>CP130736.1:6040840-6502205 GCA_030553155.1 Nippostrongylus brasiliensis | reverse complement strand
CATTTTAGTCTGCTCGAAATCCGAACCCAGTTCCAACACGTATGGTTGTCGCGCTCAATTCCAAGTACTCTACCTAATGCCCTGAAGATGTTCGACAATCTTTTCCGGTGGGAATATTCATTTCATTTCATAAATTCTGTAAATAACCTCTGCTTTCCAGGGCACTGCTTCCGCCCGATCTTCAAGAAGTGGGCAAGCAACTGCTATAAAGACCATTGCAAAGACCATTCTACACAGAGATGTTGAGCCTAGCGAGCTCGAAATATTATTTTTTTTTGGGGGGGGGGTTGGGTGATATGTGTACGTAATATTCACAAGAGATAGCTCCTAGTTTAGTATTTATTCATCCCTGTTATTTATATAGTATTTATAAATCATCCAAATGATATTAGACCCGGAATCATGTGTAGCATGCTTCTAGTGCCTTTCAGAGTTTTAATGGATGTTCTGTGATCTGTAGCTTTTAACATTTTGTGTGCCTGTGTTTAGAGTCCCAGGCACGAGCTTTGATGTATTTATTGAACAATTGATGCTGTGATATTCGGTTTCGGGCTGGTCTATTAGCCAAATCCTGCTAATAAAGCAATTTAAGTTTTTTTTTTAAAGTGTGGCTTGTGGTTACTGTACAGCGATCTCGTTTACCTATCTTGCAGCTATTGTTCTTGCTATTATTATTCTTGATCCTTCAAAGTGTTTTTTTTTGTTCTGTAGAAATGGCTTTCGAGCAGCTAAGGGATCATCTGCACAATGCGATTCAAGGTGTAAACAGGTAATTTATCCTCCTTTAGCTGAAGTATGTTCTTAGTTAATCTTTCGAATCGAGACAGTTTGTAGTGGCCAAATTTGTCATAAAAGTATTAGATTTATTAATTTTAACATGAAAGCAATTGAGTGGGTCTAAAAAGGTGGGTAAGATTTACGAGGGAAGTGCATAGAACTCACGTTACAAGCACAGTTGCGTTATTGAGTACGTTTTCACGTTAATCGACACAGAACCGTGTTTCGAGCTTGTTTTTGGCAGCGAACTGTCTCTGTTGTTGGAGTGGAAGATATTTTGCATTTCAAACTTTTGGCGACTCTAAGCTCATGCTCCTTTACATCTTCGAACATAAATTTCCTGAGTTTTTTAGGAATTGAGGCGTAGGCTTAAGTATTGGGTTTGGATATACATCAGGTTGTTTAACAGCATAATTCCTTCCATAAAAATGGTTTTTTGTGGCGGAGCAATGCACATTTCGAACCATGTAGTGATTGCCTCGAACATGCGCTCTTGTGCGTGTGTTGTTGTCACTTTGAGCAATTTTTTCAAAGTTATCCCCAGGTAATTTTGAGTTTTTCCAAGCTTATTCTATATCACTTAACCGAATCAGGTTAGTAGGAGTATTAGTTCCATTATAGCTGGTGGTCCCCATGTTGTTATTGTCTTCGGAGCTACCGTGGTCCAGCGCTAGAACGGAAGAACGACGTTATCAGTTTTTTTTTTCAGATTTGGTCAGTGATGGGTATACCGCTTAATTAGCTGACCCAATCGGGGATTCAGAGCGTTTGTGGTATATTATTCCCTTTTGAGAAGTCTCGTAGAAAATTAATTGACACTGCAGCGGTTTACAGAATATAACTATTATTTGTGAGGACTTGTCAGCATTCGCCTCGTTTTTACTGTGGGATCTGTAAGTGCTGTTTATTCTGTCATTCAGTCCGTCGGGTAGGACCTTAACATGTTGACGACAATGTGGCGCAATGCTGCGCCACAGTCTTGTATCGTATTTTTCTCGATACATTTCAGAATTTCGAAGGATGTTTTTGTGCCACTTTTTAGTAGACCTTTTCACATTGTTATAGGAGGTATGGTCCATGAAAATGATTCTTAGCTTTTGATTTACTGGAATTTTTGATTGTGCACTAGTTTTCTTTACAAGTAAAAACAAATAATGGTTATTGCAAGAAACAAATAAATGCAAACAAATACTGGTTACCGAAACAAACACATAAATACGAGGAAATATTGATTATTAGAATAAACAAATAATGAATCATAAAATCATAAACAAATAACAATTTCCTTCTAACCTGAATAGGGAAAAAGGACATTCTGAAGGCTTCCAGCTGTTATTTTTCTATTTTCATTGCAAAAAAGGAATAGTCACAATTCCTCGATATTACAGGACTGTATATGTAGTCTTCGAGATTTACTATTCACTTCCATTTTGAAAAAATTCGCCGTATGTCGGTATCATGCCACAGCTTTGGCGCGCTAGAAAATTGGTCGCGCCAGACACGCGAAAAAGGTGATGTCGTCAACGTGTTAAGAACGTGGTAATGAGCTGGGGTAAGCAGTGATGAAACTTTTCGGTCGAGCGCTGTCAAAAACTGTACTATTGTTTGAAATCATAATCTAACTTACGCCTCTCAGTTTAGTTTCGTTTACCTATTACCTCCAATCGTTTCTATTTCATATCTTTTTTTCTGAGGTTGATTTCTTCTACAATATGTATATTTATTATGTTGTTGTGAAACAGAATGAAACACCATGCGGCCGGGAATTTTGGTAACTTATCACTGATTCAGATACAATCCCGAAAATGTCGGAGATCTGGCCCGATGTGTTCAAACGATGGCATCAGAAAACCAGTACGATAGAGACATCGTGTTAACAGTACTGAAACTTTATCAGCTGAATCCTGATAAGTAAGTTCTCATCATATCCACTCATTTTGTTTTCAGTAATTGATTGATTTTCTTTATGAAGATTCGATGAATCAATTGTTCGACTTGTCCTCTTGAAAACGTTGATGGTATTGCCTGCCAGTGATTTTGCTCTGGCCAAGTGTTTGATTGATTCGAATCGATTGGGTTCGCAAGTAAGTGCACCTTTACTGCATTTTCTATGCTTTGACCTTTTGAGCTTTATCTTGGAAACATAGACTTAACAAGGTGTTTAAAATCCTGTGAACAAAAATGAAGAATAAAATCGTAACGAAAAACGTTTGAAACCATTCAGTGATTTTAATTGTTGCAGGAGCTGAAAAGAGTTCTCGACCTTGGAAGTGTGCTGGAGGCATGCGATTTCGCTGTTTTCTGGGCACTCATGAAGGGAGAATATAAGGTCGTTGTCTTCTGTTTGTATTTTATTTTTTTTCGCGCTGTCATCTTGTAATGTTCTTCAGCCAAGCACTGACGCAACCGAGACGTTCAAGGTTCCACAGGAAATACCCCGCATGGTGAAGTCCGTGGCTGGTTTTGAGGAGGCAGTTCGTACATGTATGTTCTAAGTTTTGGTGATGAATAGGATGTAGAAATGCATTCCTTAATGGTCGTATATTTAAGACGCCTGTCGCGTTATAAGCGTGACATTCCAAAACATTGAGAAATCCGTTCTCGGTCGGCTACTTGGAGGAGTTTCTGGTATGTTTTTCTATCGATTTATGCTATTTTTGGTGTATTTTTAGTTTTTCAAGTACTCTTTTTAGACAAACAAGTTGCCGAGTACGCGAAGAAGTTCGGTTGGGAAGAGAAGCCAGATAACATCTATTTCATAGCTAACCATGAAGCTACTATTCGTACAAGGAACATAGACGAGAAGTTGCAGTTCTCAAGTAAGCTTTGAATTACTTCATTATTTCAACAGTTTTCCAATACTATTGAAATTGTTCAAAAGTCGGTTTTACTTGCAGATGTCGCCGAAATATTGCGGAACATTCCTGGAGTTCCCGTTCTTGAGGAATGAGTGGTGTTTTTGTTGTGCTGATTCTTTTCTGTTTCGTACGTTAACATTTCATTTTCTTCTCTCGTTGTTATGGAATTGTTATCCAAGTTATTGGTACGATTGTCGTGCTGCTGGTTTTCTCATGTTTTCGACGATTTCTAAGGTTTCTGCAGAGTTCGCTTCATGAACATTTGATAAATGTTTGCTCGGTGATGTGTGATCATTTCATGATCCTAATCCCTTAATCTCGTCTACGCGACAGAGCTTTGTTTTGTATTAGCAGCCCTTTTGGTAAAGTGTGTAGGGTAGACGTTGGTATTCGACCATCTTCTTTGTGATCGCTAGGCGTGGACGACTGTTATGTGATCAGCTACTACCGGGGGCTGATGATATGCAGCACCTATGCGGCATGGATCTTCAAGGTGACTCCTACCTTATCGATTCATCCTTCTTCGATAAAACCCAATTAGGAGGATTTTTACTGATTTCTCAACTCTATTGACTTGCTTTGTTCATCTAAAATCCTGCTGCAGCGCGATATTGTTCGTGATCAGTTCCTCAAAATTATCACTTTTCTAACGTTTTTTTGATATGTAAGGATCTTTCAGTTGTTCGGTCACCCCAGAGTATCCATATAAGCGGAGGATTTGTGGCGGGGTGTCGACAGGGTAGATCGGAGCAGTATCGTACCGACTACGTAGAGGATATGGAATGAGTCCAAGGTTAGGTTTGACCAACCTACCATTTCTCTCTCCGTATTCTGTATTTTGTTTATTAATCAATTTATTTATTTGCCATTACATGGGGCACGTAGTAAAGTGGTGGGGGGCGCTGCGGGCACACGCACGGTCGAGCGATCGACACCGCCAGGGTAACGAAGCCTTCGGGGTCGGGTGAATTGGTACCAGACTTGGAATGGTAAGTACACTGAATTGGTATAGCGGCTGGCCCCCGCAACTTGTTGTATATGACAAATACGCATTCACCATGCGTTACGATTCTGAATGGTGCACGAATGCATGGCGCGTCGGTAGGGGACTCATCAACGCCCACCCCTTTACCTTTACCTTTTTTGCTTGAGTTGAACGACTGTCAAAAACAAAAACGAACAGTTCTAGAGAGACACTAAACAGGGATGAACCTGTTAAACAACCGCGATGACATTGACAGGAACCGGTCGATGAACACTGGTAAGTGGGGACAATCATAGTGTCCAGGTCTAAAAAGCGGGTAGGAATCATGCCTCAGTCCCGGTTTTTATGAATAGCACATTGTTTGCTTTACAGTTTGTTGTTCAGCAGCAATCCTAGCAGCTAACCCAGCTGAAGCTTAAGTTAAGGGTAAAATTCACCATGGTATCAGAATGAAACAGCAAGCAACTCTAATGCGTGTAGCTAAACCCAGTAGAAACACTGCACGAAAAACCAGGATTTTGACGTTAATGAAGCGGGTAAATATGAAGTAAAGTCCTCTCAGGGCGTACCATGCATTCGTGTTCTCTTCGAAATCCTAAAGGTATGGTGGAGCTACGACTAGTGGAAGGGAAATACTGTAGAAGAAATTGGCCAGATACGTTTTCAAACAATTTATCTTTGTGTATCTTTGGAAGAAAGGTGAAGGGGTCGGCGTTGCTCAGTGCTCTGAGGACGCGCCATGAGTTCGTATTTCATTCAGAGTCGTAGGGTCATGTTGAATGACCTATACAGTGACTTGTGGGGTCAGTCACTGTACAAGTCAATGTCTTTACCATCCTAGACAGACCTGGTACCAATTTACCAGATCGCGGAGGGATGCAGGGCTTGGCTGCCCCGGTGAGGATCGATCGCTCAATAGTGCAGGTGTCAATAGCGACTCTAACATCTACACCACCCGGTTTTCTCTGCTTTTGCCTTATCAGTGGGCTTTTTCGAGATCTTTCCAAATATCGTGAACATTCTGCAATGATTTCCTTGTAGAGACCGCTAACAGAGTGAATGATATGATGTTCTGTGGAAGGTATCGATGTTATCAGTGGAAAAACAAATCCGAATGAAATTCAGTCGATCTCCAATTGACTTCGCAACGTAGCGTGAGGCGGTGGGTGACGGGAAGACTGTGGACATGTACTGATTTCAATTGACTGACCAACGGTTTGTCCCAATTTCTTGAGTTTTCAGTGAAATTTCAGCCACCAAATTTATGAATCGCCGTTTCAGCATATATTCCTATGTCGTGGTATTCAGAGATTTATACCAAAGTTCGTGAATATTCCAAAAGAAATCCTATTCGCGGCTTCTTTCTCAAACGTCTGCTGAATCTTCTTCTGTTTGCACAGATGCTAGGGCTGGCATACAGGTAATGTGAGTGGGAGGGGGGACGTTTCGCACGAAACCCTAATTGTCAACTCACAGGGCGAGCGAGGTGACAGTACCTGCATACCATTGGAGAGTTCACCGGGTGCACCTGCACTGTGGCCCTCGCCGCACGCGATCTTGACCACGGCCTAACTCATCGTTAAGGTGATGGTGACCCGACGGACGAGAGGAGTCACCAGATCGACCAGATCAGATCGGGAGCGAGAGTGTGAAACGATTTTATCCTACCCTTATAACTAGCACGAAAACTGAACAGGCGGAACGGATTTTCATTGCGCGTCAAAAAGTGCGCGTTGTGTGTGACTGCACGATGTCTCTGGGGATGTGCCGCATTTTACGACAATACATTATTCTCATGGCGTTCTTTTTCCATATTTCCATGGTTGTATGTACGTTTGCTGATGTTTTGGGAACCTCGTAACGATGCGTTTGGAAAAATTGTCCTGAGAAGCTTTGGGGTCGTTCATTTTCCTCCGTCGTTCTTGAGTGTTTCCAACTCTTGAGTGGGTCTGTCCTCACGAGCCACGCGGTCAGGCTAGGGGAGGCACTTCGCGGTGGGTGAACCACTACTTCGCTGCAGATGGAGGTTCTAAAGGATAACAATCGAAGGCAGAGCGATGGTTGAACCTTAACTAAGCAATGCGAAAACTACGCGCCGGGAAGGACTCGAACGTGCAACACGTGGACAACAATCACCTTCGCTATCCACTCAGCCATCCCCGCCACAAAGAAGACTGTTCCTGGATCTATTATGTCGATCCCACCCACATACGACGCCGTGCGCGTGAAATACGTAGAGCGCTGTGCAGTCACACACAACGCGCACTTTTTAACGCGCAATGAAAATCCGTTCCGCACGCGCCAAAAACGTTCCACTCCACGGCGTACCGTAATCATGTCGTCGAATTGGGGCGCGTATTGTCACTGGAGCGCTTATTCCGCACCTCACTCCCCACTGACTGCAGTTTGAATTGCGCGCGCACCTGCACATCTAGTCGCGGGCACTGTCTGACCGGTAACGGACTGAGGGTGGCCCGTCACATGGGATCCGACAGGGGAGCTCTATTCAATGCGCCCAATCGCATTTGGGAAAAATTGTTGATAACACAACTTTGTGCCGAAATTGCACATGAGGTTCAGTAAGAATATTTATGTTCATCAATTAATTGAAATCGTATGGAGAAATAATGGCGATATCCAGTTCATATTGGACGCCCTGTGCCTCGACATCTTGATACAAAACTCTTCAGAAAAGGTTTCTATGAAGTTGGTGTTCTGCAAATTTTTCCCCGTTATTTTTCGTTGCAACGTGCAGTTTGCTTTCAGGTTAGGAACTCTTAAGCGTTTGATAAGAGTGACCAAATAGGGGTGGTTACTATAGTCTTGTCCTTGGGAAATTTTTTCGAATGAACGAATAAACGAATAAATTCGATTTCTAAAATTTCGAATGAACGAATGAACGAATAAATTCGATTTCTAAAATTTCGAATGAACGAATGAACGAATAAATTCGATTTCTAAAATTTCGAATGAACGAATGAACGAATAAATTCGATTTCTAAAATTTCGAATGAACGAATGAACGAATAAATTCGATTTTCCAAAATTCCGAATGAACGAATGAACGAATAAATTCGATTTCTAAAATTTCGAATGAACGAATGAACGAATAAATTCGATTTTCCAAAATTCCGAATATTCGAATAACGAATATTCGAATTTTCGAATTTCATTCGAACATTCGTTCGAAATTATTCGATTCGGTCCGAACTATAGCTTGTAGAGGAGTCACTTTAGAATACATCCAAAGAAGAAATTGGTGGATCAGTTACGATTATTTTTCGTCTATTCAAGCACATCTACCTAATTGCTGATTCATTATATTATAGTCATTATACTGTACACTATAAGCTTATTGTTTTTATCCCAGAAAAGTGTTCATTTGCTCATTGTTCTATTTAATAATGATGTTTCATATCGAGAAAACGTAAATTCAGGTGACTATAAAAGAGCAGGATCGCAAGAGAACAGCTCTATGGAGCGACTGCTCCCTATTTTTCTTGAGTCTACTATAAACATTAGCAGTCTATACGGGATGTATGTATTTCAAGAATTCATTCGAACAAAGTCGAATTTTGAGATTTCGAATGAACGAATGAACGAATAAATTCGATTTTTTAAATTTCGAATGAACGAATGAACGAATAAATTCGATTTTCCAAAATTCCGAATGAACGAATGAACGAATAAATTCGATTTCTAAAATTTCGAATGAACGAATGAACAAATAAATTCGATTTTCCAAAATTCCGAATGAACGAATGAACGAATAAATTCGATTTCTAAAATTTCGAATGAACGAATGAACGAATAAATTCGATTTTCCAAAATTCCGAATATTCGAATAACGAATATTCGAATTTTCGAATTTCATTCGAACATTCGTTCGAAATTATTCGATTCGGTCCGAACTATAGTGGTTACATCCCAACAGATTCTTCAGAAAACTGCAACGGTTAGAAATTTTATCCTTTCGAATTAAAATTGAAGTTTTTTTGAGTCCAGAGTAGTGCTGGCGCCGGCACCCAAAAATAGATTTCTGGCGGTGTGTTTTTCATGCAAGGGCACGAAGTTGTGTTCTCGACAGTTTTCCCTCAAATGCAATTGAGCCCATTGAATAGAGCTCGAAATTTTCATACAGGCATGTAGGCGCCCTCTGCATCGGCGAGCCATAGCTCTCGCTCCCGATCTGGTCGATCTGGTGACTCCTCTCGTCCGCCGGGTCCCCATCGCTTTAACGATTAGATAGGCCGTGATCAAGACCGCGTGTGGTGTGTGCCAGCATGCAGGTGCACGCGGTGAACTCGCCAATGGTCCGCAGGTACTGTCACCTTGGGCGCACCATGAGTTGGCAATTAGGGTTTCGTGCGAAACGTCCCTCACCGATGTGAGTGATGCACCAGCGTGGCTACCGCCACACGCTGCTTGATATCGAGTAGAATAAAAGTTGTCGGATAAAAGTGTCATTCTCCTAAGGAAGCGCCACGCATTCTCCTTCCATTGGAACATGATTAATGCGTATTTGGCCTACACAACGACTTTCGGGGGCCAACCACTGTACCAAGTCAATCCATTTTACCTGCTCCATTAGAAGTGAAATTCTTGGTTAGCTCGGACGCTGATTGATCGTGAGTGTGCCAGTGGCGCCTCCTACCGAGTGATTAGGCACGTCGTTATTCAGGTCCTAGATTCATCATTGCTTAACCCCCGATAGACCCCGAGATATACCGCGAATGGTGCGCAAACCGAGATTCATGAATGCGCGCCGGGGTTTAATCAGGGCTTACGCAGGTCCATCACACCTCGCGATGAGGTAGGGTTTCCGAGACCTCGACCGTATCGAGCGGGTTTATCGCTGACGGGTTTCAGAGACTGTTTATTCGTTCATGAATCTGGATCGAGGTTTCAATATATTGGATCTGCTGGAGAAAGTGTTTTATGAGGATGGTTAAGATGATGAGGGCAAAGATGGTAATGAAACACGACTATAATTACAGAGCGACTCAAATTGCTCACGGCCAGCATAGGCGTAATTGGTGCGCGTATTGTCACTGGAGCGCACATTCCGCGCCCCACTCAACTAGCGCGATAATACTACACGCTAAACGTATTCCATTGGCGATGAAATAGTGTGCACAGAGAGGAGTGACCGAGACCGCGTGGCTTCGCCACGCGGTCGGGCTAGGGGAGGAAATCCGGGGTGGGTGAGTCATCCTAAGCATTGCAAAACTATTGACTGCGAAAGGATCCGAACCCTGAACTATCCTACGATAACAGCCATCACTGCCACTTACCCATCTCCACCGCCTGAGAAACTCTCTCGGATCCCTTATGACGGGACGCTCCCAGTCCGTTGCCGGTCAGGCAGTTAATGGGGAGTGATTGCACCAATTGCGCCTAACATGACGCGCAGTGGCACCAATTGCGCCTAACATGGCGCGCAGTGAGTGATTTGAGTCGCTCTGTAATTATATTCCTCTGGTAATGAAGGTAAAGGTAAAGGCGTCGGCATTGATCAGTTCCGTTCCGCACCACACATCTGTTTCATTCTGAATCGTAAAATGGTGGAAATCGGAAGAAGACACAGTTCATGAAGAACTCCTTGTGTGATGAGGGACACATCGAACTCGGTGGATCTCCCATCGCCGAAACGAAGTCCTACGTTTACCTGGGGCGCTCCATGAACATGGACAACGACATGAAGGAAGAACTCATAAGAAGAAGGAGAGCCGCGTGGTCAGCCTACGGGTCTCTCAAAGAGGCCATCGACCAACTCCATGATGCTGACCTCCGTGCTCACTTGTTCGACTCGACAGTTCTTCCTGCTCTGTGCTACGCGGCTGAGACGTGGCCTGATACTTCAGTCACGGCGAAGTCCCTGCAAGTCACACACCGAGCGTTGGAAAGGTGTCTTCTGAAGTTCACCCGGCTATCCCAACACCGAGTCGGACTTCGCAGCTACGCTCTAAGGCAGATGTCCCGTCTGCGAGACCCTGCGGACTACACATCGAAAGCGAAACATCGATGGGCCGGTCACATAATGAGAAGAGACGACGACCGTTGGACAGGAAGAACGGTGGAATGGCTGCCGCGCGATTGCACGCGGCCTCGTGGAAGACCACCTGCCAGATGGTCTGATGTGTTCGTCGAACGTATTAAGACTATGCTGTGTTCCAGAACGGCTGATTCTCGCTGTCGTCACAGTCGCCTCCGACCAACAAGCTGGATGACGATCGCGAGACAACGAAGCGAATGGAACTCGTGTTGGGGCCCGCACGTTCAGTGAAGTCGGGCCATCTAAGTATCTAAGTAAGTAAGTAAAATGATGGTGGATTCGTATTTCGTCCGTACAGCGACTTGCCGTTCGCTATACCATGTCGGCTCGCTTTCTCACACAACTTTGATGCCAATCTACCCGACCCTGGCGGGTTGGAAGGTTTGGTTACCCCAGTGAGGATCTATAGCTCGACCATGAAGGTGTCAGTACCGCCTCTTACCACTGCATTCTTATTGGTTTTACAGTTACCAGTTTTCATATCTATCATCGTTTCATTTTGATTATATAAACAATGGTGTAGAGCCCACATGCCAAACACGTCTAAAGCGACCTAGTTGATCGGAAACAATGGAAGATGTTACAGTGATAACACGTTAGAGTCAACGTAATATTGCGGACCACCACTCTGGACTTCCCAACCCACATAGCACCTTCCATACTGTGCAAGTGGACCGCTCGCTCCCCAAAACTGATGGTAAAAAGAGGTGAGGTTATGGTGATAATGATAGTAACGGTGATTACATCGATCCCGGTACTGCTGGTTTTTCCGTCGACGATTGGTGGTGGTGGTGATAAACACAATCGCATGTCTCTGCGTTACCTTGTCTCCTATGTTTATGCTAATTGGCGTCTTGAGCTCCTTTATGCCAATAAGACAGTGAGGGCCTCTACAGACTCTATTGCAGCACTAAACCAAAGAAGAAAGGTAAAAAATGGGTCCGCGCATTTCCGCAAAAGCTGCCCACTTTTCCGGCCGTCCATTGGACTGTCGTTGGTCAAAACTATTTAGTGCCTGGCTGGCGATATGGGTGGTTTCGCAGAGAAATTAGAGACCGGACTGCGCTAAAGCACAGCTGCCGCGCGCGCCGCCGGTCCCTATGGCCTATGGTGTACTCCGTCAACGGGTCCGTCGCAGCGGAGCTAAAAATGCTTGACTCGTCTCTGTACAGCACTGCAGCTGGGTTTTTTATATGTCGCTGTGTGCGGGACTGGGAGCAGTGCTGCCCCACCAGCGCAGCTGCGACAAAAGCCACAGTATTGTCCTGCGAGGATCTGCACCATCTTTTTTGCCCTTGCGGTAAACTATCCGAGTCCTCGCACACAACAGCGTACAAAAAACCCAGCTGCAGTGCTGTATAGAGGCGAGCTATGCATTTTTAGCTCTGCCGCGACGGGCCCGTTGCCGGAGTATACCATAGGCCCATGTTTCGTCATTACCGCGGCAGCGACGCAGTAAAGTATGAAGGTGCCTTAAGGCTGAAATGTCGGCGCTTTGTGAGTTGAGGGTGCAGCGTGTTGTTCTGCAACATTGCGTCAACTATAACGTTTTATCATCGTCATATCAGCCATTATTTACTATCAGCTGGGTAAGTTTAGTCATGTTTTGCACGTAGACACTACACAATTGTTAACACCTCTACAGTGAAACAATATCAGATATGACAATGATAACATGTTAACCAGCGTGGAGTCGACGCAAAGTTGCAGACCAACACGCTGCATCCCCACCCCACATAGCACCGAAATGTCTACCGATTCAATCATTCATAATCTTACCTCGATGTGGCATCTAATTTCATCTCCAAAGTAATCTTTCTAGAAATTTACCCGGCTCTACCGGTTTCTCTTCTCCATTGCGCTGACCATTGTTCAGCTTTCCCAGACAGGTCTGGTATAAATTTACCCGAACCCATTGGGATTCGTAAGGTTTGGTTGGACTGGGTAGCAGCACCAAGGTAAAATGACCGACAAGTCCCAAGCAAGGTGCTGCTTCTACCACGCCGAGGATGACCTCGTACAGAATTAAAATTTTATGAATCATCGTTATCAAGACCTATGTGGTGCAGTGGTAATAGGAGCTACTCACACCTGCACGGTCGGGTGTTCGATCCTCGCCTAGGCTAACCTAGCCTTCCATCACTCCGGGGTCGGGTAAATTGGTATGTGGCTTGTCTGGGAAGGTAAAGGCAGTGAATTAAAACAGCGGCTGACTCAGGAATTCATTATACAATTCATTATAAATACGCACTCAGCATGCCTCTACGATTCTGAGTGAAAGACGAATGCATGGCGCGTTCCCGGATAACCAGCGTCGAGCACTTCACCCTTAGCGTTTACCAGCGTTGAGATGGAGATCTTTAGGGTCCAATGCCGTTCGTCTTTACTGCTAACCATGACGTCACCTAGACCTTTCGACTTTCGAGTTTCGATTAATTTTGTTAAATTTCAGTTTCTATGTTTACATATTCATTGTATGTGGACATTTTCTGCATTCCCCACTGCAATGCACGATTTACATTTGTGTGTATACTTCCTTAGCATTGATGGCGCTATGGAGTCTGTTCTCAGCGATTCTTTTCGGCGTGGCACGGATTCCGTCGTACTGGTCGGTAAGTATAAACCCCATTTATACCCCGCTCTCAACCCAGAGGTTAGCAGTGAAGTGATATTACCCAGGTCCCGTCAGATGTCGATGCTGCCCTGAAGCAGTGTACACCATTCGAAAATGGACGGTATGTGGTCGACAAATCCACTCCGGAGCAGGTAAGTGGCTTACCAGAACATATCATCAAAGTATCATCAAGGTATACTCGTGTGATCTTCAGAATATAACCACAGTGGTGCAATAACTCTTATGCATCAACCCTATGGGGTTAATTGGGGGTTTATAATCCGTTGTCACTTCGAGGTCTCTGAACAGCCAGCAAGGCGATTAAATCTCATGCACACTCTGAATATAACCAGAATAAACCCTTGATAAATCCCTGTTAGCGATATTCGGGGTATATTTTAATGTTTATTGAGAGTTTATACCTCTTCCAAGTGTCCGAACCGTCGACAAGCTGATGAGGTGTGTTAGACTTCGTACAAATCCCGAACAAACCCTGAATAGACCCACGACCTCAGTTTGTGCTTCGGACATGGAAATGAAAATACCAATAACTCAAGACCATTTCCACATCGAGAAAATAGACCACCAGCGCCCAATCGCTTCCGAAATGAAGGAAACTTCAACCGGACTGCTAATGAAAACCGTAGAAATGGTCAGAACAACTACGCACAAAGAAACAACTCGGATGATGTGCGAAGAAGACAGCAACATGCAAATCCACATACAAATGGAGACGGTTGCGATACATCTGAAGCGAAAGCCGGTCAACAGCTGGAACGCAGCAAAGAGCAAATAGTGCTCATGACCGCTGAAGGCAATGTTTGGAACTATAAAACCAGACAATACGAAAAGGTTTTATTCTTTTTCGACACAGGAGCTCAAAAAACCATTATAAAAGAGCAAACTGCAGTCGATTTCGGACTCGAAAAGCAGAGCACGGAAATCTGCATCATGTCTGGAATCGGAGGACACACAGAAAGGTTCCAAACCAACAATGTGCCGCTCCGTCTAACGTCGAACCCTACAATGTTCCTTCGGAACCTCCTGCTTACGATATCATCGATTTATCCAGAATATCGCACTACAATGTCGCACTACGTGCTCTAGCAAGGGCTGGAAAAACGATACACAAATGGGTGATCAGGTGCAACCAAAAAAGGTTTACAACAATCAACCTAAAAATGCTAAATAATTTTAGCAGAGAAGACAGTCTAACTGCGTCAGATATGGAGTTCTCGGAACAGCTGATTATCGCAGCAACTCATAAAAATGAGGACGTTCAGAAACTTCAAAGAAATTTCCCGAAACAAAAAATTATACGGGATCAAAATGGTATTATAAGATATCAATCGCGAATACAAAACGCTAATGTGCCATATGACACAAAAAATCCTATATATGTGCCAAACGACGGAGACCTGATCAGGTTAATTATCAGCGACCTGCACCGTCGAAACGCGCACTGTGGTGCCGACCACTTATTGGCGTTGGCTAGACAAAGATTTTGGATACCAAAGCCATCGCGTATGATAAAGAAATACATACGTACATGTGTAACCTGTCGAAAATATCATGGATTACCGTTCGGAGCGCCTAACATGCCTCCACTACCAGCAGACAGAGTAGTAATGACTAAGCCTTTTGCTAACGTTGGATGTGACTATTTGGGCCCTTTCGAGTCCAGCAAGAAGGACAAGATGTACATATGCCTGTTCACATGTTTGACAACAAGAGCAATCCATCTCGAAGTGGTGGAAAACCTAACCACTGGAGCATTTCTTAACAGCTTCGTCCGATTTATATCTCGTCGAGGTGTACCAAAACTCATGAGATCGGATTGTGGAACGAACTTCAAACTCGGGCAGAAGGTCCTAGAGAACCTATTCCTTGAAGAAGACGCAAGCGGAAACTCGCTCATGAATTACTGCGCTTCTGAAAAAATCAAGTGGATTTTTAATCCACCATCCTCTCCATGGATGGGAGGCGTTTGGGAGAGATTGGTCGGCTCTGTAAAACGGTGCTACCAGAAATCGATCGGTCGAAAAAGACTATCGTTTGACCAAATGACCACCGCGGCATCGCGTATTGAAGCAATAATAAATACACGACCGTTAACGAAGGCGAGTTTTTCCGATTTGGACGAAATGCGTGCCTTGAATGATCGTGGTTTGCTCACCATTCTGGGTTTGTTCTGGAAATACAATTCGTGAATCCGAGTCCAGTTGTAGATCATGGAATAATTTCAATTTCAATTTTCATTTTTTCAGACCGTCAAACAGCACCGTATTCTGACAAGAGCGGCTGCCCAACTGGGAGTTGTGCAAGCCGAATGCGATCAGGCCGGCAGGAACAAGTGAGCGAAGAATTCCGGATAACTGCCACTCGTCTGTCGACGCCCATCTGTCACTTTTAGGTACTGCTACATCTGTCAAACGCTGAAACCAGACCGATCGCACCATTGTTCATCGTGCGGACGATGCGTGGTCAAATTCGACCACCATTGTCCATGGATTAATCAGTGCGTCAACTATGCGAACTACAAACCGTTCCTGCTCTACATATTCTACAGTACACTTACAGTAATTTGGTAGGTTGAAAAGCTCACCGCTCGAAAACGAATAAAAGTCCGATGTAATTTCTCATCGTTTCTATGATAATCGATCATTTCAACTGCCCGTTTTGTTTTACACCATATTCTTTTGAATAGAGCTTAATTGGGGTTATTTACCCTTTCGCGATACCCGCACAGTTTACTGATCTTGTGTAACTTCTCCTTTAGTTGAAACCAATTCTTATGCGTTTTATGAAAGCCTTTCCGCAACATTTTTGCATTTCCGTCTGTTGTTCATGTGCTATGTGGCTTCACTTGAGCCTTTTCCTTTTTTGCTTCCATTATTTCAGGTCATTTCAGGTTTCTTTTGTCGTCATTTGAGTGTTTCGTTCGGTTTTTTCTAAATGCGGAATGGCTGAAAGATGCCATACCATTGTCCCTTCTTCTAATCGTTGTCGTCGCCTTTGGCGTGTTTGGGTGAGAATTATAATAATATTTAGTTTCAGTTTCCTTTCTATTGACTTATGATTATTTGGTGCAGTGATAGTAGGCGCTACATTCACACTTGTGGTCGAGTGATCCATCCTCGCCCAGGGCTATACATATCCACGAGATCCGATAAATTGGCACCAGATTTGTTTGGCTCGAGTAGTGGTTCGTCCCGCAAGTCACTGTATAGCCCAAATAGGTACCTGCTATTTTTGTATTTCACAACGTTTTTATCCCGATCAGTTACGGGTTACGTCTTTCATGATAGTCGCTCCGTCTTCTTTCTCCTTGGTGCTGCTCCCGTGTTTGTCAAGATGCCACACTGCCATCTTGTCTCGGTCCAGAGCTCCATTTGGGGTGGTCCCATCGTCCTCGATCGCAGGTTCTTGAGCGCCGCTTTCTTGCATGCTATTTCTAAGCTAGGTAAGGGTTTCTGGGACGGGATTCAACCCCGATCATCGAGATCATGAGCCTAGGCTGTTAACCTTTCGGCCATCCCTCCCCTAGGTGCTTGCTATGTATATACGAATGATGGAAGACGAGTGCTTGGCTCTTCCTCAGGGAATGATCAATACCAATTCAACTTACTACACCTTTACCAACGGATCAGTGGTAAAGGTGTAGTGGGTTGAGTCGGTGTTGATCAGTAAATCTTAGTCTCTTTTTCTTGATTTGGCATTCAACCCGATCCCCATTATCCTACCCAGGTCTTGAGTTGTGATATCATAAATGAATCAATCAATCAATCATTATGTTGACGTTTCAGCTATTTTCCACTAGGGGAGATGCTTATATTCCACTACGGGCTGCTTTCGATTAACGAGACTACATGTGAGCAAGCGAAACCTGCTGTGCTGAAGTAAGTTTAGATCTGTATTTTTTGCAGGTTTTAGTTCTTTAAAATATCTCGAAAAGTTCTGGTCTACAGATTTGACTTCAAAGCAGACTACAATCTGGGCCGCGACAGGAATTTTGATCAGGTGGGTTTTTTTGTCCGAAAAGTTCACTGTTCGATAGGACATTTTTTATCTTTGAGGCCTTTTCCCTCTATTGACTGGTAAAAGATAGGACTTTATAAAGTCTGTAGTAAAAGATCAAGCGGTTAATTGTTTCCCAGGGTTATATCTGGTAGACTAAGTAAAAAATCGATTTCCAATTCTTCACTGTTTTCTTGGCGAGAGAGCGTCCAACAAGGGAGGTCAGCGACCTTCCCCCGACGATTCTTAATAAGACCTATATGGTCTTATAGAGCTTGAAGCGTAGATCATAGATATGTAATCTATCTTTGCTGAATGGCAGTGGGTGGTCCGAAAATCGCAAAAAACCACCGCTCTTGAGAGGCACTGAATAGTCCCTGAGGTGATAGGCTCACCAGGACGTGCTTTGGTAGCTCAACGGTATCGCTGTGGACTCTCATTAGGAAGTTCGAGAGTTTAGATTCTGTTGGTGTGATTTTGCTTTGCTTCAATCGCATTGATAACAAATTACGCTCATTTTGCGATATTGTCATGGACTTGAAGAAAGTCTCATGTTTGGAGCAGCTTAAAACACACAAATGTCAGTAAATGGCTTCAAGCTCATAGCTTATATCATCTTTCAATATGATTGAAAGTTGCCAAGAGAATAGAGTGAATGCTTGGACGTCACCCGGAAGTGGCGCGCAGGATCCTCGCCCGAATCCTGTGGGCAGTAAGCGAGGGCTACTGAGGAACGGACAACCTCGGCTAAAGAAGCTAGTTCGAGTAGGGACGCTCAACGTAGGAACGCTGTAGATCTACTGTGGATGCAATCTTCATTGCCAGGCAGGTAATAGAGAAATACTGAGAGAAGCGCAAAACCTGCTACTTGGCATTCCTTGACCTGGAGAAGGCGTACGACAGGCTACCTCGAGGAGTACTTTGGAGATCTCTGCGGGTACGAGAGGTGCCTGAGTACTTGATCCAAATAATAAGGGACATGTATGCCGGATCTAGAGCAAGAGTACGCACCCTGCACGGACACACAAAGAAGATGGATATCGCGGTTGGTGTGCACCAAGGATCAGCACTGAGCCCGTTCCTCTTCATCCTGACGATTGATGGCATGGTCAGCCACCTGGTGAAAGATCCACTCAAGACAATCCTCTATGCAGATGACATAGCCCTGATAGCGGATTGCAGAGAAGAACTGCAGGGTACTGTTCAAGAATGGCAGAAGGCCTTAGCAAAAAATGGTCTACGGCTGAACGTGAGAAAAACCAAATTTCTCAGCTCGTAGGGAGGCTCAGAACCAGTCGTCGACTGCTATCGGGAAGCCATAGAGAGGGTGGACCACATCCGCTACTTCGGGACTGAACTGTCAAAGGATGGTACCCTATATCATGCAGTGAAAGAAAGGATAAATGCAGCATGGGTAAATGGAGGGAAACCACTGGAATTCTCTGTGACAGAAGGTGCTCGAGGGTGCTCAAAGGAAAAATATATCGGGCAGTTGTAAGACCTGCGCTGCTCTACAGCAGTGAGTGTTGGCCCGTAACGAAGGTCCATGAGGGACAAGTACATTCTGCAGAAATGAGAATGCTCAGGTGGGCATGCGGATGGACAAGGCGGGATAGGGTACGGAACGAGGACGTGAGAGCGGTTATGGGAACAGCTCCAGTGCAGCTTAAGATGCGAGAGCAAAGGCTCAGGTGGTATGGTCATATTATGAGAAGACCTGATGACCATCCAATACGAAGAGCGCTGGAGTTTCAGGCCCCTGGTAAGCGGCCATGCGGCGCCCCTAAGAAAAGGTGGAGCGACGTGATCAAGAACGACCTCAAAGAAGTCAGAGTTACGCCCCAAGACGCCCTAGATAGAAGCAGATGCCGACTCTTAACAAGAACAGCGGACCCTGCGACGGCGCGGGACTAGACGCTTAGGAGGAGAAGAAGAAGAAGAATATTTACATTAAGCTCTCGCTAATATTGTTACCTAGTCCCTTTAGAGTCCCTAGTTCTTATCAATTCAGGTGTTCGGTTGGGGGTTGTGGCTGTTCCCGATCAGAACTACTCTGGAAGACGGAATGCACTTCGAGATACGGTATGTTTTACGGTAGCCGAATGGAAAGCAGGAGATCCCTTAAGAACGCGACACGCACTCGTACTTCATTCAGAATTGTGAATTACATTGCCTTTCAACTTTGAATGTTTGTTTTTGAAACGTGTCAAGGTTCTGATTCTTTTTGAACGGTGTTCGATTGTTAACTCATATCTTTACATCGCACTAAGTAAATAGACAAACATTACATTTAAGTTTCGGTAATACTTATTACATTAGGTTGAGTCATAAGTAATCGGACATTTCTGCATGTGCTCGAATTCAGGATCGAATTTTCCGACAATGAAGTAAGGTACCGTTCGATAGAGGGAGAAAGGCGCTACAAAATAACCCGACAAAGTTCCTTTGATGACGTTGCTCTTTGTTACAAAGGCTTCTGAATTGCACATCACCACCAAGTTGGTGCTTGTCAGGTTTTGAACATCTTCTGCCTTTCTACCCTTGTCGACCAACTGGACACGGCTGGGATGGCTAGAGTAGAACACTCGTTCCCCATCGCCAGTGACTAGACTGTTCAGTCAATCATTAGTGTGCTTGAGAATGAAAGGAGAAACTGCCGCGTCTACTCTGCGACCCGCGCTTCCTGGGTCAGTGCTCGAGGTATCCGTCGGCCAAGATTCCCAACCTTACCGATCGACTTTAGTTCATGTTAATCAGATGACTGAAGAACAGTACACGTGTTTCATAATTTACGTGTGGTTTGGCATGGATCGGCCTACACCTCGTTCCTCAATAGGTCCAGATCCAACTCCGTCGATTGTCCTGACTTGTCTTTATTCTCGATGGCGTAGTAGCCAATACAGAAGTCCAAGAACGAAGACTAGACGGTGTTTCAAGCAGGAGCACTTTTCTTATGAACCTGGCTCAGGCGTTTGAAAGATTAGTCCAATCAGTGACCAGATAGAGAGAGAAAAAGCATGACGTTGCAAATACGCGATTTGAATGGAATGGATTCCGGAGCCATTGTAACAGTGATCGACGTCACTAAAGCGAATGTGGCAAAACGTTGCGTAGTTCTTTTCTCTCTCTATCGAATGATACCATACCCATTTTGATAGGTGTCCTCGTTGACTAGAAATTTCATCTTGAATCCGAGCGCGCGCAAATGTCCGATTACCTACTTATGACTCAACCTAATAGTTTCCATCCGTTCCTTTATCCTACCTGTTGCTCGGAAGCGAAACTCAAGCTACATTATATTACGTTATTTTTTCCGATTTTTCATTTTCTTCAAAATCTGATGCCGAGAAATCTCCAGCTACGAGGATCCGACGAACCAGCTGCGATTCAAACGAGTGGTTGTGAATTCATCCGTCACGGATGAGGAAGTGCCAGGGTGTGGGTTCTCGGATTCATCGCGGAAATTCTGTTTAAAGCAGTAATTCCTGCAGGGGCCACAACTACATTTCGCGTTGAGTGGTTCCGGATTCTTCGCTTGGCGCCGAAGTATCGTCGCTAGAGTCAGTCATGCTCTTCCTAGCTGAACAGTTGATTATTCGTACTATTGTAAACACGTATATAACAACAAAATTTAATTTGTAAATGTAGACATTGTAGGCCGTTATTGAATAAAGTTGTGATTACTCCTTGATTGGTAAGGAGCGAAACGTCGGATTTTCCAGGAGGAAAAAGTTACAATAAAGATAACAGCTGCGGGGTAACCCTTTCGTTCTTCTTGAATGGCCATCGACCCACTTCAAGATCTTCGCCTCCTGCTCTTAAATTTGCTCAGAATGGAAAACTACACGAATAAAAAGAGAAAAAGAAGGCCGACAGACGCCAACGGGCCAAGCAAGAGACTGGTACCAGCTGGCTGTCGATCTTCACCTGTGGGTAATTCGGACCATAGTTGTCGGCTAACAATTTTAGACAGTTGCTCGTCATTTATGTGACAACGTCTGCAACCCCTCAGCTCCATTACCTTTCAAGCATTTAAAGTTATTAAGTCAGGGGTCTCGATAAACTAAGCAATACACACACCAGATCCGTACAGAAAACAAGCGTGAACGCGTAGTGCCTCACGGACATGTGGCTGCTGTGGCCGCCCATGTAGCCAATGGAATTGGCGTTTTTATCTTTTCAAGAATAATACGACAGATTATCCAGTCGTTCCAGTCAATTTGCTGATTAAAGCCACGATCACGCTCCAACTACCGCTTGGCGCTCCAAGGCTAACCAGTTACTCCCATTCAAAAAAACCCACGTCCCTTTTCTGTTGCAAATCTGCTGGCGCAGCAGGAAAGGTCCCGGGCTATACCCAGCTGCGGCAGCGCTGCCGCAGTAAAACCTTGAAAGGGGCAGCAGCGCTTCCGCTTCTGCGCTGCTGCCGCGCGCTCCACCAATCCCCATCCTTCATCATTACTGCGGCAGCAACGCAGTAAAGTATCAGAGTAGAGCGCGTGCAGACGAGCAGACAGCCGATCTACGCCGTCTTGCTACGGGAGCAACACTGCCTAACAAGCACCGAGTTTTAAAAATGACAGCGACTTTAAAACGGAAATATGGAGGAATTGTGTATAGTTCTGTCATAAATGTAAACGAAAGCACTTGGTTCGAGTCCGATTTTAACCCTAATAAAATCGTAAAAGTCCTGAAAAGGTTTCATAAACCAGTAAAACTGTAGCGAACTGTACTCGTGTGTAACTCATTTTATTTTGTGCGTATATTCCGAGTTATCTTTTTTTGATTGAGATAAAAACGCAGTCTTCTACACAGTTGACCAGATCGTATTTGATACATTCCATGATATACATTTTCCATGGAAAATGATTCGTTGGAAACAACTAGGGATGAGGCGACCTTCCAAAGGATTACGTTCAACGCTTTCACTGTCGTTTCGCATGGAAATTTGAAATTTTTCGCTGATTGAAAGCCTTCTTCATCCCCTACAATTACGGACGTGTCCCATCGGGAAGGCTTTTGGTTGATCTTTAAATTTGCTGTAACGTTGCTGGATGTTCCCTGTTATAACTGCATGAAAAACTATATTTCTGTTGTTTAAATGAAACTCACATAGTTGCTGCCGTCCCTTTTCGCTTCCCAGAAGACTGGTCCGGGCTGAATGGTCCAGAATCCCCGTTATTTGCATGTGAATGCTTACTAGAGGTCCGCCGGACAAGATACGCCCCATCGCGTCGCTGATCACCATGCATCAACAATTTGCTGAGCAACAGCAGAACCGGCGAAGTGCAGCAGCAGTAGCTGGACAGCGGGTCAAGGACGGTCAGTGTCTGTCCTTTCAGGCGGCTGATAGATTTGTCGCCTCTAGAGATTCAGCTGGGGTTTATCGCCCTCGAGAAAAAAGTGCGCAGTGAAAGCGACGACTTGGTCGATGGTTTTTCCCCGAATCAAAAAGCGACTTGTTTTGAACAATGGAGCGTTTCGTTTCAGTCACGGTTCTAATCGGATCGCGCTCTCATGTGTTTTCTTTCTTTTAGGCCAGAAATTTATTTATTTATTTAACTACACATATGGGCGCGTAAAAGTGAAAGTGATTAGTAGAAAGAACTGCCGTGGAAATACTGAAGAACGCTAAACCAGGAGAAATCGGATGACCAAAACGTAAAAGTAAAGGTGCGAGCGTTGATCGGTCTCCTAAGGACGCGCAGTGCATTCATGTTCCATTCGGAATCGCAGAGGCTATCGTGGTGAATGCGTATTTGACCTACACAGCGTCTTACGGAGGCCAATCGTCATACAAAGTCAGTGTCTTCACCTTCCCAGACAACAGGCGGACCAAGGAATGGAAGGATTGAATTTCTCGGGCCGAGATTGATCGCTTGACCGTGCGAGTGTCAGTAGCGACTCATACCACTGCACCTGCGCCCTTGATCCAACCTTTTGCGGCGAAAGCGATAACGTCGATCAAACCAAAGAAAATGGTATTGGGTGTGCGCCATGCGCTCGTCCTTGCTTGTGAATATGCATTTTGAATGCTTACCAGTGAATAAATTCTTATAGCCAAGTGAAAGCAAAATGGTAGAGATTCATTAGTCTCCACAGATCGGGCCATGCACCCGATCTGTGGAGACTTTCTATGCAGAAATGTGGAGGCGTGGTGAACGCGTATTTGGCCTTTACAATGAATTGTGGCGGCCAGTGTTCAAGTCAAAGCTTCTTCTTTCCAAACAGCTCTGGTACCAATTTACCAACCTTGGAGAGATGGAAGGTTGTGCTTTTTGTTTTTTTTTAATCGTGGATCGATCGCTCGACCATGGGGTACCCTGAGGACGCGCCACGCATTCGTGTTCCATTCAGAATTGAATAGAAATGGTGAAAGCGTGTTTGATGACTTGCGCGGGTCAGCAGCTGCACTAAGTTAGTGACTTCACTTTCCCAGACAAGTCTGGAAAGAAATCACCCGACCTCTGAGGGGTGGAAGGCTTGGTTATCCCACGGCGGGGTCGACCACTTGACCATGCGGGTGTCATCAGTGCCTCTTACCGCTGTACCACGCGGACCTTCCTTCTCCGGTATTCTGTGAATTCGTGCATAATTCCCCGCTCGGATAGGTTTCGGCCCACCGAAATCGCTGATTTCCTGTGGTGAGGACGCGTCTCGTTTGGTTATGGTGGCTGTAAACGTCGCTGATGGATCCCATCTCATTAGTATGGTCGTGCCAACTGCCCTCATATCGTTTTCGTCGCATTGCTTCCAGCAGGTTCGCAACGTAAGTGATCCTGTCCAATGAATATTTCACTAACGATCTGATCGCTCTCTAGACGAGAACCTCCTGGGAACCGCATCATCGAGAAACTTGCTAAAGCTACAGAAACAGCATTAGGGATTCAAGGAACCTCCGTGGCTCTGCGTCTTCTACTACCCGGTTTTGAAAGGTATGAGGATTTGGACTAAATGCCTAGTTTTACTACCGTTTCTGCAAGTGTCTACTAATTATACTAGTAGAAGAGCCGTCGGCTCAGCGGTGTATCGGTCTAACGCACCCCGGAAAGGTCCGAGACGAGGGTTCGAATCTCGCTCGTGCCACGGTTTTTCGATGATCCTACCGCCATCATTACAAAATCCGGGTTGATTTGTTGTTGGTTGGAGTTGGATATCTGGGACGAAGCTTCTCTAAGCTTCTGCCTTCTTTCTCAATTTTTCTATCATATGTAAGTACTTAACAAGTGTTTTCTTTTACTGGCAGGTGTCATGTTGCCCAATGAGACCTTTTCAACCGCAGGCGTTCATTTCAGTGTTACCTGTTTGTAGACGTAATTCCTGCTGACATTTACCCTTAGGGTCACTTCCTAGATTTATCGGTGCGAGGTTCCACTTATCATCAATGTTTGGTGCCTTAATTAGATTCATATAATCAAACATCTCAGATAGGAAAGTGGTAATTCCAAAAGCTCACCATTTGTTGCGGTCTGACAGGAGCGTCTTTACTAGTGCCTGCCCTCAATGAGCTCAGGGTAACCTTAAAGTTGTTGCATGAATACAAAATTCTATAGATTGAATTTTAGACGAGAGTTCAACTGTTCGGTCAATCCAGTGTTCGGTGGTAATTTCATCCCACTCAAGTGTTCGGTGGTAATTTCACCCCACTCCGCTGTCACAGTAAGAAACGGTAAAAGAAAAGAAAGAAGAGAAGATCGATAAGTGGAGATCCAGGTATACCCGAAACCCAGCCGGGTATACCTGGATCTAAAGCACCACCCGAACATAACATTACCTGGCGTGAATTGTGGATTTTGTTACCACGCGTTCTGCACAAGAGAGATCACCGAATAGAGAAGTGATGGAAGATCACCTACATACATACTTTCAGCTCATCTCATTTTTTGACATTTTTTTCGTCATCGGTTGGAACTTAAACCCACATAGTTGTAAGCCCAAGAGATGATGGTAGTTTCCAGGAAACAAAACCCGGCCGCGCTCACTTGGATCCCAGGTACGCCCTGAACCTAAGGTCCTCAAAGGTAATGCGGCTCCAATTATTTCCTCCTGGGTCTCCTGGATCCTCTGAATCATCAAGATCTTCTCGAACTCTAGACGCAGGAGCTTTATCTGACAGAGGCCTTCATATGATCTCTCCATCCGCTCCTACTATTCCCCGAGCTGAACAGTTTTCGTTCCGATTCGAAATGGTTTTTTTTTGCAATTTCGAAGTAGCATATAAAATTATGTTTGCATGGTCATGCGATGAAAAACGCATATGGCTGGTTAATGCGGCGGTTGATGTATTTTAAATTGTGGCTGAAATTGCTGATCATCCTGCAATCCCATCGATTCGTCCGAATCGCCATTTTCGCCTGCTTTTCAATCAGGAAAAAAGGTGTTCTATTGACATCACAGTTCTGAATGTACAGTTCCCATGAAAGGTAAAGGTAATGGTGTCCGCGTTCCCCTAAGGACGCGCCGCTCATTCGTTTTCCATTCAGAATCGTAGAGGCATGGTGAATGTGTCTGGCCTATACTATAACTTGCGTGGGCAGCCCGCTATCTCGGAGCGGTGTTTTACCTTCCCAGACAAGTTGGGAACCAATTTACTCGACCCCGGAGGGATGGATGCCTTGGTTAGCCCGGGCGGTGAACGATCGCTGGACTTTTGGATGTCAATAGCGCCTCTTACCAAAGAGGCACGCGCGCCCTTTCGCTTACTATAGAGGGTGCGCAAAAATTACTCGGAATAAAATATCACATTGTAACTTTAACAAAAATGTAGATCTGACAATGAAACTTAAAATACAGTTTCCCTATTCCCTTACTAATAGAAAAGTATCTCGTTCGTTCAAAGTGGCCCCCTATCTTATGGACACATGTCCTCAGACGAGTAGCGAACCCATAACTCATGGCACGGAGGTAGTCTTCTACTATATCGTTCTTTGCCTAAACCAGGGAGCATCCAGTGGAGCCAAATTTTTGTGTTGCGTAGAGGAATTCTCGCTCCCAGTAAGTGACCAGAAAAGAAACTAAGGCGGTTCAAATCCCGTGAGTTCAGAGGTCAGCCATCTTGTGCTGTGCGGCGTGGGACAGCAAAATTATGAGTCGATGATTGCTGATCTTTCTCGATTTCGCTTTGCCATTCGCACATTGTGAACTCAAATGAATCCAGGCTTGGAATACATTTGAGTTTAGTGTATACGTGCCCACCACTCCAATATTAGGTGGCCGGCAAAGATTTCACTGCCGCATGCGTAGGCTCACCGCCAGCAGAAGTAGCGGGGATGAGCTTATCCTTCGCAGTGGTGAGGTGGCCTAGTGGATACTATTGTGGACTCACGATCTAATGGTCGAGGATTGGTACCTCTGGTAGACCTTTCTTTTGCCTTCATGTGCTAGATTCCAAATTACGCTAGTTCTGCAATTTCGTCGCAGTTGCCGGATAGAATCGCGTTTGGGAGGAGTATGACCAACATAGTACGCACAAAGGACAGTAGCTTCTAGTACTTATAGTATATGACCCATATATACCGTAACCAACCCAAATAGATCCCAAATTCAGAAGCTAATGTCAGATTCGTGATCTGCGCCCCGAATAACCCCCGTAGACACAGTTTGGGCTGAAACGGTGATTTCGACCCGACTAGCCCTCTAGTGTAGAGTGAGTAGTTGTATGAAAGTCCAGTTGCCGAAAATATCATTGTTCTAAAAGTTGTTATCAATTGCGCCGAACGAATAACTCGTGGCACGCAGGTAGTCCTCATCGAAATCATTCCATGTGATTGTTAACTGTGCTATCAAAGGCAGCAAAGCTGCACATCAGATAGAGCACACTTTTGTCTCAAAAACCTACTAGACTAGAAAAGCTGTTTTCTCAGAAACATTAAAGAAAATTGAGGTAAAAATAGCAGTACGACCAGAGAGGTGTGGACTGATGATGCCGATTGGTCCAGATTTCGTTTTGCCATTACCGCTGTGCAAGAATCCAAGAGCTCAAACTTTATATGTGTAACATATTCCAATATGGAGCTCAGAATCCAGCTCTGCCAGTAGTTGTGGCCTGGGATGTATTTTCCGGGTAATTTTTGCGCACCCTGTAAATAGTACAGTTCTCGTAGGACAGTCGAAGATCGAGGCAGCTGGGGTGACTACTGGTCGTCAACGTGGATGGCTCTCATCCACAGAATTCACAAATCGAGGTGATTGCCGCAGGAAATGGGATTCAATTGGATGAAGTGACTGGTTTCCGCCGTTGAGGAGACGGACACCACCCTTCACTCAACCAACGTTCAGTCAACGGTTCGCCTGTCGTCTTTCTCCGATTCTTCAACAAACCATACCCTGATGTTTAATACAACCCTAGTTCCACAGTTCTGTCGATTATTAGGCATTAGGCGGTCGAGTAGAGTTATCAGAAGGGTTATAAAGGGTGCTTATTACTTTTGCGATATCTGGTTGAAAGTTTTATGTTGTTGTTAGGGAGAAACGTCAACCGGAAGATTCACCTGAAAATCAATGTTCTATTATGCCATGGAGAATTCCCTTTTTCACCTGGCAGGGGATTTATTTAGCTATTTCTAAATTTAAATTTTTTTCTGTCTGACCACATTAACAACTAATTTGACTGAAAAAGTGCAAAAAGTGCGATGCAATTAGGCATTGCTAAAGGCTGTAATTAAAGGGTTGCACAATAAGGTCGACCTTATTAGCTTGCGAAAGTGAAACCCAAACAAGACTCAGAAAAGGAGAAACCAGGGCCCAGATTCATCATTAGTAACCCCCCGATAAACCCCGAGATAAGGCCCGAACGGCTCCCACCTTTGTCTACTTATCGTAAACTTCCTATGTTAAACGCAATCTCTCATCGACTCTGCCGTCTGGTTCTGGCTGCGCCGCGGTTTCGGAGACCGCTCGCCCGTTCATGAATCTGGGCCCAGGAAGAGACCAGGGCCCGGATTCACAACGGGTGTCGGCACTGTATACTACGAAATATACCTCGAACGGTGCGCAAACCGGTATTCGTGAACGCGCGCCGCGGTTTAGACGGGGTTTAGGAGGGGTCTCCGACACCTCGCGATGAGGCAGGGTTTCGGAGACCTCGACGAGATGTCTGCTAGAGCCAGGCGGCAGAATCGATGAGAGACTGAGGAAATTGTAGGGAATTTGAGAGAAGAAGACAATACTCTGCTACACTGCTCTGGCAATTTGTTATTTTCTCTTATATGAATAGTAGTGTAGTCAATTTTGACGTACAGTGACTTCATAAATGAATCTCAGTGGGCTTCTTTGAAGAGGATTTGTGAAGAAAGCAGAACCTCATCGAATAATTGCGTTTTCGAAGTTCATTAATGTCGAAAGAAAAATAACAGCTACCATTAGACGAGCTATCATGTTTGCTTTTTGTTCGAAACCGATCAAGGCTGATAACGAAGTCGTGACATATATCTCCACCGTGTCTCCGAAACCCTGACCTTCACGAATCAAAAGTGGCCACAAATTCGCGGTATCGAGCGCGTTTATCTCCGAGGGGTTTCGGACACCGCTCATTCGTTCATGAATCAAACCTTTGATATGTGAAGAAGGTAAAGTGTAAAGTACATAATGTATAATGAAGAATAGAGTAAGTAAAGTGTAAAATACTGTCTAATAAATAATAAAAGGTAAACAAATAATAATAATAGGTAAATAATTTCGAAGCGGATACCAAGGATCGTCTTGTTCTATACTAATATATAAAGTAACTGATGTATAAAGTAACAAATAAAAAACAAGTAAAGTAATTAAATAATTTATTTCAATTCTTAATCGGAAGTGGGTATGGGGGGTAGAGCATGATAGAATTCACTGCAATCTTGATCAATCCATCAATGGCAGTCGTCTGCTGGTTGTCTTCTAGTCAGCGATTTTGAAGAGATGTACGCATTTTCTTTTCTTTTCTTCTTTCCATTCTTCTTTCTGAAGCCTTTTCAACTCCCGACCTCTTCTCTTCTTTGACTGTTCGTTTTTGAATCTTATCTCGCCATTCGCTTCTGAATATTGAATGTGAAATTTACTTTCCGAATGCTGATGTGCGTTCTCAAGCTGCACTATGTTTTTGAGCTATTTTTCCAAGCTCCTGCCCTTCTCTTCCTTCTTTTTCCTTTTTTTTCAAACCTTAAGGTCAGTAGCTGGATCAAACTCCATTTTGGTCTGATGTTTTGACCTTTTCGTCGCCTTCGGAGACCTAAAAAGGGATTCGAAATTCCTTGACATTAGAGGGGTCGAGGGCAGAGTTCTCCTTAGCATTTCTGACCAATTCGCATTAGATATCACTCCACAAAACTGTGATTTGTGAACTGATCTGCGAGTTTTTCTCTCCCTTTACTGGTGTTGTTCCATCATCTTCGCCTAGGGAACCGAAAAACCAGTAGCCCGTTGGCCAGCCGCATTCGGTCGCCGGTTTTCGGAGCCCAAGATCGTCCGAGTGTATTTGCTCAAAAAGGCCGGTGAAGTTGCTGCGTGCACACGTTCCTCACACGCCGTGGATGATTTTCTCGAGCCCACTCAAGCCCCACTTGTTCCCACCTCAGTGCTTTTCTTTCTTTTCTTCTCCATTCACGACAAACTTTCATTCGGCTGATTTAGAGCTTTTGGCGCGAGCCACTATTTCGTTTGTCAAAATGTTGGTACAGGTATATGCAGCTCCTTTACGGTAGATTGCCGCAGTTGTCGCTCTACTCTTGCTACGTAGAATCACAGAAGTCATATGGATTTCAACTCAGAATGTGGAAAAAAGCTAATGGAAAACAGGTCGGTGTACATCAATCCCCTAGAGACGCGCCGCGCATTCGTCTTTCATTCATTATTGGAGAGACGTGGTAAATGCGTATTTGTCCCGAACAACGACATGCGGAGACACAAGACTAAAGTTTTATGTCTAGGCCCAAGTAAATTTCCCCCGTCGTACAAAATTGGTGATCACAAATTGGAATGTGTTTCCGAAGTGCGTGACTTAGGTTTCATTATAACTAATAAGCTAAGTTTTTCTCCATATTTTAGGCTGCTGCACAATAGGGCGCTCTTCCGTACATACAATTTATTCAAGCCTCTCAAAACACGTGATGCGACAATTATAGTTTGGGCTTATAAAAGTTACGTTCGTCCCCTGGTCGAAAGCGGAACAACTGTTTTTAGTCCTTCCCTCAAAAAAGACATAATCTTGCTCGAAAGTGTGCAAAATAATTTCACCAGGAAGTTAGTGATGCGATGTAGTGGTATTGACTATCGATTCATACCTAACGGTGAGGCTAGACGCAAAATGTTTAACTTACATTCCCTACAAAGCCGTAGAATTCGAAATGATGTAGTCATGGCATACAAAATTCTTCGGGGCAAATCACCTCTTGGCATTGATAAGTTTTTCTCTTTTTACAATTCTCCTACTAGAGGTGGTTCCATCAAGCTTCGAACCCCACGTGTTCGAACAAAAGTTAGGGCAACGTTCTTTTGCGTACGGGTTATTCCGCTGATCTCAAAATACGTTGCTAAAGGTTGGTTGGGTCTCTCTCTCAAATCGTTCAAGATGCTAGTTTCCCTCTCGGAGTTGACCACGCAGTTTCGAGTTCGCAGGGACCTCTTTGTCTTTCTTTTTTTTTAATATTGTATCTTACCATCTCTTGTTCCATTGTTATTGTTTTTTTGTTTGGTTCTACCCTATTTTATTTCCCTCATTTGTGCTTTTAGCTGTTTGGATTTTACATCTGTTCATTTCTCTATGTGTTAGTAACGTGGTAGCTATTTTTTCTACCATATCGTTTACAGTTTGATGTTCAGTTGAAGTTAATTTCTCTCACGCTCATCTACGTGAGCGTCTTATAATAAATAAAAATAAATAAATGCGAAGGCCAGCCGCTATATCAAGACAGTGTCTACCCAAACATGTCCGGTACCAATTTGCGCGACCCCGGAGGGCTTGGTTAGCCCGGAACCGGGTCAATCGTTTGACCGTGTGGGTATCAGTAGCGCTTCCTAGCACTGCACCACGCGAGCCTTTGAAGGCTGCATAGCATCAGTGAACTATATCTACGTGCTAATTCTCTTCGTCTTCATCCGTCACATAAAAGCATGAACACAGACCTCATCAATCACATACACTTTTCCGTAGGTGTTCACTGTTCTGCTCATTTCCCACATTCTTTTCTTGTGCGTGATTCCCGTTCTCCCTCGTTCATGCTAACCAAACCTTCCAGCCCTCAGTAATCGTTTGAATTGGTAACAGTCTTGTCCTTGAAGGTAAAGACACCGACTTGGTATAGCTGCTGGCCAACGCAAGTCATTGTATAAGGAAAATACGCGTTCACCTTGCCTATACGATTATGAGTGGAACACGGATGCAGGGCGCGTGCTTAAGGGATTGATTCACGTCGGTCGCACCTTTACCTTTACCTTTTACCTTACCACACCTCTTCTGCTCCTCATTCATCTTGTAATAGACGCTGAACGTGTGGCATGCGGCAGCGATTATCGATGCACGCACGCGCGATCGATCTCCGCTCCAACCTAATCAAGACTTAAATCTCTCCGGGTCGGGCAAATGGGTACCCGAATTGTTTGTGAAGGTAAAGACACTGACTTCGTATAGCTGCTGGCCTCCGCAAGTCATTGTATAAGCCAAATACGCGTTCACCTTACCTCTACGATTATGAATGGAACACGAATGCGTGGCGCGACCTTAGGGTACTGACCAACCCCGACACGTTTACCTTTATTACGTTTAACCATGGATTTTGTTGGTTTTTGGCTGGCACCGTCGATGGCGTCATGTGGCTACTGAGCTGCGCCAATTTTGGCATTAGGCGACGTCGGATCAGCGGCGGCACAGGTTTGATGACTACCTGGGACCCTGAATCGGGGCAGGTTTCTTGTGGAGCTACTAAGTCGTCCTTCACGCCACAGCTCAGCCGTCTTGTTTCCAGTGTCTGTTGTCACCTGACTGTCCACAGACGACGTCTTTTCAGCTCGGAGCACGACGGCAATCGGGGCGGCCGTCGTTTTTGCTTTTGGGTGGTTTTTGTTCAGCGACACTGACGAGGGCGGATCGAGATTAGCCCCGTATTGACGCGCTGAATGGGCCATTCCGTATGCAAATTTCCGCGATCGGCTTTTGCTTTGATAATCTCCGGCAACGGGCCGAAGCCAAGGTCGACTGAGGACTGTTTCGCCCTTTGACTGCCCAATCCAAATTGAACGATTGAAAGTGAGTCAAAAAAAGAAGAAAAAAGAGAGCTATAGAATGCCAACGCCCAGAGAGAATCGTGCTTGGTCATTCAGCGGACTCTAATACAGGCTACCAAAGCGGAGATGATTTGTATCAGCTCAGCGTCCGCATCCAATCGCACGTTATGGTTTGGTTTTTCTGTTGCTTCCCAATTAATGGTGAATCTAAGAACTTTCAAGAATGAGGAAGAGGATCGAGAAACGAGAGTAGGATCCAATATACACCCCAAAGTAATCCGTATCCCCGGGGGCGAAGAACAAACCCTAGCGATTGATCGGAAGTACAGTACCGGACGTGCTGCAACGATAAAACGGTGACATCGACGGTTTCTTGCACACAAACTGCCGTTTTTCTATACTTTCTTGAAATTTGATTGATTCGGAAAAATAAGTATTGTTTTTGAACTCATCAACTCAAGCTCTAACTTTTTATATACGAATTTTCCATAATAATAAAACTTGTTAACAAGAGGTTTTTTGATCCATCAATTTTCGGTCCCTCCCCCTTCGATTCCTCGTCTCGTGACTCATCGCTCGACGAGGTCCCCTTTCGCTAGGCTACCACGCGGAGATCACTATTGGGGATTAGGTGAAAATGTATGGAGGTAGACTCTGTTCGGGTCACCACGCGTGGGACCCAAAAACGGCATCTTTCGGCGCGAAAAAACGCCGCTTCTGCCGTTTCGTCGTTGTGGCACGTCCGGTACTGTATCTCTGATTTACTAGGGATTAACGGTGACAATCATCTGATCTGATCTCACAATTTGGAAACAGAGGAAATCATATCTCGATTCTGCGGTTTTTACCAAGTTTGTTGTAGAATCGCAGCAATCATACCGATTTCGACTCACCATGTGGAAAAAAGTTTATGGCAAAGAGGTCAGTGTACATCAATTTTCTGAAGATACGCCACGCGTTCGTCTTTCAATCATAATCGGAGAGGCGTGATAGATGCGTATTTGCACAGGACGTGCGAAGGCCAGCCGCTATGCCAAGTCAGTGTCTACCCAGACGTGCCCGGTACCAATTTGCCCGACTCCGGAGGGGTGGAGAACTTGGTTAGCACGGCCCAAAGGGTCGATCCCTTGACCGTGTGGGTGTCAGTAGCGCTTCTTATCGCTGCACCACGCGAGCCTTTGAAGGCTGCAAAGCATCAGTGAAGGACAACTAAATTGCATTTAAAAAACTGTCCCTATGATCGAAGAATTTTGCGATGGTGTTTGTTTGAAATGGTCTATATGGAAAACTGCTTAAATACTCGAGCAAGAAGAAGAGTTTAGGATTCGTAGATGTGGAATTCACTACGCTGGTATTTAGATCGTTAGTGATTTTTGGTATATCATTATAGTTTTAGGGATTATTAAGCATCCAGGCGCAACTGTTAGCTACTTATGAGAGCAGCAGGGTCTTTCCGACCCACTGCATCGGTATGGGCTGAAAACTCTGCGACGGAAATGCTATCGACCATTATTTGCGCTGCAACGTCGTAAATTCTCAATTAAAATGGCCCTATAGACCGTGTCCAGTTCTGCATATCGCATTTTACTGCGGCTCTATTATTGCCGTCGTTCTAATAGAGATCGTCGGGCATAATGGAGGTGTGCGACACCTTCACAACGTCTGGAAATGCTTTTAGTTCAAGCAATAAAGGTAAAGGTATCGGCGTTGATCACTCCCCTAGGGACGCACCGCCGCATTCGGGTTCCATTCAGAATCGTAGGGACATGGTAAATGCGTACTTGGCCTATACATACAATGACCTGCGGGAGTCAGACGCTATACCAAGTCAGTGTCTTTACATTCCCAGACAAGTCTGGTACCAATTTACCCGATCCCGGAGGTATAGAAGGCTTGGTGAGCCTGGGCCGGGATAGATAGCTCAACCATGCGGGTGTCAGCACAGCCTCTTACCACTGTACCACCGCGTGCCCAGTTCAAGAAATAGGAATATAAATGTTATTGAAGACGCTTTATACTAATCGCGGTGAATTCTCGCAAACTTTCGAGCTGGATCTGACAACAGGTTGAAAATTAAACAAGCCTTACCCAAAGGAAGCCTAAAAATGCTAGAACTGGATGGGTTTCCTGACGGAATGTTGAGTCTTCTTTTGATGTAAGCTATGCAAATGAATTCTCATGGTGAAGGAGTTTATTCATGCAATTTAAAAATTACTGAAGTGTTGTGAACAGAAATTTTTAAACGAGGCAGGGCCGTATAACAAGTCTAGAATTATAATATGAATTTTTAGGCAAAAATTCGCTAGAGCATGTTTCAGATTGAGCCACAGTTTTCTATGCCACTGGAAAAGTATCAGATCCTACTTGAAATTCGCTTTGTTACAGCCGTAATCAGCAGATGTAATTAGCAGGTATAGCCTAACAAGGTTGACCTCGCTTCGTCGACAGCCGGTATGGTTAAACAATACCCGCTTGAACATTGAAAAATTCTGAATTTTCTTTAGCTAAGGATAGCTAGGATATTTCCTCAATCAACCTGTTAGGTCATGCTCTCTCTATCCACCAAATCTCTTTGTTAAAGGTAAAAGTGTCGGGGTTAATCAATCCCATAAGGACGCGCCATGGATTCGTGTTCCATTCACAATCGAAGAGGCACGCTTGTTTACCCTATACCCTGAGTTGAGGAGGCCAGCCGATATACCAAGTCAGTGCCTATACCTTCTCAGATAATTCAACCAAATTAACTGACCGCGGAGAGATGGAAGGCTTGATTAGCCCGGACGGGGATCGATCGCTCGATCGTGCGGGTGCCAGTAGCGCCTCGAACCACTGTATTATTAGGTTGGTGCAAAAGTCTTGCAACACTTTTGCAACATTCTTCAAAATAACAGCAATTTACTGAAACAAAATCTCAGTCAACGATATAATCATCATTCATATATATATGACTCTTCCCCATCTTTCGTTCAACTTCTCAGTTCCTCTCCGCCAGAACTCTAGGAGCTGTGACGAAAAACATTGGCCGACCTCCATTTCCAGTTCGTCTCGGTTGTCGAATTCCATATTTCGAAGGTGTTGCTCTAAGGACCTGAATAAGTGATAATCTGAAAGAGCAAGGTCTGGAGAATAAGGTTGGTGCGATAGAACTTCCCAGCCTAAATCCTGAATTTTCTCACGAGTTGCTCTTGCGACATGAGGACGAGCATTGTCATTCAAAAGGTAGACTTTTCCCTTTCAGGGCGTTTTTATCGCATGGCGGGAAATTCTATCGCACCTACCCTACTCTCCTCACCTTGCTGATTTAGATTATCACTTACTCTGGTTCTTAAAGCAGCACCTTCGAGATATGGAATTCGACCACCGAGATGAACTGGAAATAGCCAATTTTTTTCGTCACAGCTCCTAGAGTTCTGGCGAAGAGGAACTGAGAAGTTGCCCGAAAGATGGGGAAGAGTCATATATCTGAATGGTGATTATGTCGTTGACTGAGATTTCGTTTGAATAAATTGCTGTTATTTTGAAAAGTGTTGCAGGACTTTTGCACCAACCTATTAAAATTCTGCGAAACTTTTCACGTCACGATGTATTCATCGCACCGCATTCATTCGTATTTTCCTTAGATCTCTTTGGCCTGGTGGCGATGGCGATCGGTAGGTGCTCGTCCAAGCATCCAAGCGAGGAGAGCCGAATCACCTCGACTGGAGTCGGGCGGGCCGTACGCCTTTTGTTACCGGCAAAATGCGAACGGCCATATTCAGATCACGTAGCGCTCGGATGAATGGCGACCGGTCTCCTCCGATCCTCCTCCTCCTTCTACCCCCACCTCAACCACCTCGTCCTCCTGCGTCAACTGAGAGGTGATCGAATGTGATCGAATTCTGGCGGCTGTCGGCTCGGCTCATGTCGGTCACCGTCGCCGTCTCTAGCCGAGATTCCCACGATGTGTCCCTCATGTTGTCTAGTCGAAAAAATACGATATGTTCACAACGATTGCTTCGACCCATTTCCTGGATGACTGCCACGACGAGGACGACCGTGGTGGTGTTTTACACTGTCAATTATTCCAGCCCCATATTGCTGTTGAACAGATTTCACGGGGTCGCTGACTGTACATTCTCCTAGAGGAACCCTTTAGAGGGTGGGCGATAGATATTTACCTGACCAAATAGGCACAGGGCGCGCATGGTGCAATGGTAAAGGCGCTACTTCTACAAGCACAATCGAGCGATCGCTCACGGCTCAGATTAATTAAGTCTTCCATCTCTCCAGGCTCGCGTAAATTGTTACTGGACTCGTCTGGTAAGGTGAAAACGTCACTCTGAGGTAGCGGGCGGCCCACGCAAGTTATTGTATAGTCCAATTACGCATTCACCATGTCTATACAATTCTGAATGGAACACGAATGCGTGGCGCGTTCCTAAGGCCCTTATCATACGTTCGCTCACCCCCCAGCGTAACTCGTCCATTCAGTATCACACAACGTGGGGCCAGACGCGTTTGTACGAGTTCACCACGCCAGCGTCACCATGATAACTCGTACAAACGTGTCTGGCCCCACGGTGTCTGATACTGAATGGGCGAGTTACGCTGGGGGGGGGGGGGTGAGCAAACGTATAACAAGGGCCTAAGGGGCTGATCAACGCCGACCCTTTATCCTTACCTTTATCTCCAAGTAGTTTGGAAAAAGAATTCCCAAGTTAAGTCCTTTTCACGCAACTAATCTCTGCCTTCGACACCTATTTGTACTTGGCAGCAGAGCAGTGGATTAGTGCTCAAAGGGGAAGGGACGCAGAGGACGCAGCAGAGCACTGAGTACTGCAGAGAATTTTTTTGGTGATTCTGTAGCGGCAAAGACGTACATAGCGGTGATAAGACTGAATTTTGAACTGAACTGCAAGAAAATCTCCCAATCGCAGCGTTGCTTTGCTGCCCAGTATAAATGACCCTCAGCTCTTCTACACCTGTCATGCTTGTACTAATAGATCTAAGTTTTTTCCATCATTATTATGCCTAAGCATTCCTTCTACTCACATAGCAAGCTTCTCCTTCGGCTTCTTTTTCCATCCGAGCCGGGTTGCTTTGTTTCTGTCAACAGCTGTGGTGGCTGTCGGCTTCGACTTATTGCCTTTATCCGTCGATTTTGTGCTGCTTAGCGGTGCCGGACGCAATTACGGACCAGTTTTTACGAGGTCCTGCGACGAAAGCCTGCTAGTCATTGCGCTTTGTTGTTGGGGGAACAACAACGAATCACTCTAGGTTATTTCCATATTATTATGTTATTGGTTAAATGTTTTGGAATTGAATCAAGAAGTCTAAGGTTTTTCCATGCGTTCTTCCATAATCTACTATCTCGTTCATGTACAGTATTTAGTTGGCGTGTCTAACATTTTTTTTGCTTTTTGTGATTACTTTAAAGTAGCAAATGTGCTGCTCACGTGTCGCCTCAGCCGACAATTTTAGTTAATAAATAACTAAAAAATTAAATAAATAAATAATTAAATAAAACATAGGTGGATAAAAAAATATGGAGTCATTGCAGTTCAGCCACTCTTTTCTTCTACTATTTTCTATTGTGCCTACAATGCCAGCTATTCAACAATATAGTCACCGTTGTTAGCTACCACTACAGTACCAGACATGTCTTTTGGTCACGTCTCGAAAAAGACGCTTTGGAGCGTTCCAATGCGGTTTTTTAAATAAACTTTGTTGAATCTCAATTATTTGTAAAAAAAATATATACATATATTTGAGCTCAGCAGCTCGAGCTGTATCGACTGGTATTCAGAGAACGATACAAATGCAAACTATGGCCTCTTTTGCCGACCCCTCAAATCTCCAATGGTCGGCCTCCGAGGAAGGGGCCGGCAAAAGGTGCTATATTTTGCACTTATACTTTAAATACCAGTTGATAGAGCTCAAGCTGCTGAGCTCAAAAATATGTATATTTTTACAAATAGTTGAGTTTCAACAAAGTTATTGAAAAACACCGCTTTGGAGCGCTCTTAAGCGGCTTTTCCGGGAAGTGATCAAAAGACATGTTCGTTACTGTATCTAACGTCTTGCATGGGTATGTATTCGAGCTCCTCGGTTCATTTGGGGCGAAATCAATTGCCGATTCGACTCTCCTTTACCTTGCCCCAATAAGGAAAAGCCTGCTTGAGTGGGTATAGGTCCCACTCAGTTAATCGACCGGTTTGGTCAGAGTGAAACTTAATCTATTGCTATCCGGGATCCGGATACTCCTCGTCGGCTTTGCCGGACAAGTGGACCGAGTGGTCCGTTCGCGGTCATTTTCTCGGGTCGACAAAGACGACAAACAACGGGATTTCTTCGGATCAATCTTTGATCTTGGTCGATTATCGGCTCTCGGTTCGTCATCGGACGATCCTCCCTGGTTCTCCGAACAGCCCTAATTTTCCTCGATAATTGTGTGTTTTTCGTGGCCTTCGACTTTTTCGTGTTGTTCTTCTTCTCGAAGTTCTTGTCTTTGTTCTTCGCGTATAAAATCATATTCAATCTCTCATCAGTTTTTTCCCTTCATTTCTAAAATTGAAATCGCCAAATTTCAAAACAAATTTGTGAGCGGTTGGTACTCGTGGTTCGCCATCGTAAAATATGCTAGAACCGCTCAAACTTTGATTTTTTGCTTCGAGTCCTCCCATATTTATTTGTTCACTTATCTATTTATTCTTTTTATTCACATCCATTTATTTGTTCATTTTATTTATTACGCCGCGTAATGGCGCGCCAATTATAAAATTTTTAATGACTAATGACTAATATCGACTGGCTTGACTAAATTTTAATTATTTTGATTTTTAATATATTTATTTCATACCTGTTGACTTGGCTAACTCACTAGTGTCCAACATCTCTTCATTAATTTGGATTTTTACACAATTCTAATACAACTAGCAAATGAATGCATACGAATCACCTTTGTTTTGGTTTAATTCTACTCACTAAAATTTTGAGTCCATTAAAGTTAAAGGTAAAGGTAAAGGCGTCGGCGTCGATCAGTTCCCTTAGGACGCGCCACGCATTCGCGTTTCACTGAGAATCGAAGAGGCATGGTGAATGCGTATTTGACCTATACATTGACTTGTGGGGGTCATAGCAAGTCAGTGTCTTTACCTTCCCAGACGAGTTTGGTGCCAATTCACCTGACGCCGGAGGTATGGAAGGCTTGGCTAGCCCGGGCGGAGAATGATCGCTTGGCTTTGCCGGCGTCATTAGCACCTCCCGCCACTGAACTGGCTCGCAGATTTGAGATCTCCCCCAAATCGCCACAACCTCGCCACCGACCTATTTCCGGCTATTTAGGGTCTTCATTTCTTTATTGAACACAGCTCAATAAAAGAAACACAAATAAATAACGACACAATAATACATATCATTATTGAACCTAGTGGCCCGCGTGGTTCAGTGGTAAGTGGCGCTAATGACACCGGCACGGCCGAACAGTAGAGACACTGAAAGGAGAACGATCGTTTGGCCGTGCCGGTGTCATTAGCGCCTCTTACCACTGAACCACGCGGGCTACTAGGTCCAATAACCATATGCAATATTGTTACGTTATTTGTTTGTGTTTCGTTTATTGGGCTGTGGTCAATAAAGAAATAAAGACTCTCAATAGCCGAAAATCGGTCGATGGCGAGATTTTAGCGATTTGGCGACGAGATTTCAGCTCTGCGAGCCATTCAAACGCGTTGTTCACTAATCCGTAGCCGAGGCGTACCGACCTGTTCTCGTCGTTGTGCAAAAACTCCCATTCGGACAGTTTTCGCTCACTTTGACTTTCGAATAGCTGCGATGCGCTTACGGCCGGTTGACTTCGTTCGTTTCTTTGCTGAACCACGGCGCAAATCTATACAGGAAACCTACAATATTCTCTCCTCCTTACTGCATATTTTCTGAGTTGATTCTCTTCTACTTCTTATTCTTCTCTTGAGTTTGCTGTCAGGAGCCTGTGAATTAGTAAATAAGGGTTTGGCACGCACCTACAATCTTTTCCGCTTTTTAGAACGAACGAGAAATCCTAGCGTCCTCATTAACGCGCATAAAATATACATCCGGCCAATTGCTGAAAGCAGGACAACTGTTTTTGATCTTTACAAACAAAAGAATACACTTTTTATAAAGAGAATTCGGAACAACTTCACTCGTATGTTATTCCTAAAGTATTATGGAATGGATTTTTCCACGATTCCCAATGATGCAACTAGGGCTAGTCAAATAGAATTACCATCTTTGAGACATAGAAGACTGGAATTTGATCTAGTAATGATGTTTAAAGCACTGACAGGCAGAGTAAACATGGACAATTCGAAATTCTTTTAGTGTGAAAAGTCCGGTACTTAAAGCCAAAACCGAGATTGATATTACAGTTTATTCGGGCTAACGTTTCGGCATCCTAGCCTTCTTCAGAGCCTGGAACAAGTCGAGTTCAACCTGAGAAACTACCCACTCAACGCCGCATCAAATTCTCAGAAAAAATAAGAGAAAACTGAATGACCATCGAGCAAATGAAAAAGGGGGTCAGAGAAGGCTAACCTTTTTATAAGTGGACTAGTGAGATCCACTACACACCCGTAGCTGGTAGGATACGTGGGTGACTGAGGGTTCACGCCTAGGGATCACCCACCTAGAGGACTTCTGGGGCGAAATTCTTTTGTTGGTTTCGCCTCCCAGAACGAGGTCGGATGGTACTAACCCAGGGATACAGTTGTGAAAAGCCAAATCAGATCACATTTCTTCTACAATGGAACAACTCAAAGGTTCCGCGCCCTGTTGAGGGGCAAAGTACTTCAGACGGCTCTTAGTGAATTTAAAAGTTTTGTCGACCAGCAAATCAATGGATATTAGTCTTTTTTCATCCGTTGTTAGTGTCTATGATGTACTCTTATTCGTTCTTCACTTCGCCTTAGTAGCTTGAATTTAGTGCACTATTTTCTACGATGCCTGTTGTATCTTGATTTCATCTCATTTCTATTTTCTCTGGCGCTTTCATTTAGTGATATGTGCTGTGCGCGAGGATTCGCGCTTCAAAATTAAATAATTAATTTATTAAATAAATAAATAAATAAATTTGGAGTACATCTACTAGATTGTAAAAAGATAAGGTAAAGGTAAAGGGTAAAGGTTAATCAGTCCCCTGAGGACGCGGCGCCGCATTCGTGTTCCATTCAAATCGTAGAGGCATAGTGAATGCGTATTTGTTCTGTACAATGACCTGCGGGGGTCAGCCGCTATACCAGGTCAGTGTCTTTGCCTTCCCAGACAAGTCCGGTACCAATTTACCCGACCCCGGAGGGATGGAAGGCTTGGTTAGCCCGGGCCGGGATCGATCGCTCGACCGTGCGGGTGTCAGCAGTGCCTCTTACCACTGTACCACGCGGGCCCTTTGTAAAAAGATGCAACAATAATATGAACAGCATTCAAAGTTACAGCTTTTCCCTTCAGTGCTCAGCAGATTTTAAATATTCCAGAGTTTGAACTGTTTCTGTGAAATCTTTCAGAGAGCCATCTCAGTTCCGTTGTACATAGTTTTAGCTTCTTAATCAACCAGAAATTCTGAGGAACTGTCAACAAACTATTTCCTATCTTTTTATGTATTTGTGGACTATTCGCCTTTTATCTCGGTTGTAGTGTTTATTGATATGAAGAACTCACGGAAAAAACGAGAAATTTCTTTTACAGCCTAATTTACAGCCTATAGGCAACTAATGTATTTTCTTCGCTAAATGCTCTTCATAGTAGGTTCTGTCTTGGCGTTTGCTGTTGGGATTGTTTAGCGAGTACTCGATTTTTTGAAATACCCTTTAATTAAATAGGGCCCGCGTGGCACAGTGGTAAGGGACGCTGCTGACACCCGCACGGCCGAGCGATCGATCCCGGCCCGGGCTAACCAAGCCTTCCATCCCTCCGGTGTCGGGTAAATTGGTACCAGAGTTGTCTGGGAAGGTAAAGGCACTGACCCGGTATAGCGGCTGGCCCCCGCAGGTCATTGTATAGGCCAAATACGCATTCACCAAGCCTCTACGACTTGAATGGAACACGAATGCGGCGGCGCGTCCTCAGGGGACTGATCAACGCCGGCACCTTTACCTTTACCTTTACCCTTCAATTCAGCTAAATTTCTGTTAGGACCACTTGAAACTATAACTCGGAGCTCTTGCCAACAGCAGTTTCAATTGGACTCGCTTCGTTGAAAAGACCTTCCAGAAGATCGATCATGGCGAGGGAAATTTAGGTCAATTCAGGTGCACTGTAAAGGAAACGCGTTCAAATTCGAATCGAGTTGAATGTGCCTCCTTTTTTAATTCTTTTTTTCCTCTTCTTCTTCTATTCCTTCTTCTACTCCTTCCCTTAACCATTTCCTTCTTCTCTAACCTACCGTTTTCCTTCACAACGACGATATTTTTCTTTTTTCTTTCCGACGTCTTTCAGGCGATGAACGCATTGTTCGGTTTTTCTTCGGTTCAGGAATGAACCTAATTTCGTACGGACGATTTGAGCCGATTAGACGATTTTCCGCCGAAGATTTTCGACGCTGACAATTTTCGGAATATTTCCGCCGTCTCTGTTCTTGAATGCCCTCTAGACGTTTCATTAGCGAAAAAAAACTAATGGAAATTTATCGGTTAGGTCGAGCTCACCAGCACTTTCTTCCGCCGCCCGATTTGAGACTCGATTCATCTCATCTCGTTACGCGCGCGCGCGGTCAGACTGTGTCATCGTGGACTTTTTTACGGACTGAAATGCAAAAAACCACTGAAATGATTGATTGCTCTTCTTATTTGCTTAGCCACACCGTGATGTGTCCCTTCGGTGCTCCAATTTTCGTTGGAATTTCACTTGGTGGTGACAATCGGACTGACCAGAGCTGGGCTCTTGGTAGGGTGAGGCTAAAAATGTTCTCTGTGTACCTCGACCGTATGTTGTTCGTGTGTCTTTCGTGTTTGCTCGACTGATTTCAACGACTTCCAGCTCCTCTTACCGCTGGAACTTCTAGTGAGGGCTCTTTGAGTTTCTTTTGGTTTTCTTAAGAAAGATTCGAGGAGATTAGGAGAATTCGGGCTCCCAGTTTGAAGGACTATTTAGAGGATGTCCTACACCGAGAGCTACTCTTGCGTCCCAAAGTCTTCGGATTTTCTCGGCCACGCCCATGTCGTGGTCCATTTTGGACCCGATAAGTCGACTATTTTTCCTTCAGTATTTATATTTCTCTACGAGAGTAAGTCGATGCTGGCCAGGTGCAGTGGTAAGGAGCGCTACTGACACCAGCACGGTCGAGAGGTCAAACCCAACCAGGGCTAATCATGCCTTCCATTTCTCTGGGGTCGGGTAAATTGGTACCAGACTTGTCTGGTAAGGGCGATGTAGAACTGATGGACTGGTAGGCTAACTTTCAACTCCTAACTTCAGGAAAATAATAGTTTCCAGAAATTTCACCTAATAGCTATTGAAACTGTCAATATCAGCGTCACTTTTGAGCTTAGAAATTCCGTTGTAGAACGTTTGACATTAAGATGCGATGAAGTTGATGGACATCTATCTTTTACTGAAATTGAAGAGTTTTTCTCGCTCAGACCCGCATTCACCATTCCTCTACGATTCAGAATGGAACACGAATGCACAGCGCTTTCTTCGTGAACTGATCAAAGTCTGATCACCTTTACCTTTACCGCTTATTTTTATAAGAGTAAAATGACTGAAGTGTGTCTGAGGCGTTTTTTTTAAATACGGGGCAGAGGAAGTACTTACTTAGTACCCATCTCGTTACTACACTAATCGTAAGAGGATGCTTTGTAGTGAACAAAAGATTCAAAAAGACCCCTGCAATTGTTCTCTAGCGAACTAAATCTCTCATTTTTTCCATTTACCACTATAAATCTGAGGTCGCTCCAGTCTGAAATCCCAATCTACCCGGTTGCTATCGGAGTCGTACACTCATACGCTGGTTTTATAGACGTAACCGGTCCGCATCAGTGGCAGAAACTTCACATTGTGGTTTTCGATCGCCTGCTCACTGTTCCGGTGGATTGGATATGGTAACAAATCGTTGGTATAAGTGCTAAAATTCTTCGATCGATCGTTTTGCTAAGATAAAGGGGTATTGCGTCACCGAGGTTTGAGGTTTTAATTAGTCTGTTTCAGTAGGATTGGATCTTCTTTCCTGTTGAGTGAATTCTTTAACCTTTCATCTCATGGTCACCCAATTATAGGGTTTATCTATCATAGGACCATATCTATTATATCTACTATAGGGTTCAAAGGGAGTATTTTATTAAGAATGGCTGGTATTCCGAGAAGAGCTGGGTCCAGGGCCCAGATTCATGAACGGACGAGCGGTCTCCGAAACCCCGTCGGCGATAAACCTCGATTAAACACTGGCACGCGTTCACGAATTTCGTATTGCACGCCGCTGTGGGTATATCTGGGGTTTATCGGACCAATGATGAATGTGGGCCCAGATTCATCATTGGTAAACCCCCGATAAACCCCGAGATATACCCCGAACGGCGCGTAAACCGAGATTCGTGAACGCGCAGAGGTTTAGTCGGGGTTTATCGCGGGTTTATTGATACACTTTTTTAATCTGTCAGAAACGTTATGGTTTGCCTATTTTCGCAGATGGACGCGCGTGGTGCAGCGGTGAGTGGCGCGACTTCCTCTCTCTGGTCAAACGACCGATCTCCATAGAGGCCTTCAAGACCCTCGATCCCTCCGTAGTCAAATAGATTGGCACCACACCTGTCAGGGAAGGTGTAAACGCTAGCATGAAGAACGCGTGGCCCATACAAGTCATTGTATAGGCATTCATGCCTCTAGGATTTCGAATGGAAGACGAATCTATGGCGTATCCCTAGGAAACTGGTCAACGCTGGTCACATTACCTTTACCTTTTACGGAGGGTATCTGGTATGACAGGTAAATTGAAGTGGGTTTTCTTCTCAATCGCTTTCTTCCGCAGGCGTCAACTGTCAGCCGCGTCAAGTCGACAGGTGGAGGTCGGATTAGAGGAACTGTCGAGGAACGAGGTCGTTCACCAAGGGTGGTTAACTGAGAAGAACTTCCAGTCAAAAGTCAAGCAGAATTCATACACAGGGACAAATAGACTCCTACTTCCTACTATGTAATAAGCGAAATCCATGTTTGACATTGGTGGCTCATATGGGTCCCGCCGCGATAGTCTGTTACCGTACGCCGAATGCACCCACAGCGACATAGGAGCTGATGAAATTGCTTCAAACTACTTCTTCGGAAACTTCTTTCGTTTTCCTCTCTATACTGATGTTTTTCTTCGGTTTATTTTCAATTTTTCCCCACTCCTAGGCCCCACCATCAACGTTTGAGCGAAATTGAAAGGAAAATTTTCTTCGGCCGCTGGAATGCGACAAGTGGGACGGCGTCAAAATTTCAAATCAACGAATTGTGGCTACTTACTTACTTATTTGTTTATTGTTATGTTTATTCATTTATTTAACGAAGTTCGCGAGCAGGTGTTCGGCGGCCGATAGGACGATGAATGGCTGGTAAGTAAAATAATCACCAAAGCATAAACAATAGGTCACACTAGGTAGTATCTTCAGCTAAGGGCTGCCTTCGGTTTAAAGATTTCACAAAAGTGCGAAAAACATGTCTGGGTATAAAAACAACGAAGCCTTCAATTTGCACAAAGTAAATGCGCCAAAATTCATCAAAAATCTGCTATGATTCATGTGCCCTAATCTTACTTAAGCCGTTGGCAGCTGCAGACGACACAATAAAGCCGACGCCGCAGCTCGGTAGCCGTCGCCTTGGGGCCTCTTCAGACTCCACTGCGGCAGTAAACCAAACTAGAGCAATAAAAAGGGGGTGCGCGTATTTCTGCAATAGTTGTGCGCTTTTCCGGCCGTCTACTGGACTGTCGTCGGTCAAAAACTATTTAGTGCATGGCTGGCGATATGGGTGTGACGCCGCTATAACTGAGTTTTGTATAGTTTTAATAATTATGGCAGTAATAAATCGGGTAAAGGTAAAGGTAAAGGTGCCGGTGTTGATCAGTCCTCTGAGGACGCGCCGCCGCATTCGTGACGCATTCGTGTTCCATTCAAGTCGTAGAGGCATAGTGAATGCGTATTTGGCCTATACAGTGACCTGCGGGGGCCAGCCGCTATACCAGGTCAGTCTTTACCTTCCCAGACAAGTCTGGTACCAATTTACCCGACCCCGGAGGGATGGAAGGCTTGGTTAGCCCGGGCCGGGATCGATCGCTCGACCGTGCGGGTGTCAGCAGCGCCTCTTTCCACTGTACCACGCGGGCCCTAATAAATCGCGTAACAGGTTTAAAATAGAAAATTTCCACACGATTCCACACACCTGGGTGTTTTCTTATCTATTTCACCATGCTCCGTGTGTTAGTGTAACGAAAATAAGTTAACAACTTCTAGTTGAACTAGTAGGTGATGTTTTTTTTTTCACAAAGGTGGCATATCAAGAACGACTGGTTACCACGTGCACTTTTATTGAAAAAAGTTAGTAGCGTTGAGTCTACACTTGAAAAATTCCATTTATAAAAATTTACTATGAAAATCTATTGTAAACGTTATTCTAATCATCTGCATACGAAAATGGCTTCAATTGTATGACGACGACCAAACGTGGGCTTGGCGGGGGGAATTGGAGAAGGGCCACGGCTTACGGCAGCAAATATCTCTCAGCTCCCACCATTGAATGCACATCTCTGCCAGCGCTCCAATGGATCTCGTCGAATTCTCTATCATTAATCATTCATTTATTTGATAGTACAGTGGCAAGGTCCCGCGTGGTACAGTGGTAAGAGGCGCTGCTGACATCCGCACGCTCGAGCGATCGATCCGGCCCGTGCCTTCCATCCCTCCGGGGTCGGGTAAATTGGTACCAGACTTGTCTGGGAAGGTAAAGGTACTGACCTGGAACAGCGTCTGCCCCCCGCAGGTCATTGTATAGGCCAAATACGCATTCACCAAGCCTCTACGACTTGAATGGAACACGAATGCGGCGGCTAAGGGGACTGATCAACGACGGCACCTTTGCGTTCACCTTTTACAATGGCAAGAGCAGCTACTGACACCCGCACCGTCGGGCGATCGATCCTCGTCCAGGCTAACCAAACCCTCCATTCCTCGGGTGAACGAGAGGCTAGCTTTGCCGAGCCAGTGATCCTTACCTTCTCAGACAAGTCTGGTACCAATAAACCCTACCTCGGAGATGCATAGGGCTCGGTTATCCTGCGTGAGAATCGAACACTCAACCGCGTGAGTGAAGCAGTCGTATCCTACCGTTTACCCCGACTAAAACCAGGTTCGAAAGGTGCTATTACGGCTGTACAGTAGGGCCACATTCGAAGCAACGGAGAACGGTGAGATGTAATGAGTAGGTAGGAGGTTGAAATTATCGTAAGGCAATGTGTAAGTGGAGGGAGACTTAAATCTAAGTTCTTCTCTCAAATCTACTTTAGTGTTATTTAAAGGTATAGATCGTAATTATATTTCTTCCTTCTCCTTCTAAACTATCCGTTTTTAGCATGTATACATATAAAGGTGTATGTAGGTAAAGGTAAAGGTGTCGACGTTGATCAGTTCCCTAAGAGCGCGCCACGCATTCGTGTTCCATTCAGAACCGCAGAAGCATGGTGAATGCCTATTTGGCCTATACAGTGACTTTCCCTACCTTCCCAGACAAGTCTAGTACCAATTTAAACCCTGAGGGGATGGAAGGCTTGGTTAGCCCGGACGGGGATCGCTCGCTCTACCGTACCGGTGTCAGTAGCACCTCTTACCACTGCACCACTACCTCACTTTTTGGGTTAACGTTAATGGCAGAGAATTAACATCAAAGCTTCGCATGACGAACTACTCTAAATCCAGCGCTTCGTAAACCTCTGCCTGCAAAATGGGGCTTTTTATGGTGATTAATGACTCCTCGAGTTCCCTGTTGAGGATCTCTTTCTGTATTTAGTATAGAGTGTTGATACGATCTGGCAGATTTTCGAAACGATTATCAGAATCGCGTTTGTGTCCCAGACAAGTTGAGATTTATTAGTTATTGTCCGATCGGTCTGAGCAGCAATAAAACTTACCGATGATCGGGTAAGCATTACCTGTTAGTTACATTGGAAGTGGCCATCTAAATCGAATCAACGGTAGGGTTATAACCAACCCGGTGGTGTAGGGCTAGTGTCCTAAGTGCCCTGGATTGATTTTGTATGTGGATTGAAATCCCATCTGGGACGCAATTTTTGCAAATCAATGGGAGATATAGTCGGTAGCAATTTTAAAGCCGAGTTCTAACGAGCAAAGAACAGTTGTACGTAGAAACGAGAAAGTACAGAGTTTGTACGTTCTTCTCAGGGTTTTAAAAGCCTCAATAGGTGCTCGTGGTACAGCGGGAAGAAGCGCTACTGCGCATAAAGGTTCGAGTTATCGATCCTCGTCCAGGATAACCAAGCGTTCCACCATTCCGAAGTCAGGTGAAATGGTACCAGACCTGTCTGGAAAGGTAAAGACACCGACTTGGTATAGCAGCTGGACATCGCAAATCACGCCGGATACACATTCATCATAGTCTCTTATTCTACTGTACGGTATCCACAGACGGGAATAGGAACCCCATCGATGGTTCTGGAGACTCAGTGGTGGTTATAGGGACCCCATCGGTAGCTTGAACAATGTAAAATTTTATTTATTTATTTATTTATTCAAAGACGTCGGCAGAAGCCAACATACACATAACTCGAAGCAGTCATTGAAATCATTAATAGAATTACACAAAATTCACACACGAGCTATTGGGTTAAGAAAACCCCCAGGAAAAGACCCATGGCCTTCTGATTTGGTTCCAAAATACGGTTGAATTCTACCAAGCACGTGTAGGTGAAGAAGCTGCTTCTTACCCGTGATCTCGCCACAGAAACATTTAGTCTGGGAAATGGGTTTTCTTGAATCTATTGGGGCTAACAATTTCAATACATTGAAATGATAACCTCTTTAATGTGGCTCTATGTCCTTGCAGTTCAGGCTCCTTAGTACCTGATTAGACCAAACATGTACACATTCATCATGTCTCCACGATTCTGAAAGGAAAGCGCATTCCTAGCGATTGATCGAAGCCGACAATTATGACATCTTCTTTCAGTGTCAGGCTGATTCCAGTGACGTTTCTGGATGTTCCTAGGGTTCAAGGCATCTGATCCGTCCCTGACAGGATGCTCCACCTGCCCGATCATCTGATCGTACTGCGCGGTCGTTCAGGAGGCAATAGTGTGGCCGGTAAAAAACCACACTTTAACAGCTTCCGCGACGTTCAGAAGACGTAGGGTAATGGGTAAGCATCGTCTGGTGCGGGTGATGGTGGTGGAAACCAGTACTGTTCCGCCACCACCACCACTATCTCTTCGACCCACCGCCGCCCCAGCCTCGCCACATCCCTTTCACTGGCCAGCCATCGTCGGAAGGGGTATCTCACAGCCGATTGTTACCACCAGCCGGTCATCCCGTAATTAATCATCGCTATCCGTTTCTCTGTACTCGTCCCAATGTCATTCACAAACACACCAACACCAACACAACATGATTATCTCTAGCCTAATGCCGCTTACAGTATCACACACTCGTGCGGTCCTGTCAAGAAAATGAATCCCTGCCAGTGCCCATACTCATTGTCCCCTTTTTTCGATTTTAATTGTCTAATTTCTATAATTATTGTAATTGCATAGGGCTACACTTTTTCCATCTGAAGAAACTGGATTAATTCGAATACCAAAGGGTAAAAAATTATAACTTGCTGGTGAAAAAAAAATGTAGTAAAACTGGAACTATTGATTCTAATGTGTCAGAGGTTCGACCCCGTTAGGATAACGACCCCACACGGCCTACCTCGCTAGGGCGTCTTAGTTAATCACACCCTTCGGCTACGTTTAACTTCATTACGAATAATAGTTATTAATCGTGGGAATTCCCACGCTATGATCGATTTGCATCTTTCGCACGTCTTCGCGTCGCGTGCGCACTGATCAAGTCCTTAGGTGAACTTACAATCCCTGTGAGTATCGATATTGAGAAGTTTTCGATTCAGTCTCATTTTTTCCTCCACAAGTTTTCTTATGTATTCCTTTTGTTTCTCACCCTTTCCACAGTACGTGTTCAATTTTTTGGTCTGCAGTTGTAACGTTTTTTGTCTTCTTCATTCCCTTACTTGTTTCCATCGGTTGTTGATTTCCGACACTTTCATTTGTTCGATTTTGATTCACAAATACATATTAAACACGTGGAACATGATCCAAAAAACTATGGTAGTAGCCAAGCGAAGTTCATAAAAAAACGATCGATTACGTACTGGGAAAAAGCATTTAAAATAGTGAAAGCAACTCAAGGGGCAGTTCTGCTCTCATTATTTGATGGCTTGTTTTCTTATTCTTGCGTTTATTTATCCCTCAACGGGGAGACTTTAGGATAGTTTGAATCCGATTCAATTGCCTTGTTAACCATTCGGGTTTTTTTCTTGACTGTGTGTTCTTAAGTGTGCCAAGGACATGTGTCCTATTAACCACCCTCACTGTTAGTCAGTCTTTGTGTGTAATTCAACTTCATTTTAATGCGGAATCAATGGCTATTATTTTTAATGTAATTAAATTTGGCCACAGGGTGTTATTAACCAGGACATCCTAACCAGGGCCTAAATTCATGACGGGTATCGGCGCAATATACCTGAGAATAAACCCCGGTCGGCGCGATTATTCGCATTCATGAACGCGCCGCGGAGTTTATTTGGGGGATATCGCGTGTCTATTCCACTCCGCGGCGCGTTCATGAATGCGAATAATCGCGCCGACCGGGGTTTATTCTCGGGTATATTGTGCCGATACCCGTCATGAATTTAGGCCCAGGTTGGCCGTGTGGGGTCGTCATCCTAATCGTATCGAACATCACTCACATTAAAATCAGAAGTTTCAGAGTTTCACTACTGTTTTTTACCAGCAAAACTATAATTTGGTTTTTTAATTTAAAAATATTAATTTAAAGTCAAATAATCTTATTTTTTATTTTTATATCTTCAATTCAATTTTTAAAAATTTTATTCAATTCTTCAACCACTATAATTTTAACTATAAAAACTATAAAAAAACTACAGTTATAAACTAAAACTGTAATTTTTTACCCCTTGATATTAAAATTAACGCGTTGACGACCGTGTGACACATATGCTGCGTCACACGTATTAGGCCGCGTGGGACCGTGTGATGCAATGCTGCGTCACAGTTTTGAAATTTATTTTTCTGACTTATCCCGATTTTTGGGGAATATTTGTCTGGCCACTATATACCTCATGATTAGAAATCATTCTATACCTCGTGGTCCGAAAAACAATTCTTAGCTTCTGATTTACTGGAATTTTTGATTGTGCACCAGTTTTCTTTACAAGTAAAAACAAATAATGGTTTTTGCAAGAAACAAATACCTGTAAACAAATACTGTTTTCTGAAATAAACACGTAAATACAAACAAATATTGATTATTAGAATAAACAAATAATGAACAATAAACAAATAACAATTTCCTTTTAACCTGAATAGGGAAACAGGAGATTCTAAAAGCTTCCAGCTGTTATTTTTCTATTTTCATTGCAAAAAAAGGAATATTCACAATCCCCGATATTACAGGACTGTATATGTAGTCTTCGAGATTTACTATTCACTTCTATTTCAAAAAAAAATTCGCCATATGCCGGCATCATGCCACAGCCTCGGCGCGCTAGAAAATCTCTTGGTCCCACGCGCCAGACACGCGAAAAAGGCGCTGTCGTCGATGTGTTAATCCAGTTTCTTGAGGTAAAATAAATGTAGCCCTATGTGGTTACAGTTACTATAAAAAATCAAAGAATCGAAACCGAAAAAGTTCTTTAGGTTTCAAGAAAATGTGAACTTGCTGGAAGAATTGTGAACTTGCTCCGAGAATGACCCGGCCCACCAGAGTGTTCTGACCGGACCGTGAACGTTCCGACTCCTTCCCTCTGTGTTCTTTTCAATTTGTGCACTACCACGTCGTGATCGTTGGAAGCGCCGGCTGATCGTTCCCTTTGAATGGTGCTGAACTTCCGCAAAACAACAAATAATGCACGAGCGCGGCGCGACCCAGTCCATAAAGTCGTGGAATTCTCGAATTTTCGAATTTTACGCTCGCGATCCCTTCGACGTCTTGGTCCCTTCGACACCAACTCCATCGTCTTGAGGTGTCGGCCGTGATAGCGAAATTCCTAGGGAATTTGAATTCCTGGAAGGTCTTAGTCCGAGTTGACCATCCAATCAACGTTCCGTTTTTCGTTTCATCTACTTTCTTTCATTTCTTTCATCTTTTCTTCGTCCTCATATGATATTCTTTTTTCTATTGTAAAGGCTTGGAGGAATTGCTTGCCTTCAATTTGAATATTTGAAAATTTTCAAGCTAAGTTTAATTCAATAATGTCAGTGTTTTGCGAATAACCTAGCATCTCCAAATATATAAGTCATTCAATTAATAATTATTTTTATTTTTTCGAATTCAAATTTCAATTACTCGGACGCGGTAGCTTTAGTTCCACAATTCCTTAGCGAGCAGCCTTACTATTGGCTTGGAAGAGTTCTGAACAAGATATCATACGGCTTGTGGCCTTTTTGAGCTACCCATATACCCATTTTTTCAGCTCGTCTAGTAGCTATTTCATTTTATATTTATTCAAGATTGTTTATATTTATTAACTGTTGTTGATATTGCATTATTATTATTGATGTCGTCATTATTTTGCTACTTAATATTTATATTTTTGAAATTTTCTGAATCTCCAGCTTTTCACTGATCTCCATCGAATTCAGTCATACATATATCCACAGACTTGTGTAAGTCCAGGTCGCCTTTAGCAATGGGTCGATTTACCCACCAAGCTCCCTAATTAGATTGGCATGTGGGTAAATCCTACCTAACCTGTAGAGCCCTTTATTAGATGTAAGAGAATTCAAGGTCGAATGTGAACAAGTCAGTGTTGCTGGAGACAGTGGCACATTCCTAAATCGACTATTCGATGATCTTGCCTGAAAAGTGCGAGTTTTCCATCTGCCCTTTCCAAATACGACCTCGAAGTCGACACTTTCAATCACCTTCTGCTGCCACGCACTTGTATGGTGAGACAGAGTCGATACACCTGGCGATCAGTTTTAATGAGAAGGGACCAATCACATTTACCGTAGTTCTACGATTCCGAAAGGAAGGCGAGTGCACGGCGCAACCTTAAAGAACCAATAGACGACAACCACTTTGCCTTTTGCCTCACATTGTTGATTCTATGGTGACCTGAGTTTTCTGTGAAAAGCCGCTTCTTCCACTCGCGCGGTCGAGCGATCGATCCCCGCGCGGACTAACCAAGCCTTCCATCCATCCGAAGTGAGGTAGAGTGGTGCCGGAGTGTAGCCGCTGGTCTTCGAAAGTCATTGTATAGACCAAATAAGTTTTACCATGCCTCTACGGTTCTGAATGGAACAAAAATGCATGGCACGTCCTTCGAAGATAGGTCAACCACGTTATCTTTCTACCTTTTATTAGTTTGTCCGGGAATTAATGCAAGTTTCATCCCTCATTCTTCAAAGCGCCACTCTTCTCAAAACAGTACATTGAATTATAACTTTTGTGGGATAGAAATGGAGTTGTCAGAGCAGCAATTTCGACAAATTTACTTCTATGAGCTCAAGCTGGGTCGAACTGCGGCGAAAACGAGTCGGAACATTTATTCATTTATTTATTACGGCAGTATGAGACAGCCGTGAGAAAAAGAAAAAATGCAACTAAAAAAAAACAACTATCAGCTGCTCACAACCGAGGACAAACAACAGTACATATTGTAGATCGAAAACTCAAACAAAGTCAAACAATAGCAAGGATTTATCTAGGTTAACAATACTGACTATAAGGCCCTTGTTATACGTTCGCTCACCCCCAGCGTAACTCGTCCGTTCAGTATCAGACACCGTAGGGCCAGACACGTTTGTACGAGTTCACCACGCCAGCGTCACCATGATAACTCGTACAAACGTGTCTGGCCCCACGGTGTCTGATACTGAATGGACGAGTTACGCTCTGGGGGGGGGGAGTGAGCGAACGTATAACAAGGGCCTAAGACGAGGGTGCGACCAGGGACTCCTAATACATCAACCATTTAGACGAGTTCTTGCGTGAGAAATGCTTCATTGTCTAACAGCAAGTGGAAACTGCCTTCAACGAATTCGTCGACTCCAGAAGTCCAGAATTTTCCGCTGCAGAAATAACTCAGCAGGTTTCTTGTCGGCAGAGATGTGTAGACTGCAATGGTTTTTATTTTGATTAATGAACGTTCCTTTGAGCTGAGATATGTATGCTGTTTTGAAGTTTGAGGTGGAAAACCTGCATCAATTTCCGAACAACCTAACATTACTGATTCTATTCGCGGCGGGGTAACAATTTACTGCAAGCGCTGGTTCAGTTTTTTATTCTCAGTGGTGAAGCTGTTCCGGCAAACTCTAAAAAATTCATTGGATCGGGGTCGTTCCGATGTGGTCGAAGCAAAAAGTGCGAGATGTCGTCGTCATCATTGAGAGAGCGACTGTAGAAGAAGAAGCGAACCCACTTTTTAACTGGGTCACATCAACACGTTTTTCATTTGCAATGATTTTAACGATCTCGATGCAGTTTTCTGACCGAGAAATGACCCACTATCTGCAACTGATCGGTAAGAGGTCAGCGGTGAACGGCGAACAGTTTGTACGAAGGTCATCATTGCAGAGTACTTTTGAGAAAAGTGATATAGAGTCGCAGTTATTCGCCTTGCATCATTCGGTAGAGGTAGGTGCTCCGTCCTCTTCCAGAGAGCTACTTCGACACCTTTTTAGTCGTTTAGTTTTCTAACATTATAATTCTTATCCCTAGCGCAGCGGTTAGAGGCGCCACTGACACCCGTACGGTCGACCGATCGATTCCGGCTCGGGCTGACCATGCCTTCCATCACTCCGAGGTCGGGTAAATTGGTACCAGACTTGTTTGGCAAGGTAAAGACAGTGACTTGCTATAGCGGCTCTCCCCTACAAGTCATTGTATGGCCCAAAAACGCATTCACCATGTCTCTACGATTCTGAACGGAACACGAATGCATGGCGCGTACTTAGAGAACTGTTCAACGTCGACCATTTCACCTTTTACATTTTAATTCCTCCCTCGGAAGACAACGCGAGCATGTCTCTCTGGATAGGCCCGAAACCCACGTTCTATGCCCTCCTCGGTCGCTATTTTTGCGAAATACCCACCTTAGCGAGGTCATGCGTACCCAGGCTGGCTTTGGTAACCCTCTGGAACAATATACAATACAGTGGACCGGTTCCTGAATAGGGGACAAGTTCCGTCGAGTCAATGAAGCATAGTGACGCAGTGGATGGCTTTCTCCTTTTCATAGTCGATTTTTTCATCTCGTCAAACTAGTACCGCATTCAATCGGGTTAGGTAACTTTCTATCAAGTTACTAGTAGCTTTTCCGCTTGGGCAGCCGAGGGTAACGAGGCACCGATCGAGTTACTTTTGCCGCTGGTAACTTTCTCGGCTGGTCCCAAGCCCTTTCTGTGACCTGACTTGGACCATCAGTGCAGCGTTCTATAAAAGTGAAAGGTGAAGGTATCGGAGTTGATCAGCTCCGTAAGGGTGCGCCGCGCATTCGTGTTCCATTCAGAATCGTGGAGGAATGGTGAATGCTTATTGGGTCTATACAATGACCTGCCAAATCAGCGTCTTTCCCATCCGGAAAGTTGTGATCCGCCAGGGTTCCCGATACCTGACTTGTCATAGGCGATAACTGCAGCCGCAGCAGGTAGATGGCTGTCAGTTCATGATCAATTTATGAAAAAATTCAAAATTTATCTCTAAGCAAGTAGTTCGTTATGGTTATATTTATGTTTTAAGTTTCAGTTCTAAATATGTTCCCTGCTGACTGTCTAGCGGTGTTATTTGATTTTAGACTCCAAAAATTGTATGCTAAAAATTGAAATCTGAACCATACAGCTGATTTGACAAACTGGTATAGGGGCTGTGTACATACCTGGGACCAAATTCATGAACGATCCAGCGGTCTAAGAAACCGCGGCGCAGACAGAGCCAGACGGCAGAGTCGATGAGAGATTGCGTTTAACATAGGAAGTTTAGGATAAGTAGAGAAAGGTGCGCAAGGTGCGCGCTGTTCTCAGGGTATACCTCGGGGTATAACGGGATTTACCAATGATGAATGTGGCCCCTGGTATATAGCACGAATACTCTGCTAGGTTTTGGTGAATATGGGTATGCGCGCCAATCGAGGTTTATGGTATATTGTGAGCGTATATGATCGATGAATGTGGACCCTGGGCCCAAATTCATCATTGGTAAACTCCCGATAAACCCCGAGATGTAGCCCGAACGGTGCCCACCTTTGTCTACTTATCCTAAACTTCCTATGTTAAATGCAGTCTCTCATCGACTCTGCCGTCCGGTTATGGCTGCGCCGCGGTTTCGGAGACCGCTCGTCCGTTCATGAATCTGAACCGTGGTCAATTGGAATAGCCCTGTTTGAGTATAGTGGCTCTAGAGAAGATTCTACAAACTTGGGTATTGGGTTTGAGTAAGAGCTTTGGTTTCCACAGCGGAGTCGTTGAGCTCCCAGCTGCTATTGGGGACGTCCCATCGGTCGTTTCCTCAAGCTCCATAAGACGATTGAGGCAGCGGCTTCCTTCCAGTTTTATGGAGGCCGAAAAACAACGGGCTGTTTGGTGAGTGGTGGTGGTGGTGGCCTCTAATTCCCTATTGTATTGTCCGTCGAGCGACCGCTGCTCTAACATTAGCGATACACCCGTTCTTTATATATAGCACAGGTCTGGTTTCATTCACAGGAATCGTTTCATCTTTTATCATAGCACTGGAGCAGAAATAATTTTGATTAGTTTGATTTTATTTGGTAAATTATTCGAGAACTACCTGCTTTCCATCATTTTCTACCTACTCTGAGCTCCTTACGTGGTTGAGGTAGTGCTGACAGCCGTCTGAGTCCTGAAATCCTGCTTGTTGAGGTGAAGGTCTCTGCGTTGATCAGTCCCTTAAGGACGCGCCATGCATTCGTGCTCCATTCAGAATCGTAGAGGCATAGTAAATGCGAATTGAGCCTATACAATGACTTGCGAGGGCCAGTCGCTATGCCAAGTCAGTGTTTTTAAATTCCCAAACATGTCTGGTACCAATTTAGCCGTCCACGGAGGGATGGGAAACTTGATTAGCCCGGCGAGGATTGATCGCTCGACCGCGCGGGTCTCAGCAGCGCCTCTTACCACTGCACCACGTGTGCCTTAATGTCGCTCACTGCTATGGTAATTTGAACACTTTTTGAGGGGTTTCACTTCTTTAGCGTCATTCCTCTGCTGATTTCAACTGTGCTGATTATCGTGACGGGGTTTGATGGGTTTTAGTTGGTATTTGTTGCATTTATAATGTATTTAAAATCGAAAAACACGCTGGCCGAAATTCTAAATCATATAAAGCGCCCGGTCTCTCTAACGAATCTTTCTTAAAACTTCGTCGTCTCTTCCACCAGTGGCCGATAACTGAAGAGCTGTTTATACTCAGCAACTGGAGTAACACTATCCCTTAGGCCCTTGTTATACGTTCGCTCACCCCCAGCGTAACTCGTCCATTCAGTATCAGACACCGTGGGGCCAGACACGTCTGTACGAGTTATCATGGTGACGCTGGCGTGGTGAACTCGTACAAACGTGTCTGGTCCCACGGTGTCTGATACTGAATGGACGAGTTACGCTGGGGGGGAGGGTGAGCGAATGTATAACAAGGGTCTTACAGATGTGATCTACTCATTTCCTGCGACATATTTTAATTTTTGCCATAATTTTTCCTTTTATTACTTTTATTTTCGCATTATTTTTCTCTTCTCTTTCCGTCCAGCCTATCGCTGCACGCATCCTCTGCGTCTCTGTCCTTTGCCATTTACTTGTCGCTTTGACGCAGAGTGTGAACGGGCTTTGAGTTGTCATCAGAGCGCGACAGTTAGGCGGTGATTCATCATCAAGAAAATTTTAGAAATGAAAAAAATAATATTAATAAGAAACCGAAGATTGGCACGAGATATGTAGAGTGAGTTTTGTCTTCTTAAGAATTCGAAGGAAAGCTAGGTACTCTCACTGAAGTTCTCAATACTACTGCTCGAAGACGACCTTGAAATTGATCCTTTTGCGTGAAAAATGGCAGAAAGCATAATAGTTTCGGCCAAAACTGTCTTCCAAGAATACGAATAGGTTTTTGTGTTCATAGGCCGAGGCTAGCAATCGGGCGCTAATTCGTCGCGGTTTTCTCAGCACCGGAAAATGGGGTGGAACTCAAACAATGGTGTGAAAACCGGAGGGCGAAATTTGTTGTTCCGTCAACCATGTAATCTTACTTGGCCAAATGAAAACGTTGTAAGTCAGGGTATTAGCTATGGGAGAGATATTCGGCTGGAAAGAGCCTCTCCATGGCGAACTCGAAGAAGGAAAGGGGTGGTTGAAGGGCTGATAATGTCTCAAATGATAACAGCTAAATCAGAATTCATGCTCGTTTCTTCTCTTCTACAGTATTTTCTCGTAGTTCTCATGCTCCTCATGACTTTCATTCTACGGTTCATTTCAGCTTTATTGCTTTATTTGTTTTAGGAAACGTTGAGTCCCCAGATTTGTCTTTGTTTTCTTCTCTTTCTTCTTCTTCTCGCCATATTCCATTAACAGCGACCTTATTTTCACGTTGAATACGACCAGTTATATCTCCAATTTTTTTCTTCCCACCGCCATATTCCATTATCAGTCACCTCATTTTCTGTTGTACCCCTCAATGAGTATTTCATTTCGTTTTGGGTCAGTTTATACCTTTTTCTCAACAACTCAATCCACATACATAACGCCCTACGACAACCAAGGTAACCTTCTTCTCTTCCAAAATGTACCTCAAACTTACTGTACAAGTTTTCCAAAGTTTCGGATCAAGGGAATCACGGATTTCCTTGAAATGCTATTCGTTCTTCTCGGGTATCCGATACCCGGTTGCTGATAGACTGATTACTTGTCTTGGCATAATATGGGTAAGAGAATAAACCCCGGTCGGCACGATTATTCGCATTCATGAACGCGCCGCGGAGGGGAATAGACCCTAAACCACTCCGCGGCGCGTTCATGAATGCGAATAATCGCGCCGACCAGGGTTTATTCTCGGGTTTATTGTGCCGATACCCGTCATGAATTTAGGCTCTGATTATTAGTGTGCTACGACTGGGTAAGGAACTCGTCCGGAACTTTATTCTCTATTCGAAAAATTCCAGTCGCTTATAAAAACTAATTGTGGAAAGACAGCACCTTAGCACATTAACTGGACTAAAACCTCAGTAAGTTAAAAAAAAAAACTTGAGTGTCAGTGGGGTATATCTATAGAGAACCTATATCTCAGGAACTCGTGAGGAATTTTGTAGTGTACCGGCTTGTCGTTACTAATACGAACTATTTGATACCTCGCCGCGCAAGTAAGGTGTTCTATACCTCGGAACAGGCTACAAACATACCATACCGGAATGGCGACTAGCAGGTAAGTTGGGGTTTATTCGAGGGTCAATATCAGGTCTGTCAAGCCGAGAGCCTTGTGTGTAGGATTTCAACTGACGATATCGCTACTAGTTGGCCTGGGTCAACCCTTGAGAGGTGTGAAGGTGCCGGCCAACCTTTGGGCGTGGCGACCTGGCAGGTGCCGGCCTGAAGGTGATTGTGGTCGTTGTCGTCTTTTCAAGTGTTTTTGTTGATTCCTGTTTCTGCCATCCTTCTAGACGGCTATTTCGGTAGCTATGGGTTTCCACCTTCAGGAAAAACGGTCGCCATTGAGGCCACCCATTGGCGTACAATGACGATGTTCAGTTAAAAAGCTGCTAACTTGGCATGGTGGAACGGCCACATTCCTTGGATGGAAAACCGCGACGATTATCGGCTAGTAGCTGTCGTTTTACCCGATTCTACTGTTAGACACTTTTCTGGGAATTTGTAGTGAGTCGTATTTTCTCGTTTCTCTTTTCTTTTTTTTTCTGAAAGAAAAGACGACTACGCTCCTCCTCCGCCTCCTTCCCCAGAAATTGCCTCAGTTATGCCGCTGCTAACACCCTCTTGACCTCTTTGGTCATTCGCGAACCACTTCCATATCCTCGGTAATCCCTTCCTTCTCGTTTTTGTTTTGTATTTCAACTCCTTATCTTTGTGGCATTTCATATTTCTCCCATTATTTTATGCTTCTGTGTCGAGGTTGGTAAATAGATCATAAGGGTAATGGTTTGGAGTTTCAGTCTATTTGTCGTCTTTAGAGGCGTAAAAATGTATGATTCACTTACTAACATCGCTCGAGGCTCAAACATAAGACAACTGAAAGATCCATGGTTTCAGGAAGAGAGAACTTGGAGAGTCTATATTTCCTTCCTGGGTATAATTATACCAATAAAGTGGTGAAGCGTTCAGCGTTTGTGTATCGCCCTATGAATGCCCAGTCTTTTCCTTCCCAGACAAGTCTGCTGCCAATTTACTCGACCGCGGAGAGATGGAAGGCATGGTTAGCCCGAACGAGGATCGATCACTCGACCGAGCAAGTGTCAATAGCGCCTCTTACCCATGCTTCAAACTTGTTATAGCTATCTACATAGAGTAGAAACGTTGAATGTTTTCTATGGTACCGGTGTGTTCCGTGTACCGATATTAAGGCGTATACGGAGCTGCTTACACTTTAAAAAATTAACCAGTTTGAAATTTGCCCATTCAATTAAACTATTATGGCTGTGAAGTAATAATGTTGCTACTAAAGTGATAAAAATTTGATTTTTCACTTCAATAGGCGCCCTGAGGTGGAAAGGTCTAACACTAAGGCCAATATTCCTGAGAATTTTCAAATTAAATTCCAAAAATTCCAAACAGCCTGTCATGACCTTGTCGAGGATCTGCATATTCAATGCGTCAGCCTTCAGAATCATTCACCGGCCAGTTTTCTCTGAAGACCTTCGGGTTTTCTTCAGCTGGGATCCCGTTTTCTTTGGAAATTCAGAGGCCGAGCTGTTGCTTACGCAACGATGGGTGTGGTCCAGATGATCGTGGACTCAGGAAAGATTCCCTCGCTTTTCAGGCTTTCCCCTCTCGGACCTCTTCTCTTCCCTTCTCAGTTATTTTGCTAATATCTGTTAATGGTTCATCCTTCTAATCTTTCTTATGTCTCTACCGTTCGAACTTTTCATCAGATCTCTAGAAATCGATGTTTCTGAGCTTCCCAACTGAAGCGACCATTTCTTTATTTTTTTTATTCCACAACGTTTTTATCCCGATCAGTTATGGGGTACGTCTTTCATGACAGTCGCTCCGCCTTCTTTCTTCTTGGTGCTGCCCGCCATCACCAAGCGACCATTCCTTTATAAATCCCGGGAAAGCGAAGAATGTCCCGGCTACTAAGTGTTCATTGGCATAGATAAATGGTAGAATGATTTTTGTCTGGATTTTAAGTTTAGCCATTTTACCTGTTGCCGGGGGATCCGCTTCACGATAAATAAGCACGCTGACAGAAGAAAGTTAACCTCAGACTCTTATGTTTTGAAATTTCTGAGCCTCCTCATAGATTGGAAGATGGACCATGTTGTTTTGATTGGAACAATGCCCATATTACATGCGATCATTAAGTTTGAATAGAGTTACGACGAAGTGGCAGAAACGGCTGATTAATCTGCCGCCGGCAGCGGTTTGGCAAGCGGATGCTGACGGTACCGTACCGTCCAACGTTTGCTTTTGTGCATCTAATTTCTGGGTTTCTGCCTAGCTTCAGTTTGTCGTACTGTTGTAATTTAGCCAGCCCTTTTCATTTTTTCAAACGTTTTTTTTTGAAGATATTCATTGTTCTTATTTGTGACGGAATCTTCGTGCCATCGTATAAGATTTCTGATCATCTACATCCCTAAGGACCATTTTTCCAGATGGATTTCATCGAAGACTGTATGGAAAGCATATTAGCGTGTTTCCACCGAAAACCAGACGACGAATCGACGAATCGAAGCGCCCGACAGCCACTGTTCTACCTTGATCCGCTCAGCTTTCTCGACGACGGAAAGCTCGAAAAGGACTTTGAGAAACTCGTGGTGAGTGGCCACATTCTTTATCTATTCATTTGACTACGCAAATTGGCGCTCTTAAAGTGAAAGTTGTAAGTAGGGCCTTCTTTGTTAATCATTTTTTGTTTAATTTCGATTGATTCTTTTGACTGTCAATGGAAAAAAGTTAGTAGAATGCGGCAGCATGCTGTCTTTTGTGGAAGTTTTTCGAGAGATTAAGGTGTTCTCCTGTCGTCATTACCGGTTCCTGCCTTCTGAGCTCTTGTTATTGCACGATTTCCGGTTAATTTTCTACTTTTCACAGCGATTTTGCAACCTATTTTCGTAGTGGGTAGAATTGATCGTTGCTTCTGGCGAGTGGTCGAAAGGTAAAGGTAAAGGTTAAAGTTGAAGGTATCAACATTGATTCATTAAGAATCGTGAATGCGTATTTGGTCTATACAATGACTTGCGGAGGCGAGCCGGCAGATTCAGTGTCTTCACCTTCCCAGACAAGTCTGGTACCAATTTACGGACTCCGGAGGGATAGAGTCTTTATCGAGCCTGGGCGAGGATCGATCCCTCGACCGTGCAAATGCCAGTAGCGCATCTTGTCACTGTACCACGGCGTCCTATGACATGGGGTTATTTGGGAAAAAAAAACATGAGGAAAACATCTACATGTACACGCGACAAAAGAAAAAAGGTATAATAGAACGAACCGTCCAGAAATGTTGGATAGCGTTTTATTGGGGAATTAGACAACTGTTGAAGCTTTTCATACTATTTCTGAGAATAAAAAGTAATAAAAGACCAAATATCCTTTTGGGGTTTTAAATTATTTTCAACGATTTTCAATAAGTCTGACATTTTCACCTGGCGATAGTATCTCGAATCAGCACTTTCACTGCATTTTGGGTACAATTTTACAGCTACGTCAGCGAAAATTTAGGGAAGAATCTCTCACCTACTTCAGAAAAGAGAATTTCATTCGTGCCGTTTCTGACAATTATAGAGCGCTAGCCGCGAAACAGCTTGATGCCCAAACTTTTTTAGTTTTAGCAGTTTTTTCACATCTATTCTATTTTACTATCTCGGGGTCTGAAGCTGTCCCCTGATCGCTAATCGTTCGAAATTCAGGAAGAATGCGGACTGAGTGAGGAGCGGCGAGCCGAACTGAGGTTATACTCGAGGGAGAAGAAGCTGGTCATGCTGAACACACACACGGTTAGTCGCTTTCATTTTAGCTTCGTATCAATTAATTAATTAATCCAGGTTCTCTCTTCTCAAAACCTCGTTTATTCATTTATTTTCATTTATTTATTCATTTATTTACGCTTTTTCACGGACGTGCTCGGTTTATTCGAATTTTACACCTATGTTATAGAAAACAAATTGAAATGAAAGAGGTAAACAATTATAACCAGCAGCCCAAAATTATTTTCTGAAATATCAACTGATCAAGAAGTTCGCGTTTGACTACACCTTTAAACTTCTGGAATGATCAAGAGGGGGCTAAAAAACATTTTGATAAATATTTGGTTTCAGCTTCGTGGAAGAACTCGGCAAAATTTCTATTTTACGGAACACAGATTGGGGCAATTTTTATTTATTTACTTATTTATCCCTTATTTATCCCCGCTCATAGGCTTGTATTTGAAAGATTACGTTTAATTTTTGGGAACCGTAATACTTAGACCCTGTCATTTTTAAAACTAGACATTTTTTCCTACACGTTTGTTATTGGAATGATCGTCTCCGCATCCTTTCTTAGAATACGAAGTTCAATTTCTATTCAACACAGAAACAATAATCATTATTTGTAATTTAGTTAACTATAGTCGCAAGATGTTATCAAGGATGGCCCTGCGAGGTCAAAGAACACATGAAAATATAATAGAAAAAATCCAAATTTCACCACACTTTCTTTACCATTGGATAGACCTCGCTCTTCTGATTCCAGCCATGTCTTCCTTTGTCTACAAAAATCATGCTAAAGGGAGTTACCGTAGGGAAACCGCAAGAACATCTGCGCCTAAATTCATGACGGGTATCGACACAATATACCCGAGAATAATCCCCGGTCGGCGCGATTATTCGCATTCATGAACGCGCCGCGGAGTGGAATAGACCCGCTATATCCCCCAAATGAACTCCGCGGCGCGTTCATGAATGCGAATAATTGCGCCGACCGGGGCTCATTCTCAGGTATACAGGGTGTCCCAAAAAGATGTATACACTGTTTGAAATGCCAGAACTTTGACGAAAGTGAACCAATCGAAACAATTCATAAAGAAGCTCTGTTTGGTGAGGATTGCGCCATGTACCGACCGTGGCCTCGGATTTTGTACCTGATTGATAGTGCATGGGTTATATATGTTTACTGCCTCAGAAGTAACTCATGGCAGCGATATCATGTTTACGATAGAGCAAGTATATAACCCATGCACTATCAATCAGGTACTGGTTTAGTTTATACCGCGTTTTCATAGAGGCATGGTTAATGCGTGTTTGGCCTATTGTGACTTGCGGGGCCATTGACCATACCATGTCAGCGTTTTTACCTTCCCAGAAAAGTCTAGTACCATTTTACCCGACCCTGGAGGAATGGAAAGCTTGGTTAGCCCGGGCGAGGACCGATCACTGGACTGCAGGTGTCGGTAGCGCTTCTTCCCACTACACGACGCGCGCCCTTTATTCAGAAGTTCGTAAAGAAATCCTTTAGATCACATTGAGAGCGATTGAAGGGCGTTCTCTGCAAAACCATAAATAAACAAAGGTAGCGTTCAAGAACTTCAAACTAGGCAGGGGAACTTCCTCTGCATCCTGTACAGATCTGAACGGCAACGGGGTAAGTGAAGGTCATCTAGGTAAGAAAATTTGATGATGAAGAAACACATAGAATACGAGCGAGGGAATACCTTAACGACTTGGGTCAATTAGAAATTGAGAGACATCAAGGTTTAGTATCCATAAGTTAAGAGATGAGCGTCCGACGGTCCATTGATTTGGCGCCAACCTTGAATTTAGTACAAAAAAGTAATTCATCGAGTCTTCGATTCAGCCGTCCTCGATGAGCTCCAAATTTATACCGATCGATGGATCTAGAAATTCAAGAAAAATCGAAACACGGGATCTATTCGGTGAATTTCGCGCTCCAATCACTCTGGAGACTTTTCGGCTAAAATTCTCGCGCTAGTTTTCAGTGTTAGAATGGTATTAATTACTCAACGTGTTCATAATTAAACTGACAAAAAACAAGAATAAAAATGACACACTCCATTGACAAATTGTAAAGGTGTCGGCGTCGACCAGTCCTGAGGGACGCGCCGTGCACTCGTATTCCATTCAGAATCGTAGAGGCATGGTGAATGCTTTTTGGGTCATACAATGACTTGTGGGAGCAAGCCGCTATACCAAATCAGTGCCTTTACCTTGCCAGACAGGTCCGATATCAATTCACTCCTACCCCGGAGGGATGAAAGGCTTGGTTAGCCCGGGCGAAGATCGATCACCCGGGTGTCGGTAGCGCCTCTTACCACTGCACCACGCGGACCCTAAAAGTATTGACAAATTAGATAAATGTGGACCTCGATAAATTTAAAAACTAACCCGGGATCCAGCTCAAATGAAAAGGTGGGAGGAAAAAATGAGAGCATTGGCTGTGAGCTGAGACTGGGAGTAAAAGTCCGTTTATTGCTTTTTAAAGTGACTGAACAGGTACATTGTCGCGTGATTACTGTAGTTAATAGGTTATCATTGCTATCACCTAATCAGCGGTAGTAGCTCTGCAATAGATGTGCGGTAGCATGACGCGAAAAAAGCAAAAAATCGCATACCCTTTTCCCTATAAAAATACGCCGCGTGGCTGAAAATTTGGGTCGTTTTTCTCCTAGGAAAACCGCTGTTTTTTATCTAAGACAGCGGCTTGTGAGCAGCAGCCATTGAGGAGGTTTTATTGAATTGGTGCTGTCGCGTAAGGTTTTCTGTTAGGGTAATTGGAACCGGTATTCACCTGGGACGAATGGATGGCCTTTGTCGTTAAAGCTGGCTGATGGGCGGTAGGGTGTGTTTTTCGGATGATTATTTCATTTCGTGTTGTGGCGAGGGCTCGGACGGGAGGCATAGAGGAGCAATAGATGTGGCGTGAATGATAGTGTTTGCTCGGTGATAAACCCATAAAGCGCGACCGGCCGGCTTCTGTTTGATGATCATGCTCTAATTGAGGCCATCCACCAGCCGTCGTCGTACTCCTCGATAGGCGCTGCTGCGCGACAAATGAACCGCATCGTTGTTTCTTGCTTTTGTTCTCTTTCAAAAAAGAATGTCTATCAATATTCCACCCGTCCCGAATACGGTGAGGACGGCGGATCTATTTCTACCTATCTCACCTTGTTTAGCCATACATGGCTGACTTACTATTAGGTTGTAAAGATAGTTCTGTCATTATATTCAAAGCGTCATAACTCCACTCATGTCCAGCCGTTTTCCTTTATTCAAGCCCCATTCGAAAGAGCACATCTTTCTCTAGGGAAGGCAGTATAAAGTGTGACGCTATCGCGAATGTCTCAAGATCTGGATTAATTAAAATATTCGACATTCGGACCCTCTGCTCCTAGTGCGAGTGAGTGTTGCGGGTTCATCAATTGAAATGGATTTTGCGGAGCCACTTTCATAAGGATTTCTAACCTACGACGAAGAACGGATATTATACTATGATGAAAAGAGATTTTCCCGTTTTTTACACAACGAGGAACCTTCTGAGACGGTTAAGAAACCAGATTTTCACGACACGAAGACAATGGTGACGTTATGATGAACTGCAGTAGTACTAGTGTGCCTTTTGTTTCTTACTCTTCACCAAGCGAAAAAGAAGGAAGTGCACATCGTGAATATATGTAACATTCAAAACGATTCAACCAAAGCTAGGAACCATAGAGTCCATTTGACATTTTACAGCAACGCAAATCCACGTGTCTTAAAATATCATCTCCAGAATTCAAACCAACGACACATTGAAACTCATCTTCGTCCCTCGAAATTGCCAGACGTCGGACTAACTATCGGCCAAATTTCAAACGTTCATATGGCTTCTCAAGGAAGAGAGGATCCTAATACCAACACGATGTCGAATCCGCCTTGCAACATTTGACTTAATTCCTATCTTCAGACTTTTGCGATAGCGGCACATTTCATACTGCATTCCATAGAGAATGATGTGATCTTTCGAATGGTGGTCAAATTGAGAGAAACGGTGAGGAATGAGATAAGTTATGGCGTTTTGAATAGATGCTGCAAAAAATGACAGAACTTTCTTTACAACCTAATAGCATGTTGATGTTCAGTAATCATCCTCCTACATATTAAGTTGGTAAGAAAGTTTGTGCTCCGTTTCATTTCAAGCGACCGTTGTAAGCTTGCTATGGGAGCTTTTGGGGAGTCTAATGCCGCATTAGAAAGGAGAATAATTGTAGTAGATTTGCAACGTACATCGGTAGCACAGTGGTTAGTGCAGACTGCTGGAAACAGAAAGACGCGGGTTCAATTCCCGTCCGATGTCAGTGTTTTGCGAATAACCTAGCATCTCCAAATATCTAAGGAGGATTATTCATTCCATCAGATAGTGCTCTAGTTTAGCCAAACGATTGAAACTTGGGATTTTTCTTCCCGAAGAAAACGAAGAAGTTTTTCCTGCAAATTTTTTGTTAAAAATTGAGCTTTCTTTTATGCTAAACATACAGTCAGATAGAGCTAAGAATTTTCTGCAAAATAATTGTTAGAAGTCATGTTCCCCGTTCACAATGACAGCAAGAGCAGCATCGAAAAAATATTTTCTTTTTTTGAACGTCCTTAGTGGCTTGAAAGCTCACAAAATTTGGAGCAAGAACACAATGAGTATACCATCTTATTGAAAATTTTATCTTCTTTCAAGAGCTGTTCTAAATTTTGGAAACCATTTTATACCAGAGCAGAAAAAAGTCGCTGTCGGTGAGGTCGATTTTACATTTTTTCGCTTCTCACTTTATAGAGCGAAAAATTATAAAATTTTGAAATTTGACAAGCAGATGAAGCGCTGAAAGAACAAATAATTCCCCTTCGAAAGCTGCATCGAACTCTTCAAAGGCTTCCTTGGCAAGCTTACAACGGTCGCTTGAAAAAAAACGGCACGAACTTTCTTATCAACCTAATATTAATACACACACCTATACATCTGAATGTTACCCCAGGGTGGGATTAAGCTTAGAGAAACGCCTTTATTTTTCGATAAGAAGCTCGATCTTGATTGTAGCGGAGCATGTTCTGCGGTCCCATCTCTGTATCACTGGTTCATTTTATTCTTGTCTCGAAAAATTACGTCCAGGTTTTTTTCTGTACCTAATTGTAAAACCCATCGATATATAGCCACTTCACCTCTACATGTTATTGTTAGTTACGAAGTAAACATTAGGGTAACTTGGTACGGATGTTTCTCTGTTGTCGGCTTCATTTATTCTTGTTCAAGATTGTTCTTTTGTTTTTTTTCTTGAAATTCTCTTGAAAATTCATTTTTCTGTGATCTGACAGCCCAGGTTTCGGTGTGGTGGTTCTATTAAAAGTAATCGATAGGTGACAGTACTCTGTAAAATTGGTTTTCTATTTGATCATGATTTCCTAGTGATTCTCTTCGCAGCTAACTCGAACACTTGTCTATGCTTTCGAATAGTTTCCATTATTTAAATAAATAAATAAGCAAATGTTTCAGTTTCGCCCCGAAGAGGACTGCGGTAAGCTGATATCGCTGCTGCGGACTTACGTACAAGATACGCCAGAACTGGTGGTACCCTCTGTCAGTTCTCTGCAGGACCTCGTCATCACATTGAGGACTCAGTGCTCCAGGTCAGTCTTTCGTTAGTATCTGCCATTTTTCAGAAAAAAAAATTGGACAGAAAGGAACAGAAGAATCATGGCGGATCTTTTCTCATAGTTACAATAGTTTAAAAAAGGTTAAAGTTCAACGGGGACTCTAGGGACCGGCCCGATACACTCGAATACTTGGGGACCATCCAGGTGTCGGTGATTTGTAGCGGCCGTTTGGCGGTCGGAAACGATCCAATGTTGCTACTAATCAGCAGCCATATTGCCGGTCAGTCAGCTACTATGTGTTTACGCGACTGACCCCGCACGGCATCCACCGATTCAGTTAACCAGCCAAAGCTGCCGGTTGAACTTGACCGGTTTTTTTTCCTACCCATTTTTTTTAATTATTTGATTGATTAATTTACTTGACATGGACCAACACCATGTGAAATTATCAAACAGCATAAAAATTCATGGTATAAAAACACCATAAAACCAACAATTAGAGCACTCTAATGGCGTGTTTGAGCTGACGGCTCGCGTAAGAGCTTTGTAACCAACCTCTTGAAAGAAAGTAATTTTGGGTTAGCTCTGGAAATGTGTTAAATTGAATTGCTGATCCATAAGCAAAGCTTTTCGCACTTTCGATCGAAATTTTGGAAGAACCAATTATGGTGCACCGCCGGGAGTTACTGAATCGCGGAAGAACAGAACCCTACGGTCTCGGCCATTCAATTTGAAGATAGTTTTGTAAAGCAAATTTTTCTAGCCTATTTCTTCTAAACTATTAGATATGCTTGAATATTCGAAAAAAGGGGGACCTAAATTTCTGCAATATGGTTATCTGAAAACGCCAACAAAAGCTGAAAATCAGCTGTTCAAAGTCTGCCTCCCCCTTCCAGAGTGTTTCTGATGGTTCTGTAAACGATATAAATAAAGGCAATCTGATGGCAGGTGGGGCAGTTTTGGAGAGCGGATCGCGTCGCGTCGCGATCTGCTCTGTTAGGATAGTTTTCCGCTTGATGTCCACTCTTGATGGATTTATTTTTTTGGGTAACTTACAATGAAAGGGCGGTAAGAGACACTATTGACACCCGCACCATTGATCCTCATTAATGCTAACCAATCAGGGCAAATTGGTGCCAGCCTTGTTTGGTAAGGTGAAGACGCCGACTTGGTAGAGCCGCTGCCCCTACAAATCATTGTATAGGTCAAATACGCATTCACCATGCTTCTACATTCCTTAATTCAAGAAGAATGCATGGCGTATCCTTAGAGGGCTGGTTAACGCCGACACTTTTCCTTTACTTTTTTCCATTGTAAGTTTTCCTAAGTGTTGTCTTAGTCGTCTAATACTGGCCTCTATTTCACACCGCATTCTTTTCTTCAATTTACCAACCCTTTTTTCGATTTCTGTGCTCGAGGTGGTCCAAAACTCTTTCGCCAACACTTTTGAACCTCTTTTTTCACCAAAATTTCACCTCTGCAAAGACTCCATGCAGGGGCATAGCAACAGCCGAATGAGACCTATGATGATGGTCGAAAGCTGAACAAATCTCCTGGCAGAGACTGATTGACATTGATTTTTCCGAGCCGATAAAAACCGGGCTGTCTTGTCTTTCTCTCAGTGGGTGTCTCCTCTCTGGGGTGGTGTTTCGGTCTGCAAATAGAGCTTTTTTCCTTTAATTTCCCTTTGATTCATCGCTCTGTCTCTGCTACGTCGGTGTTTTTTCTAGCAAAAGAAAAATTTGCTGTTTCAGTTTCGTCGAACAGTTCGTCAGTGAGGACGGTGTACGGCTGCTTTGCTCACTTTTGCTACGTTGCCAGCTCATCGCCCGACGAGAGCCGGAGGTTCAGTGTCTTCTCGGCGCTTTTCGGGCTCTTCTCAACTCGACGGTCAGTTTTCTTCAATTTTCTTTCAACTATGAAATTCTAATTTTATTATCGCATATTTATTTATTCTGCAGTCTGCTATTAAACATACCATTAGGGCTCGTTTTGGCGCCGCGCGGCGAAAATGCAAAATTGAAGCGCAATCAATAATTAATGTCCTTGATCGAATTTACTCCTTTGCGTTAGTGGCGCAGTCCGGTGGCGCCTCGTATAGGCAAACTTACCGGTCGTTCGGGTTTTTCTAGAAGGCTGCTATTCCTTTCTAAAGCACATTATGACGAAATTCATTTTTTTCGTCAATTTTCTTCCCTATATCATTATATGCCTATTCTTTTGCTTAGACGCGGCGCCACCGAACTGCGCCACTAACGCGAAGGAGCAAATTCGATCAATGACGTTAATTATTGATTGCGCTTCGATTTTGCATTTTCGCCGCGCGGCGTCTAACCGAGCCCTTGCAGTGGATCAAACTTCCTGTCGCTTTTTCGATGCACTTTTGTCCGGATAGTTTCCTATTGAATGGGAATGTATAGCAACTAATGCTTTCCTATTCCTTATTTACAGCCTCTCCTTTTCCCTTCAGTGGGATCTTGGGTCATTTTATTAAACTTTTTGAGATCTAATTTCATATAGTACCATTCCTTAAATAAATAGTGATATGTTCCATACCATTTTAGAGCTACTGAGTTGCTGTATCAGATTTGTTACAAAAGAAATAGAATTATCTTGAAGTAGATGTTGTAATGGTGGCGCTAGGATATGCCCGAGAAGAGGGTACGAATCCCGCCTTAGTCGCGATTTTTGCAGTGATCCTACCATCGTCAAAACTGGTTTGAATACATAGATGTCAATTCCGCTGAAATTTGAAACTCTAAGAGTAACTGTTACCTATTTGCCCATCTTCCCAAGGGTAAAAGTATACTATACGGAGGTAATCTGCTCCAACAGATATAACTTTAGTTATTAATTACATTTTCTTCTATTGATAACGTCAACTAAAAATTGTTAAAGCTCTTTTTGACTTAAGATCCCGGTGGATAAGCTTCTTTACGGGGAACGAAATGAAAATTCCTCGGAATTCCTCCTTCCTGCCAATTCTTCGGAAATCCAAATCGATATAGGGAACTGCCCCTCTTTACCTGTCTTCTCAAGGGTAAAGGTGAAGGTAAAGGTGCCGCCGTTGATCAGTCCCCTGAGGACGCGCCACCGCATTCGTGTTCCATTCAAGTCGTAGAGGCATGGTGAATGCGTATTTGGCCTATACAATGACCTGCGGGGGCCAGCCGCTGTACCAGGTCAGTGTCTTTACCTCCCCAGACAAGTCTGGCACCAATTTACCTGACCCCGAAGGGATGGAAAGCTTGGTTAGCCCGGGCCGGGATCGATCGCTCGACCGTGCAGGTGTCAGCAGCGCCTCTTACCACCGTACCACGCGGACCCTCAACGATAGAGATGTATACAAAAAAGGGTGATTCGGCTCACTGTTGTGGTGGTAGAGCACCACGATACCCTGGATAGGCCGGGAAGTGGGTTCGACTCCCGCCTAAGGCGCGATTTTTGTTTGTCTTCAGCAGCACCTGGTATGAAAGGCTGCCAGTTACGCGATAATTTGAGAGCAAATGGGCAACTTCTATACTTACCAGCCTTCCCATGGGTAAAGATACACTATAAAGGGTAAAGGTAAACGTGTCGACGTTGATTAGCTCCCTCATGACGCGCCATGCATTCGCCTTCCATTCGGAATTGGAAAGGCCTGTGGAATGCGTATTTGGCCGACGCAATGACCTGCGAAGACCGTCCGCTATAGCAGATCAGTGTACTCACCTCTACAGAAAAGTCCGGCACCAATTTACCCTACCTAGAGAGGATGCAAGGCATGATTTTCCCTGGCGAGTATCGATCACTCTACCGCGCAAGTGTCCGTAGTGCCTCTTACCACTGCGCCACGCGTGCCCAAAGATGCACTATACGTAGGAAATGTGTAGGTAATCCGCGCGAACAGATATCACCTTGTCATCAGCTTATCGATGACACCGATCTGATAGGCCGTCTGTCGGCCACCACTCGTTAAGCAGCGGACCCTTTGCGGGGTGTGAGGGATCCTTGTGTGGAATAGAAGACATCCGGCTCTCGGCTGGGTAACCCGATACTCCGGTTGGCTTTGAGTGGATTGCCGAAACACCTAGCGACCGGCGACAAGCGTTCTGATGTCTTCCAGAACTAGTCGCCGGCTCCCGTTTGGGTATACGACTTCTTTGAGGCTACCGGCCTGCTCTCTGACCTTGGTTTTCGGCCCAGATTCTTTTTTACCTCCCTGGGTAACTCCTTGGTGATCGGATTTGTCATCAAACACTCTTTTCATTGTTATCAGCCCGGATTTCCGGATTTTCAGGGTGACACCGTATCCGAGAGCAAACACCCCTCGGGCTTAATTGAGCTGTTGAGCACGTCGGCCGTGTGTGAGCATTAATCTCCCGTCACATGGCTTACCTTACCTGTGCTTACCTATGCATGCTCGGATCCGTTACAGCTCGGTTCCTCCACCCGTAGACCTCCAGCTCCGATCTTCGGCCGATTGTTGATTAACGAAAAAATCGAAAATTTCCGTTTCAACCTAACCCAGCGGTTAGAAATCACCTTCTTCTATTCTTCGAGGAGAATGTTTTAACTTGAATTTATTTATTCTGAAAAACCATAAATTCCGTTTAGCTTTGCTTTCTGTCTGTGTACTAATTAATTAATTGATTGATTTATTTGTTCGTTTGTTTATTTATCTGGCGCACCACTCTAAGGGTACAAAAAAAGAGAAAAACTTGAACCATTAAAAAGTTTTCAACAACGGAAACCTATAACTAATATAGAAAGATAGATATATGGCACTTGAACTTTTTTTAAATGGAGACGCGGTCAAATAAGAACAGTGGTAATTTTACTTTATTTATTTAGTTAAATTCCGCCGAAGTTCGCGTAGCCCAGAAAACGAAGCGAAAGGTTCAGTTTGAACTCCGCTTTCTTAACTAATTAGTTTTTGATGTTGCTCTCTTTTTTTCTCATTGCCTAATCGCTACATCTGGGTTGTCCGAAGTTCGGTGTATTTTGACGAGATCAGTAAGCAAGTAAACAAAATATTTTGTGATCACGCAAGAGATGGAATTAAGTGTCGAGTTTACCCAGTCTGAACTAGACTTACATCCCCCATTGGTTTCCATACTGTTCTTGGTTTCGAAGTGTAAGTAAGTGGGTGGAAAAGAAAGAGTGAAAAAATAAAACCAGAACTAAATCGCTGCTCAATGTAGAAGATCGCTTTATTGGAGGTTTTGTGGATTTTCGATACATTTCTTGACTTGCTATGAACCCTGTGAATGGATAAAGCTGACCATATGCTCTTAAAACATTATGTACAGCACCGTGGGTATTTTTCTGCCAAAACGCAATTTAAACGATCTAGATCGTCTCTACCGTTCACTCGCCATAACTCACTTCATTATGGCGGGTGAACGGTAGAGACTGGACGATGAATCTCTGTATTTGTTTTGAATAAAAAACACATGGCCGGAATCAGAAAAGCGTGATCTACCTAACAGTGATGGACGCATTACCAGAATTTTGAATTTTTGATTTCCATGTGTGTTCTTTGAGTTGTATCATAGTATTTTGAGTGAAGAAAAGGAAATGTAGAGATCGTCTGCGCTGCCTTTCTTGTCTTATCATAAAGGAGTAAAGTTGAGTCTTCTTGTCTGTTTCTAGATCATAGTATTCTTTCATTTCTCCTAGTTTCTACGAGTAATATCATCGCATATAGCAGAGTGGCTGCTCTAAAAGGCGTTTATACTCCATCGCTTCGGCGCTTACAGGGAATCCTTTGTAGTCCATGAACAGTTTTACGACCAGTAAAGTGTTCTTGGTTTGTTTTGTGCTGGAAATCCGAAGGAATGACATAAATTATTATTTTTCAAATATTGATTTAATTGAAACTATTTTCTAATAATATCGGTGTCCTCATGGAAAGGTTGTGAGGTCATCTACATAATTGCACACTGTGAACTCAACTAATCCTTCTTATCGACGTGAAAGATATTCTTGCACGACCTCATTGTTAGCGATCCTGAAGCAGTCTAAGGATGCTTTGCAGTTGCCAGTTCTCTTTAAACCATCATCTATTTAAATCACTGTTTAAACTTTTACTTCTAATTTTATTTGATTTTTTAAATTTAGTTTCCGACAGTCTTGATCAGAAATTCATAGCCTACTAGAGTACTATAAGAGGTCGTCAGGGAACGTTGCCACGGGCGATATTAATTTTAGTCGGCGTACCTATGAATGCCAAAGCATTTGTTGAAAGATCGTGCTTTTTTGCCATTTTCAAAAAAAATTAAGAAAAAATAGGCTGGGGCTAGAAGCTGGGCCCAGAGCTTACCCTATTCCCGATTACTATCACTTTACCAAAAAAAAAACAGTACAAGTTTCACCTACAGCTCGTTGTGGCTCCTATCAAGGTCGTCGAAGTTACAGTGGAGTTCGAAGCCAACACCAAGGGTCGAAATTTACCAGTTTCTAATCTATGAGAAAAATTTATTTACTAACGGTACGAATAGTTACTGATACCTGGCCGGTCGCGCATGCAGCAAAGGTGCTCAAAGGGTAATTGGGTATGGTAACTATTGATTAATTAGGTATGGTTTCGCTGTTAGAATCGAGGTTTACTACCTATTGATCATTGGCTAAATCTCATAGAAACGTGTCTACCCCACTGTAAAAGGAAATGGCGTACTACTCGGCGTTGACCAGCTCTTCTCAAGGACGCGCCATGCAATCGCCCTCCATTCAGAATGGTACTTGCAAATGCGTATTTGGTGTATACACTGACTTGCCAGACAAGATCACTGTCATCGCCATATCTCCTCGGAGTGATTGAAAACTTGGTGAGACTGGGCGAAGACCGATCGCTCGATCGGGCTGGTGGAAGTAGCGCCTCCTAACCCACTTCTTACATATTGGCCTTTTTATTCGTCTAATATTCTCATACTCTGGGTTAACTGTGGGTTAGATGAGGAAGCTAGAGACATTATAGCTTTCTGAAAATAATGTCGCTAGTCCCGGTGATGATGAATGATCTGACGTTAAGGAAAAAACACAAGGCGGTGAGGCGGCAAAGAATGGCCGGATTTATGACTTCGCCTTTTCCATTCTTCTTTCTCTGTTCCAAATTCATCATCCGCCGATGTTTCTCTTGAGAAGTTGCCCGGTTCTCCTTCGAGGGATACGGATATGTTTTCTATCACTTTATCACAAAATCACAGCCCGAAGCATGGTATCCGAGACCGAACCGTGAGCCAGGATGCGTTTGTTCGAAGCAAGGGCTGGGTCATTATTCTTGATGTGATCATTTATTTTAATTATTTTATTTTCATTATTCATTTTTTTTATTTTTTAAATTGTTATTGTATCGAAATCTACAGTTGCTAATCAATAACAGAAGAGAAAATGTAGACTCCAAAAAGTGCGGTATCACAGGTATTAAAAGCTCAAAAACGTTACCGTTTTCCTGAAGCTCTCCAATTCATCAAGCGTTCTGCAAATGAAGTTCTTCTCAATTATTAGTAAATTTTGCTGTCTTAACTTCTGTCTTTGAGTGAGTCAATTTTCCAAGCTATTGTCTAAGGGCTATCTTTATTTTTTGGTTGTAATAAATTGAAATTGAAATTTTGCAGAAAGGACGTGTTGCCGTTCTACAGGACGACGAGGCTCTGCTAGCGATCGCGAGGACGATTGATTTGAGGGATTGCAAGTGCAAGGTAATCCGAATTTCTGGTAAATCTTCGAAAATCACAATCAATAAAAAATGATAAGGTATAAGGTGCGATATATTTGGATCTGTCGGAAATTTGCTCTTCGAATGCTACATTCAATAAAGAGATAATATGATATAAAGAATAAAAGAGAAAAGAAAATGACTATGGTATGATATAAAGAATAATATGGTATGAGGGTATAAGCTATGTGGTATAATCAAGTATTATCCTAAGGGTAGAGTAGTATGCGCATTCGATGAGATATGACTGATTTTAATTTCGAATAGAATAGTCCAAGCGGTCAGCTTCGACCAGTCCCCAAGGACGCGCCATGCATTCGTGTTCAATTCCAAATCGTGGATGCATAGTGAATGAGTATTGAGCCAATACTATGACTTCTGAAAGAGATACAGCACCTCTTCCCTAAGATATCAACCTGTGCGGGTTGCGGCTCTAACGCTCCTAGATACGTCTGATATCAATTTACCCAACCCCGGAGTAATGGAAAACTTGGATATCTCGAGCGAGGATCGATCGCTCGATCGTACGGGTGTCAGCTAGGCGCACAAAAATTTCAGAGAAACCTCACGTCAGAGAAATCTATCAGATTTTTTATCATTAACTAGAGGTGAAGGATGATTCGAGCATTGAAATCTGTGAGAGAAAAGTGTATTTTTTCTAGAGAAACTCAGTTGCCTTAGCCTTCCCGCGACAGAAAATTGGGTTCTACCCCCCTATCGGGTAAGATTATGCCAGAAAGTTCAAGAGCTCCTCTGGGCGACAAGTTCCTCATAGCAGCCAGTTGTGACTAATTTACCTAAGCGGACGAGACGCGGTTGATCCCTCAGGGAGAGGAGCTCCTTAAGCCCCCTTGTCAAACTCTGAACGAACAGCTTTCAAAGAAACTGGAAAGTTTAGAAAAAGTAGGATTTGCGAAGAGATATTTAAGGAGGGTTTCCAGAATGAGCGTTCAAGAATTTCCGAGAAATACCTTCTTTGAAGATCCTCATTCCCCTAATTACATATTCCTTCTTCTCTGTGAAATCCGATACGTCTTTCATGATATTTCATGATACGATTTCATGATATTTCATGATTTGATTTCATGATATTTCTTCGTCTTTCATGATATTTCATGATACGTCTTTCATGATCTTTCGGCTCATCTCCACTCGAATTCCGTAAAAGTGGTATAATTCTACCCTATGCGGGTGCGAAATCCTCGAGAATTTGCGCGTTTTCCTCAGAGGAAAGTTGATTGAATTGGAAAACCATTATCGAGTTCAGTGTCGAAGATGGATAGTCGTTGTTTTTCAGATTCTCGCCGTCGAAATCCTCTCCGGCCTGTGCTTCGTGCCCGAAGACGGCCATCGAAAAGTTCTCAACGCTCTTACCCAGGTCAATACCATTTTATCGTTTACCCAATTCATTCATTCTTCCATATTCCTTCAACTTTGGAGGTTTTTCTTCTGATATTTACCGACTTTCTTTTAGGTGTCCACAGTGCTCGGCGAACGGACTCGGTTTCAGACTCTCGTCAGCGAGTTGCACAGAAGGTTGGAACGTTGAATTTGTTTAGAGTTTAGAATAGAAAAATTTTGTGGCTATCGTATACCCAAGCGATTTTTCAGCTGTAATTCTGAAAAAGAGACGGACAGGAGTCGAACGGCCATACTCGGTTTGGTGAACGCTTTGCTTCGTACTGGTCATGCTGAGGTTAGTCTTCAGACCAATAGACTAGTTTATTCAGAAAAACCTTAGCTAGTCATCCAGCTATTGATTTTCGAACTTTCCTTTACACCTTTTTCGGGTCTGGTAAGCTCAACCCTAGAAGGTGAACTTTTTTGTAAGTATTTTTGTTTCATTTCATTTTCTTTGAAATGTACCGAAGTGCGCAGAGAACAAGAAGAAAACATCCAACAGGGTAACGAGGATATAATGATATTGGGTGTGGTAATCATATCACCAAACAGGTGTGACATGAGAACTAATCCATATAAAAGATCAAAATTAAGGTAAATACAAAGGTAGAACAAAACATTGGCCAAAAAAGCAAACATAAAGCTGACAATAACACCTCAAATCCAGATCCATCTGGCAAGTATTATGGGTGGGATCCTTCTTCCTTGAGTTCCTTCTTGTTCTCATAGGTCGATACCGTGACCAATTTCTTACCAATCGAGGTGATACCAGGTCACCAAGAAAACGAAAAGAACGAAAAACTCCTCCAAGTGACGAATGAACATCTCGGTTAGATCTAAATCTAAAAATAAAGAAGATCTAGAAATAAATAAAAAATAAAAGATCTACAAATAAAATAATAAAATAGATCTCCTGTATAACCTCGAATTAAAGTTCAAACTTCTCTTAGGGCACGTTTAGGCGCCGCGCGCCGAAAATGCAAAATCGAAGCGCAATCAATAATTAACGTCATTGATCGAATTCGCTCCTCTGCGCTAGTGGCGCAGACCGGTGGCGCCGCGTCTAAGCAAAAAAATTAGGCATATAATCACATAGGGAAGAAATAAAACGAAAAAAGTGAATTTCGTTAGAATGTCATTTAAAAAGGAATAGTAGCCTTCTAAAAAACCCGAGCGACCAGTAAGTTTGCCAATATAAGGCGCCACCGGACGGCGCCACCAACGCAAAGGAGCAAATTCGATCAAGGACGTTAATGATTGATTGCGTTTCAATTTTACACTTTTGTCTCGCGGCGTCTAAACAAGCCTTTGAAGGTGAGCTGTTTCTTACCCGTGAAAAGTACACTCAGCCACCTGAAGAATCCCAGGGGAGAAGGACATCAATCGAGGCGTGCACCTTCAGGGCATCGTTCCTCTGAGGATTCGGGGCGAATGAGGCCGAGCTAAGCCTCTGCTGATGCATCTGTCAGAATCTGGGCACTTTTCCTAAGGTCTCTAGGTTTACTCCAAGTGGTCAAATCTCAGTGAACCTCTGAATATTTAGCTGCTAGTTTATTGAAACTCAGCCATAATTTGATACTTAAGTATGTGCCGAGTGTCAAGAAACCACTTCGTCCCAAAATTCTGAGCGGTATTTAGCATAGAATTTGCTTGAACCTTCAGAACGAGTACTAATTTCGGCTGGGATTTCACAGAATTCTGTTCTTTTCCTCATTTTCCTTTCTACGACTCAGAGTTGTTAAATTTATACTAATTCTGATTACCGAGTTTGATAGAGATCACCGGATGAGTGGTTAGAGCCATCAAATCGAAGCCTTAAAGCCGAACCCTTATATCAATGATGATCCTCGATTTGATGGCTCTAGCATCAATTCCGGTGATTTCTATCACTTTAGCTATTCAGAATTGGTAGAAATTTAACAAAAATGAGTAATAAATTAATAGCTAAATCGATGTAAACCACATGCACCACTACTCTTGGATCCACTTTCACGGACAGCGCTTTTGGGATCAGATAACCTGGATTTCACGCCTTTTATGAGTGAGAGTTGTTAGGTATAGGAGATAAAATTTATTACACGCTTTAGGCACGTAATGAGGTAATTTAATCCAAAACAAATTCTATCGTCGATATTCGTGCAGCGTTAAAAATAGAAGGAGTAACATAACGTGACAAAGCGCAAAAAAGAAATGAGGAAATAAGGAGATTGTCAAAGAGAAACGAAAATAGAATGATAATTCATCTGCGAAGACACACCCCAATGGCAAGAGCTTTCCATTTTTCCAGAATTCTACCGAATTTTCAAGTATCGTTTCGATTCAGTCGCTGCTTTTAATTTTGCGTTCTCACCTTTTCACCGTTTCAGTCGCTTGTTTGGTGAGCGGTCTATTTAAGAAACTTAAGAAAAACACCGAAAAATGTGCCGTTTATGTAGACTTAGCATAGAGATTTTCAAACTCCTACACGACGCCTCCGGTTCATTCCTTACCATTGGCTTTAGGGCTTTTCACAGGTTTTCCGCGAAGAAATTTCATGTTTGGTGCTTTTAACCGCTTTTTTGTGGTATGATCGATGTATCGCACTTTTGCTTCCTCACTTTGTTATTCAACGTTGATGATTTATGACATCCAATGTGCCGGGAGCACTCGCCGCGCAAAGGCCAAACCATCCAATAGACTTCTCCAAGTTTTTTTTCTTTCCGACTAGTTTTTTGAGAATTTTTTAGAAATGCGTTAATTTTAAGTGAAGAAATGCACTGAAAATACGTCCGACCAGTCTTGTAGATGCTTACTGGGTGTAGTTACACATATATCAGTTTGGGACTCACGATCAGATTATAGTTGTGCTCTCCCAAAAATTTCGAATAATCGAATATATTCGAATATCGACGATTTTCGAACGTTCGAATTCGAATGTCATTCGAATATCGACGATTTTCGAACGTTCGAATTCGAGTACATTCGAAAATCGCGATTTTTCGAGCATTCGAATTCGAATACATTTGAAAATCGCGTTTTTTCGAACGTTCGAATTCGAATATTCGATTTCGAATAGAATTATTCGAATTCGAACGTTCGAATATTCATTCGAGCACAACTATAGATCAGATCCGTGATTGATAATATCTGTATTTATTTATTAAGCATATTTTCGGCTGATCTTGCTTGAATCCAACCGGACAGGGAGGAAAAGTGGCACAAAGTCGTCCAAAATAGCATCATTGAGGTCCCCGATCTTCATTTATGGCCAAGTTTGTCGGCTGTTAATAGTGGTCGGCTCTCAGTGGCTTGTTTTTGGAAAGTTGTGGAGTCCGATAGGCGAAAAAGTGCATTTTTGACGTCATACATCGTAATGTTTACAAGTACTCGATCTTTTCTGAATTTTCTCCTTGTTGGCATGTAGGATAAGGGCAAAAACAAAAACACGCAAACGATACCGTAGGGATTTGTCATTCTCTCTCTCTCTGAGTTCTTTGTTTTCTATCAGGATCTGACGGCGTTGAAGAGGAAAAGTGTCGAAAAGTGGACTAGCGCTCCTTTCACGCAAGCTCATGGCGGCCTATCCGTAATGCCGTCTAATTTACTCAGAATTCTCGTCAAAAAATTTCCGACTCGAAAGTTTTTTGCTCAAAAGTTCTACCACTGGCTAATAAGTTTGACTTGAGGAAACACATCCTAGTCAAAGATGCAGGACCTTATCAATGTCCTCTCTTTTCCCGCTTTTCTTTTCTTTTCTGCTTGGCAAAGTGATTTAATTACACAAATACGAACATAGGAGTCGGGGATTGGCCTTATAATTTGTTTAACATTTATTCTTAATGAATTTAGAATTCAGGTAGCACCTCAGCGATAATTAAGCGATATCGGCTAGGTTAGTAATCGGGCTACAGTTCACAGCTTTTCACTATATTTATCTTACCCCAACCTTTTTTCCTGAGTGGTCCCTGGATAGACGAGCTATTTCGTTATCGGCTCGTCTAGGAGAAGGTACGTATGGAACACTGTGGGCTTCCCTTTTTTCTTTATAAAATGAATGCATCATATGGCATCGCATAGAAGCTAATAAACCAGCGGAGAGATGACCCACAATTAGGAACAGATGGTGGAGGGGAACTGATTAAGCATACGACGAGGATAAAACCGTACCAGACCGTATCCATGCGGGGTAAATTGATCAAATGGAAAGAGTGAGGGCGCAGGTTTGGCTAAGGTTGTACTTACAGAGTTTGGCTACACTTTAAAGGGAGATATCTCGAATAAAAATCTAGTGAGCGAGTTCTTTTATTCTGTATTTCGGTAGGCTCCATCGCTAGGTAGAATAGAATTGTAGATGGATGTGCGAGAGCCTCCAGCTTGAATCTTTGGCACTATTCAACTCAACGGACTCCAGTCCTCGATTTTTTCAGTCGTCGAAATTCGCTGAACTTTTCACAGGGAGGTAATGGAGGGCGCTGATCATGAATCGGCTGTCTGTTTTCACGGCGGTGGTTCGGACCATATCTCTATCGACTACTTGGGTGGTCCAGTCAGGATCAACGATTTCGCTGAAACTTTGCCCATGGGCGTTATTTGGGGTCCAGAACACGAATCTGCTGTCCGTTTTTTACCTGGTGGTCTTGGACCACCCATAACCATTCTGACCTGCCGACCTTACCTGGTGAGGCTCACCTTCAACTACCGCATTCGGCCGCCGCTTGGAAAACGGACTTTGTGTTCAGGACACCAGAGAACCCCCATGGACAAAGTTTCATCGAAATCGGTGATACTGGACCACCCACGTAGCGATTTGGGCGGTCCGAAACCACCCACGTGGAAAACGGACAGCAGATTCGTTTTCTGGACCCCGAATAACCCCCGTAGGCGAAGTTTCAGCGAATTTCGACGACTATAAAAAATCGAGTTCTGGGCCCAGATTCATCATTGGTAAACCTCCGATAAACCGCGAGATATAGCCCAAACGGCTCCCACTTTTGTCTACTTATCCTGAACTTCCTATGTTGAACTCAATCTCTCATCGACTCTGCCGTCTGGTTCTGGCTGCGCCGCGGTTTCGGAGACCGCTAGTCCGTTCATGAATCTGGGCCCTGGTGTCCGTTAAGTTGAATAGTGCTGAATCTTTTAATATTTTTGATGTTAGCGTCATAAGAAATAGATAAGAATCCAAGAGATTCAGAAAGTTCTTCGAGCCTCCCGAATTGTCTACTATTTATTATCTTTGTGTTTACTTTTGATTGTTGTTGACTTCTTTGCTTTTCTCTATCCTGCTAGAAGTTTCTAACAAAAGCGGAGGACAAAAGAGTTCGAGCCAGTTTCCATCGGTGAATGTTTCAGCTTTTCTGCTGACTTTTTCCCCCTCCAAACGTCCACAAACGATGACAAACGACTGCTGCGCGAGCACCACACCTTTGTGTTTCGAGGGTTTTTTCCGCATCGCCGGAAAATGCCCGGCTTTGAGCAGCGCCTTCAGCCACCAAACAGCTCCAATTGTGCCCCAAGTCGTCTGCTCCCGAACCGACCACCGGCTGGGTTTGGTAAGGTTGTCCCTGGGTACAGGGGGTGATTCCCCTAGAAAAACCCTCGGGTAATCACATTCACCTTCGAGAAACTCGTTCAAGAGGTGCCGTTTGTTTTGCTGAAAAGATCGTCATCGTTTCGCCGCGGCAAAAACCGTCCGTGACGGCGGGATTGAACTCATCGTTCTTCTAACCAAACTGTGAGCCTAGACCTGTTCCACATTTCATCGATGTGTCGTGCATTTTCAGTCGTCGCTCGAGTTCAGAGTGCATCTACGGTGTGAGTTTCTCATGCTGGGCATGGCCCAAGCTGCGGCTCTGATTCGCCCTGAGGCGTCAAATCGTCTACTCGATCATCTGGATCTGTTCGAGATGATGCGTAAAGAGGACGAGATCGTCTTGTCCGGGTGAGCTTTTTTTGTCTTCTATTTTCTTTTAGTTTCTTTTGGTTTTCTGCGAAAATCATAACACCATTACTGCAGCATCTGCTTCCAGCATAATTAATAGTAACCCACAAGGAAATAATACTGGAATTTCACCTCGAGTCTATTTTTCTTTTTATTTTTTTTTCTTGACATGTGACCTATTTACTCTCAGAGTTCTTCTAGGACTAATCTGTCTCCTCCGGTAGTTGGTATCCTCATTCCTTGCTCACCATTCGTACTCTTACCCAAACCTTAGGGGAGAACCCTAGGTGGGCGGATCGTGGGAGATCCTCCCCTCGTGGGAAAAGACCCCTGAGGACGTCCCCTGTTGTTTTCCTAAATGTCTAGTGCTAGTCATTCACTGGTGTACATTTTTATCGGCTTATGGACACGATCTGCGGGTTTGTCTGGTTTGTTTAATTATTTATTTATTTACTCATTTATTTATCTATTTCCTTATTTATTTGTATACTTATTTTTCTTTTCTTGCGCTCACATGCACGCTGCCACAACAATGTGTATTGTTGTTTGAAATTTTACTTTACCTACTTACCATTACTTGGTTGCTATCTCGCTGTCTGAATTTGATAATAAATAGATAAAAAATTTGGTACTTTTCCTCTTAATGCCCAATTATCATATCATGCGCAACCGTATTCGATATCATATCATTTCGCATTCACCTATGTTCGTGTGCAGCCTGTTTAGTCTGTCTGATGTGTTAGTTTTACCGTTCTTTTACTCGCAAGCATGACATTCTTTGACCGCTGTCAAGGATGTGCATTAAGATATGAAAACAGATAATACGCTTGGATTTCGATTGAAATTTTAAAATTTTTGAATAAATATAACCGTTGAAAACGCCCCTTTTCCAGCGGCAGTTCAGAGGATTCGGGTGCCTCGTCGCCGGTGAACTTCGAGAACGCCACCGACATCGCCGAAGCGCTTCAGAACAAACTGAAAAGCTCGCCAGCTCTGCCGCACTTCATGTCTCTTCTGCAGCATTTATTCATGGTAATTCTATCGTTTTGCTTTTTACAGCCACCAGCCATTCAGCGGCCTGCAGGCCGCCATATGAACTAATGAATAGTAGGCAACGTTTTTAAAACATTTGTAATAACAAATAAAACGAAGAACAAAAAGTATGCACCAAAATACGGCGCGGAACTGACGAAATACGTCACTGGGAGTACGGTAGCGGGCAATCGCGGCGGGACCATAGAGTTGTCAAACAGACATCATGGTTTCACTTATTTATTAGTAGGATCACGCACATTCCTTAAAACGATCAGGGCTTCCGGATGTGTATCTCCTCTTTGGCAGCTTTGAAATCTATTTTTTAATGATACTTTACCAAATTTCTGGCCCTCTTTGCTTTATCGTGAAGGTTCCAAACGTTTTTATCATTTTTTGCAGGTTTTCTGTTTTAATTGACGCAACTGTTTTTTTATCATTTCTGATTTAATTCTTTTTGAATCGTAACGCGGTATTGCTGTAGGTTGTTTTGCCTTTCCTTGTGTTTTGTATGAAATGCTGGATTCGAGATTTTTAAAGAAGACCGTTGAGAATATCGAAAACCGTCGCCTATGAGAAAATGAGATCGCGTACTGTTGAGGTTCCATCGGACGAGAAGCACCTTCCCCTGTGGCGACTTTTCGATCTCATTCTACAGCATCTTACCCTTCAAGCTACGGTGCGGGGTATGAGCGATGTCGACGAGTCGTTCTCGTCCGTTGTCGACATGGAGGAGATTCTGACGAGGTTTGTAACTAAACTAAGCTGAACTTCGACATTTGCCAAAAGGCCGAGAAGTGTTTGTAGATGCTTTTCCTGCGTGACGGCACCACCAAATTTAATACTAAGTGTGGTCCTTGGTGCGCCTTAGCTGGACCAGGGCCCAAATTTATTAACGGACGAGCTATCTCCGAAACCCCATCGGCGATAGACCCGCTCGATACTACGAGTTTGCGGTCATTTAAGATTCGTGAAGGTCGGGGTTTCGAAGACCGCGACGGCTTATTGCGCAAGTGCCGCAATCGCACTCATTGCGGGCAAGCGGCCGTCGACACACAATTGCGGGGATCGATACGCGCTCCGGATGCGAATTTCGTGTCGACGGCCGATCGCCCGTAGTGAGTGCGATTACGGCACTTGCGCCATAAGCCGTCCCAAGCCCCGCCTCATCGCGAGGTATGACAGACCCGCAATAAACCCCGATTAAACCCCGGCGCGCGTTCATGAATCTCGGTTTGCGCGCCTTTCGGAGTACATCTCGGGGTTTATCGGGGTTTACCAATGACAAATCTGGGCCCAGGTACCAAATAACCTCAATTAGCGGAATTTCAAGGAATATATTTTAGCTTATGCCCTGTCCGTGCGACGGCACCTTAAACTGTTATTTATTTATTTATTTGGGCCCGCGTGGTACAGTGGTAAGAGGCGCTGCTGTCACCCGCACGGTCGAGCGATCGATTCCGGCCCGGGCTAACCAAGCCTTCCATCCTTCCGGGGTCGGGTAAATTGGTACCAGACTTGTCTGGGAAGGTAAAGACACTGACCTGGTATAGCGGCTGGCCCCCGCAGGTCAATGTATAGGCCAAATACGCATTCATTATGCCTCTACGACTTGAATAGAACACGAATGCGGCGGCGCGTCCTCAGGGGACTGATCAACGCCGGCACCTTTACCTTTACCTTTTTACCTTATTTATTTATTTACTTGAACCATGGACATGGACCAACACCATGTGAAATTACCATGCGGCATAAGACGTTATAGTATAAAAACACAATAAAACAACAATCAGAGCACTCTAATGGCATGTCTGAGGTGACCGCTCGCGTAAGAGCTTTGTAGCCAACCTCTCGAAAGAAAGTAATTTTGCATGAACTGGCTTAGTTTTAAAAATGTGTTAAATTGAATTGCTAATCTACGAACAAATGCGTCTTTTCACACTTTCGATAGAAATCTTGGCAGAACCAGTTTTGATGCACCGCCGTGAGTTACTGAATCCCGGAAGGATAGAACCCTACGGTCTACATCATTCAGTTTGATGATAATTTTGTAAAGCATCATCAGGTCATTACGTCTATATTTCGTATTTATTGTATATTATTTTCTAATCGATCGACATTCAGGTTGCGTACTCAGTGCGACTACGAGCGTCTGGAAACCGAAGTAGAACGTATGAAGGAGGAGCTGGATCACGAACGTATGCGAGCCATGGAGCTCGACAATCGCATCGCCGACCTCAGTGACGGTCGTGATAGTGTATCGAGCGGGTCAGTTCAGTCTCCGGCGACGTCTGTTTTATTGTTTTCTTGCTTTTCTAGCGATTTTCTTCCAGAATCTCAACCCTCTCCACTTCACCGTCCGACCCTTGCCCCTCGATGTCTCCACTGCCGCCTATCTGTCCGCCGACACCGGCTCCACCTCCGCCTCCGCCGTTAGGGTTGGCTGCCGTCAGGAGCAACGAGGTTTGCTTTTCATTCTTAGTATTTTATTTATTTATCCATCTATTTATTCATTGCTATGCGTCCTCGTTAAAGCGCTCCGGGAAGCATTCATTATACGTATTCTTCCCTGACCCTGAGATTCCAAACGAAAATCTAGTGCATGGCTCATCCCAGAATGAGGTGGAGTTTACTTTGCCCCTTTCAGAACCAAAAACGAGTACCGAAGCCGACGGGACCACTGAAAACGTTCAATTGGTTGAAACTTAGCGAAGCGAAGGTGAAAGGCACGGCGTGGGAGTTCATTGAGGATGAGAAGATGTACAAGCAGGTATTTTTCTAATTTTTGCCATTTTATATTTTTATCATATAAAATATACCTCCACTTTCTCCTAAATCGCTCAACCTTTGATGCCTTATCCTTGTCTTATTTACTTGAACCTCGAACCGTCTTACCTTACCAATTCAGCACCATTGTATCTCTGAAGAACACTTTTCCTTTCTTTCTAATTTTTCTAAATTTCTAATGAAAAATAAATTATTGACTTCGATCTGCAGCTGGATCTCGAACATATTGCCACGACGTTCGCCTCCAGTTCGCAAAAGGAAGACGAAAACGACTTCTACAACACGATCTCCAGACGAACAAGAGACACTCAGGTATAATTAGACCCTCCAAGGTTACCCCGACAGCTGATCATCGTCCAGCCGTTCAGATATCGGTGATTGATCCGAGGCGTTATCAGAACTGCACGATCATGTTGTCCAAGCTGAAACTTTCACATCGAGAGATTCGCAATGCTTTGATGGCTATGGATGACAAAGGGAAACTGCCAAAGGACATGTTGGAACAGGTGGGTTCAACTAGTTGATTAAATGATTTTTGATAATCATCACTGACTTGATTAAATGGTTTATTTGTTTGATGATTTACAGCTTGAAGCTGACCCATTAGAATGAAGACTCCTTTTTCCCTATCCAGGTTCCGATGATTATCTTGACCCATCGATCGTGGCCTGGGCTAATAACTAAACTTTCCATCCCTCTGGAGTCGGGTAAATCAGTACTGGACTTGTCGGGGAAAGTAAAGACAATGACTAGGTGCTTATAGTGGCTGACCCCGCAAATCATTGTATAGGTCAAGTGCGTGTTCTTCGTGCCTCTACGATTTCGAATGAAACATGAAGGCGCGGCGCGTCCTTAGGGGATTGATCAACGCTGACATCTTTACCGTTTACCTTTTACCGCTTTGGAACGTGACTTTTTGCTGTTTTACTAAGCGCTTGATTTGAATATTTAGTTTTTTTCTTAAATTTTAGTTTCTCGCTTTGTGTGCCCATGTTTTGTTGTTCGCCAATTTTCACGAGTTAGTAAACCTATGAGCTTAGTGAAATGATAAATCAATCAATAAATCAATAATCGGATTTTAGATGTTAAAATTTGTGCCCAGCAAGGAGGAGGTCACCCTTCTTAGGAACACCGTCAGCCGCCATAATTCACCGTCGATTCTCGCGCTAGCTGATCGCTACCTCTACGAAATGGCGCAGTAAGAGAATTGTTCTCCAATCCTTGGTTTTATTTATTTTTTGTTTTATTTTTTATTTTGTATAATTTTTAGTTTTGAAATGAAATTGTTTAGAATTCCACGATTCGAGCAACGACTGCGATCACTTCACATTATACGAACGTTTCAAGAGCGATTCGACTCTCTCATACCGTATATTCAAAGTTGGTTTTCTCTTTTGTTTTTTTTTGGCTTTTGAATGATCTCAAACTGTGGGCTGGGTATAATTAAAGATTATGCAGCTGATTATTGAATAGTGTGGGTTATGGCTAAGAATATGAGGGTAAAAGTAAGAATAGGAGGGTAAAAGTAATGGTGATGGGGCCTGCGCTGAAAAGTCTCCTAAGGACGCGCCACGCATTCGTGTTTCATTCAGAATCGTAGAGGGAAGGTGAATGCGTATTTGGCCTATACAATGACACGCGCTATGCCAAGTTTGTGTCTTTACCTTCCCAGACAGGTCTGGTATCAGTTTACCCAAGCTGAGGGATGAAAGGCTTGGTTAGTCCGGACGCATACAGACTGATCGCTCAACCGTGCGAGTGTCAGTAGCGCCTCTTACCACTGCACCACGTGCGCCCCTTTTGTAATATTCAACTTTAAAAAGTTGGTTGAATTAATAATATTTAACTATGATAATAGTTACTATACGATTCAGGTGTAACAAAGGCGTCAACGGCTCTCTCATCGAGTAAGAAGTTCAAGCAGTTGTTGGCGTTGGTGCTGGCTGTCGGCAATCACCTCAACTATGGCAAGAGGAACGGAAACGCGTTCGGTAAGTGCAGCGCTAATTCGATTACCCTGATTCATGAACGGTATACCCAAGGCAAACATGGAAATATACCAGAAATGGTACGCAAACCGTAGTTCCTTGGCGCGCGCAGCGGAGTTTATTCGAGCTCTAACATAACTCAATAGCGCGGCCGTGGTTAACATGCCCTGAATGGAGAAGTCCTGAATCATCAACGTGCTCTGGGGTCTATTCGAGGTTTATTCGAAGGGTATGCGCGGCTACCATTCTGAGGTCTACAAGTCCCGCTGCGCCAACCAGGGCCCAGATTCATGAACGGACGAGCGGTATCCGAAACCGCGGCGGAGCCGGAATCAGACGGCAGAGTCGATGAGAGATTGCGTTTAACATGGGAAGTTTAGGAAAAGTGGACAAATTTGGGCGCCGTTCGGGCTATATTTAACGAGCCGGTGAATTGCGGCTATATCGCGAGGTTTATCGAAGGTTTACCAATTATGAATCTGGGCCCAGGTGCATTAGGTTCCGTATTCGTCTCAAATAAACCACAAATATTCCTCAGTATGCGTTCGTGAATCAGGGTGTGCGCGCATGTGGGGTGTCTGTATCCGATAATGAAATATGCCTGTTTCGACGAAAACTAGAATAAACCGGTTTGCTCCCGGTTTGGGGTATATTTCGGGTATAACGTTTATAAATAAGATCCAATACGCGAGTCTAAAAAGAGAAAACAATGGAATGAAAGGTTGTGAATGAGGATTGTACTGAATGTATTTCTTATGAATCTCCTTTTTTATTATTTTTTATTTCTAGGTTTCGACCTCTCATCATTAAATCGACTGAGCGATGTGAAATTCGCCCACCGATCCGACCGAAACCTCCTGCACTACGTGCTGCAAGTGCTGGAGAATCGACTTCCCGAACTGACAAAGTTGAGACGAGAACTGGCCGTCGTCTATGATGCTGCTAGATATAAGTGGGATTTACTTCGATTTATCGATTTTTTCTTTGATTGTTATTTTCCGTTAGGACGCGGGTGGTACAGTTTTAAGAGGCGGTACTGACATCCGCACGGAGGAGCGATCGATCCCCGCCTGGTCTAACCAAGCCTTTCATCCTTCCGGGGTTGGGTAAATTGGTACCATACTTATTAGGGAAGTTAAAGGCACTGACTTGGTATAGCGGCTGGTAAGTCATTGTACAAGCTAAATACGCATACACCACGCTTCTACGATTCTGAATGGAATACGAATACGCGGCGCGTCCTTAGGGAACTGCTCAGCGCCGAATTCTTTACCTTTACCTTTTACCTTTTTTGGTTTTCAATCGAATATGTTTTGTATGTTTGCAGCAGAAACGAGGTTCTGGCCGAGATACACAGCCTAGAGCAGTCAATTGCGGCTGTTCGTGCCGAACTCGCCTTTCTCAAAGATTCTGCGACGGCTCAGCAGACTCAGGATCAAATCAGTGAGGAGGAGCATAAGAAGGTTCGTATAATATTTCCTTATCATTAATTTTTTCATTCTGTTCGATTGAATTGCAAAATAATTCTCTCATTTCGACCTGTATCACAACTCTTTCTGCATTTAGTTCATTCACTTGTAATCGTCTGATATCCTCTTTTGAAATACATGAGCAGGTTCCACATGTACTTCTTCAGAAACGGAGGTCTCTCAGTCACCGCATGGCTTTTCTAAACGGATAGCTTCCAAGAAATTGCTTAGGTCTTAACTTTTTTGTGTGTCAACATTTTTACTCTTTGTATGACTCTATCTACCTTTACCACTGATTTAATGTATCTGACGGATTGTACTCTTAAGTTTTCGGCTTTCTATTTGATACTGATTCTTCTTTCTCACGATTGTCTTAAACATCGTAATAAATTAATAAATAAATAGTAGAGCCTAAGCCAGAAAAGGCTTAACATACTTCACTCGATAGTCACAGATTCTTGGTTCGGCCACAATAATATATGCACATCTTCCACTCATTTTTATTCAATGACAAAAACCATAATTTTCTATGATAATTTTCGATTGTAGCAACTATACGGTTCGGCACAGTTACTCGGCGCATACAATTCAATTTTTGGGCCTCGTTTTTCGGCCCATTCCTGGGTATACTGGAAATAGTGTCGCTATCAAAAGGGAAAACCGAGAAACTATCATATTATTTTTCCAACTACTCTTATATTTTATATTTTTTATATTTTTTCAATTACGAAATGGCCAGCGCTGCCGCGTCCAGCGCTATGCCATCATCTGTCCTACCGTTCTAGGCTGCGTTCTAATTTATTTATTTATTTATTTATTTATTTATTTATTTATTTATTTATTTATTTATTTATTTATTTAATTTAATTATCCTGCACTTGACGTGCGCGTTCAAATAACAAGAACGATGAGCAATGAACAACCGAGAATGCAAACTGAAATAAAAACTAAAAAACGAGAATATGAACCTAGCACACTAGTTTTAGCAAACGTGATGTTATTGATACTCGTCCTCTATCACTGATCAGGGCCTAGCTAACTGATATCGCCTTACTGTACTACATAATTCACTAAGGCCCGTGTTATACGTTCGCTCACCCCCAGGGTAACTCGTCCATTCAGTATCAGACACCGTGGGGCCAGACACGTTTGTACGAGTTCACCACGCCAGCGTCACCAACGACAACTCGTACAAACGTGTCTGGCCCCACGGTGTCTGATACTGAATGGACGAGTTACGCTGGGGGGTGAGCGAACGTATAACAAGGGCCTAAAAGTTATAGGTTAAACTCCCTTCCATCGCAGAAATGCATTGCTAACGCACAGAAGTCCAAATTCGACGGCCTATTTTCTCCTGTTCTGCTTGCTCCTATCCTCTCTATATTGCTGGTTTCTGTATGAAATCAGTTTCTGAACAAACACTTTATGATACTAGAAGAATTCACTCAGTCCTGATGGTTTATTTTTGGTTGAATTTTAATTTACCCCACGCGGCCTATATTTTCCTCCGTTTCAGGATCGATTCGAGGACGTAGCGAAGCAATTCGTTGCCACGGCCTGCGAGCAGTTCCACCAGTTGGAGAAACAACACAGTGAAATGAAAGCTAAGGTGAGTGGATTGGAGCGTGCATGGAAAATTCAAAAATTACGATGGTCCGAAGCTCAGACAATTGCATTCTAGTTCTCTGCATGTGCGGCACAGTTCTGCTTCGACACCGTCAACCCAGAGGAGCTGTTCAGCTGTCTGGCCAAGTTCCTGACCGCGTTCTGCGACGCTCAACAGCAATTGTGGACGGAGAACGAGCAAAAGGAGCAGGTGAAGCGGCAGACACTTGCCAGGAGCTACTTTGCCAAGAAAAGTGGGTGATGATTCTATAATGCACGTGCACTTACCCACTGATACATATTCACATCTGGGCCTAGATTCATGACGGGTATCGGGTCTATAGACCCGCGAACAAACCCCGTTCGCCGCTCATATTCGCATTCATGAACGCGCCGTTGAGTTTATTCTGTGGATATGGCGGGTCTATTCCACCCCTTTGGGACAGCGATGTACCGAGCGCCCGCTGTAGTAAGAGCGCTCCAATGCTAACCCCTGCACTTCCGCTAATGCGCCTCTCAATTTCCGTTTTAAACTATCATTTTTTGAAGTTTAAAGGAAAAATAATATTGCTAATTAGTAAACAGAGAACACAATTGAAGTTACAGCGCAAAAACCAAAACGAATAGAATTCGAATATATGTTAGAAAAAATCCTGATAAAAAATCTGTGACGGCCGCTTACCCATAACAGCCGATATCACGGCCGTTGCACACGCTTCACGTTGGATATCGCGGACCCGACTGCTACGAATGCGAATTTCCGGAGATAGACCGGGTTTATTTCGCCCGGAGTGTTATATACCACAATTTCCGTTCATGAATTTGAGCTCTGGAGCAGGCTCGTGGTACTGTTGGGTATAACTCTGTATATTTTCCATCATCGCCTTCACTAAATATCTTTTGCGCGTGACTAGTAAACCTATTCAGAGCCTTCGGCATAACGCAAAGGTCTTAGAATTGGATCTATGAAACGCCCTGCAGTAATAGCGTGCATCGTGGTAAAAGGCGCTACTTGTACCGGCACGGTCAACGATCGTTTCTTGTCCAGGCTAACCAAGTTTTTCGGGGCTGGGTAAATTGGTACCATACTTGTTAAGAAATCGAAACGACGGGAAACAGCGACTTGGTACAGCGGCTGACCCCGCAAGTATAGTATAAATAGGCATTTACCATGTCTACGTTTTTGAGTGGAACATGACTGCGTGACGCGCCGTTAGGGGACCGATCAACCCCGACACCTTTACCTTTACCTGCCCTCAAAATCACGCATATGGGTGGAAAAGGAAACTGGTCCCGGAGTAGAGAGCAATACGGTGAAAAACTCATTTCACGGGCTAGGCGACTTGCTGGAACGCTCCCTTTGGTATAAGAAACATATTCCTTCGCACTGCGTGAGGAGCCGCCGGAGGGTCCGAGAGTTTCCAGAGAAATTGGAAATATAGATGTCTGATTTACCATTTTCACTTTGATTTGGACGTTTTTCAAACCACGTTGGACGTTTTGTAAACCAAAGTGGCTTGAAAAGTGTCCAATTTGGTTTGAAAAACGTCCGATACGGTTTGAAAAACGTCTGACGTGATTTGAAAAGTGTCCAATCCGAAGTGAAAACGGTATATATTTGGAGATGCTAGGTTATTCGCAAAACGCTGACATCGGATGGGAATTGAACAAAAGCATCTCCAAATATATAAGTCATTCAACTAGTTCTCGTCTATAAACCGCTAAACAAAAAAGCGGCAAATAGCAGAATAGATGTCTGATACTTGAAAAATAGGAATGATCAGGAAAATCAAACACTCTTTCCCACGTTTTCCTGTTTCAGCGTCCCGCCGACGTGAGAACGAGCGTGATTTTGATCAGTTGATCAGCGCCCTGCAATCCGGAGATCTATTCAAGGACGACCTGAGCCGGCTTCGAACCTCGTTCCGGGTGCCGAAGAAAACACGAGTGAAGCTGTGATCCTGTACCGATTCTGGAAAGTGGATGAACAGCCGTAAAGGGCTGGTCAAAAGGAACTTTTCTAAAAAAGTTTCTTTTCAAAGCTGAACGCGGGCGTGGAAAGTAGCCGTACACCAATATTCGTGCTGTTCTCGATCGCCCCAAGGCTCAGTTTATAATGGCAAATTTTATACAAAAAAGTTTATGGCACCGAAAAATTCTCCTCAACCAGTTGTTCAACGGTTGTACATAATCTCGACATTTCCGTGACATGATAGAAACTCGTTCCTGTGATCTGCGTGCTCTCTCCAGATGGCTTTAACCGCTTGGGTTTGTTTTTACCGATAAGAAATATTATTATCGTCACAGGTATTCGTATCACATCAATCTCCACTACCCGTTCATCTTTCATCATAGCGAGCAACCGTCTTCGCCTTCTCTTGGTCGCTCATCTGCTTCCGATCTCCGGCCGTAATTCCTAAGGTATAACCTGTTCACGTATGTGGACCAACTACTCTTTTGAAGGCCTTCTATTGTATATATTGTTGCCCAAGGGGTCAAGTGTGTGTGTGACCACTTTAAAAAAGTTCAGTTACCCAAATTTCCAAAAAAAGCAGAAAAATTACCATGGAACTACTTTTCAAAAAGTTCAGTTACCTGAATCCCCCACAAAAGGCAGAAAAATTAACAAAGTCCGAGTCTGTCTCGGTAGGATTCAACAACAGCCGGTCGAGGAATACTTTGGGAGCCATAGGAAACCCTAGACTACCTCATCGAATAGAATAGCGTATATTTTAACCCAAAGGGCTCAAAAAAAACTGCTAGCTTACCCGGCTCCTCCCCTAGAAGTATGTAGTACCACACACTTGATTCTTACCATCAATCGCTGATCATGGAAGTTCGTTGTTGTTCGAGATATTCTCATATATATTGTGTCGAAATTCGCATAAATATTATACATAGTTTTCTTAATGTTTCATATATATTATTTTATTTTCATATATTAATTTTTATGCACCATAATTTTTTCGTGCGCACAATTCCAAGAATAGCGATGTAAAAGGACTATTGCTTGGAATTATCGAAATAGGCGTTTACGAAAACATAATGACGTCCGGTGTGGTAATCATATAGTGTGATCACTGCTGTTGGTCATCGTGCGGTGGATCGATCTCATCCGGGAACGATCGTTTTGACTTTCCCCTACAGCCGAGACCAACGAATTCTTCTATCGGACCCCATCCATCGGTCTACTTTGATGAAGATTCGTGCTGGAGTATAGAAGATCGATGATCAACAAGGCAAAAACAAATGAAGAACGAAACACTGGCGATTTTGGAAATTTGAATTTTTTTACATCATGCTGACATTTGAGCTGCTTTTGTCTCAATTTTGAATAGCACAATTGGCTGCAAATCTTCTAAGAAGGAGATTCATCTGTCAGAACGCCAGCGATCAAAGCAACATGGCGGTGACGGTGGTTGAATGAAAGTCGAAAAACCGAAGAAAACGTCGAAATTTATTTGAAAAACGCCAGATTTTGTTCAATTGTGACGACTGTGCAAATAAATCCCTTATTTGAAATTTATCATAGCTTTTGATCACCGAAACTGACCGCGAATTTCTTAAAGTCCGCCCAGCAACAAACTGCATCTAGGCAGGAATCGCCCAAAAACGGGTCGTGCCTGAACGATGAATATAACAATTCGAAGTCCTGCGACGTACATCCAACGGGTCGAAAAGCGCGCTCAACATGGGCTAAATCGGAAAGGCGCTGACAGTGCCTGCTGAGACTTGGCCAAACCGCTCAGAAATGTATCGAGCCTTTACCAAGGTGTCATGGGTTTGGGCATACATCACCTGTAACCCATGTTGGTTGATGTTTTCCCATGTTGAACACGATGCTGCACTTGTATGATGTACGACGAATCCGTAGATGGCTACAATGCGAGAGTCGCATCTCGCCAAGCCTACACGCACCAGATGGTAGGATGCCCGGAGGGCATCTTACCATCTGGTGCGTGTGGGCGAGGCGAGATGCGACTCTCGCATACAGGAGCTTGCCGGATCGAGCCCTGCCTCCAGCTCGTCCGATACTGAGGAGGTTGTGATCTGTGCTTACCGGGCTGTTCTCGAGATCTGGAGCACGGGATACAAGGCTCGAGGCTCGCATTTTTGAGTTCGGGACGAGGACTACTTCCATAGAAGTGGTCCACATGTCCCAAAAGCTCCCTGAGGACACAGGTAGCTTAGGGGACATCAAACACTCCATCGAACGAGAACTGAACAGTATGTCGACAGCTTATTTCACTTTGAGTTTCACTATGAAATAAGCTCAGAATCGAGCTTAAACGTAACTGTTTGCATCACAATTACTGACACGTAAAAAGCTCAGGCCCGAAGGGATGCCCAACATTGGCTGAATGCGAACGGTACCGATATAGCCGCAAATTCCGCTCAAAAACCAAGTTTGCCTCAACTGGGTACTCGACAATTCCAACTCCTGCGACGTACACCCACCGGGGCTAAGAGACCGTTCAACATTGGTTAAATGACAAGCGGAGCGAAACTGGGGCGGGATTCATGAATGCAACCGCCGGTCAAATTCACCGGCGGTTGCGTTCATATACGTTTCACTCAAATTCAGATAAACAAATTATAGACATCTAGTTCAACATTGGTTAAATGATGACATCTACCCTCGAAACGTAGCGTTTGACCGGCCAATTACGTTTGACCGGCCGGTTACGTTTGACCGGCCGGTTACGTTTCACCGGTCGCGCTCGGCCGGTGAAACGTAACCGGCCGGTCAGGCCTGTGAAACGTAACCGGCCGGTGACAGCAACTCCACTGTTGCGTTCGTTTTCATTGTTGCGTTCGTTTTCATTTAGGCCATATTGAGAGTATCCTTGAAGTAGGTCACTGTACGTCGTAGGAATTTGAAGTGAAATGTGTACTGTATAAATCAATTCCCATTTCATGGCGAACATACCTTCAAAATTGACTCGGCCCAATTTTCATCTGAGGGGTTGCTCCGTGTGCCAGAGGCCTCTGCCCTCAGGGAGCTTTTGGGATATGCGGGCTACTGCTATGGAGGCAGTCCGTGTCCTGAACTCGACAATGCGAGCTCCTCGACAAGCCACCTGCAGGTGCGACGTATACCATACAGGTTACGGTCGTGTTCAACATGGTGAAATACCAACCAACATGGGTAAAGTGTGGAGTATACCCAACTAGCATGACACCCCAGTCGAGACAGGACCGATCTCGAGCGAAGTTTGGCTGAATCTCAGCGATTTTCGGCGCCGCGTCCGATTTAGCCCATGTTGAGCGGCCTTATTGACCTGGTGGTTGTACATCGCAAGACTTCGAATTGTCATATTCATAGTACACGTACGATCCATTTGTGAGCGATCCATGTGCGAATTTCAGTATTTCCACCGCATTTAGCCATATTTAACGGTTTCTCGGACCCGTTCAGTGTACGTCGCAAGATTTTGAATTGTCATATATGTAGTATTAACACGTTGACGACAGCGCCTTTTTCGCGTGTCTGGCGCGTGGGACCAACCGATTTTCCACCGCGCCGAAGCTGTGGCATGATGCCGGCATACGGAGATTTTTTTTCAAAATGAAAGTGAATAGTAAATCTCGAAGACTACATATACAGTCCTGTAATATCGCGGATTTTGACTATTCCTTTTTTGCAATGAAAACAGAAAAATAACAGCTGGAAGCTTTTAGAATGTCCTTTTTCTCTATCCAGGTTAAAAGGAAATTGTTATTTGTTTATTGTTTATTATTTGTTTATTCTAATAATCAATATTTGTTTGTATTTATGTGTTTGTTTCAGTAACCAGTGTTTGGTTGCATTTATTTGTTTCTTGCAATAACCATTATTTGTTTTTACTTGTAAAGAAAACTAGTGCACAATCAAAAATTCCATTAAATCAGAAGCTAAGAATCATTTTCATGGACCACGCTTCCTATAACAATGTGCAAAGGTCTACTAAAAAGTGGCACAAAAACATCCTTCGAATTTCTGAAATGTATCGAGAAAAATACGATACAAGACTGTGGCGCGGCATTGTGCCACACGGTCCCACGCGGCCGCTTGAGCGTGGTGCAGCATTGCGCCACACTGTCGTCAACGTGTTAAGCAACGTTCTTGGGCCAAGCAATCGCACAGATGCGTGAATTTTTCGCTCTTGTCCGAAACACATCAAACCCATAAAATCTTTATCAATTCTAATAAACACGGAATAATGACTGAGCAAAAATCGTGAAGACGACAATGATGCATGACGAGAAAAATAATGCAAATAATAACAAACAAATGACGTAGAAATAACTGAGACGATGGTGACTAGAATGATAATTGCAATCGGCGCGCGCACGCACGCGAACTGAACAAAGCGCGGAAATTCCAGCAGAACACTGACCGTAACCAGTTGGCACAATTCGGAGAGAGGCGAGGAGGCAGCTGAGGGTCATTTGAAGGGCTCATGGAGAGCCCCGTGTATAGGAGACGAGAGATGAAGATGATGATAGGCAACGAAAACACTGGAGCACTTGGTGTGTGTGTGAGCGCAGAAGGCAACTATGCCAGACGACGATCGCCGGCGGCAATAAGTGAGGAAGAGGTGACGCTGCGCAGTGGCGCGCGCCACACGCGACGTCGACCGCGTCGCGTGACACGGCCGCTGCACAGCACCCTACTAGTAGTACGAGCACCGAACGTGGACATTGAGCGGCGGCAGCTGCACACGACTAGGATTTCGACGAAGCTCGCGGGAAGTTCAGGAACTGGTAGCGTTTTCGTCTGAAAATAAAATTACAGTAGCAAGATATCGCTCGTTGCGTATCTACAAAGTTGTGGAAGAAGTTATTATTATTAGTTCTTTAACTACAGGCTATAACTGGATTGCAGTGCTTTCCCGAAGATAGCGTCGACGAAATTTTTAAAAAATTGACTAGAAACAAATTTCGGCACTATTCAACTTAGCGGACCCCAGTCCTCGATTTTTTTCAGTCGTCGAAATTCGCTGAAAATTTGCGGAGGGGGTAATTGAGGGCGCTGATGACAAATCTGCTGTCCGTTTTTCACGTGGGTGGTCTCGGACCACTCAACTCGTTATGGTCCGGTCAGGATCACCGATTTCGCTGAAACGTTGTCTATGGGTGTTCTCTGGTGTCCTGAACACGATGGTAAATTCCGTTCTCCAAATGGCGGCCGCGTACGGTAGTTATAGGTGAGCCTCACCAGGTGGGGTCAGTAGGTACTCACCTATAACTACCTTATTCGGCCGCCATTTGGAAAACGGACTTCACCACCGTGTTCTGGACCCCAAATAACCTCCCCACCTGTGCAAAGTTTCAGCGGAATCGGTGATCTTGACTGGATCACCCAAGTAGTCGGTGTGGGTGGTCCGAGACCGGCAGGTGAAAAACCGACCTCGGATTCGTGATCAGCACCCTCAATTACCCACCTGTGCATAGTTTCAGCGAATTTCGACGACGGAAAAAAATCGAGGACTGGAGTCCATAAAGTTGAATAGTGCCCAAATTTCTTCTCCGGGCTTTCCAAGTGCTAAATTCGGATTCTACTCCACGAACCAAGTCGAATGATATGTGATAGGACCGATCGGGATACCGGGAGGGGGTTTTCGAGAAAGCGGAGGTGCGAAACAGTTCGCGGATGCCAGCATCGACGAAAATTTAAAAAAAATTGAGGAGGGTCATCTTAGGGGCACATGGTTTTTCTATACATTTAACCTCCGGGCTTTCTATGAGATAAATTCGGGTTCTACTCCACGATGCAAGTCGAATGATATGTGATAGGATCGATCTGGAGGCCGAAAATGGCTTCTTTGCGGTCCCGAAGGGGCGAAAAAGTTCGCAGATGCCGGCATCGACGAAAATTTTAAAAATTGTCGAAAAACTAATTTCACCTCCGGCACTCCAAATGATAAATTCGAAGAGGTCAAAAAATCGTTTTTTGCGATTGTGAAGGTGTGAGAAAATTCGCAGATGCCGGCATCGACAGAAATGTCAAAAATTGACGAAAAACAAATTTTACCTCCGGGCGTTCCAAGTGATAAGTGATAAATTCGGATTCTACTCCACAAAGCAAGTCGAACGATATGTGATAGGGCCGATCTGGAGGCCGAAAAAGTGCTTCTTCGCGGTTGCGAAGGTGCGAAAAAGTCCGTCGATGCATCAAGGAAATTTTGAAAAATTGACGAGAAACAAATTTCATCTCTAGATTTTCTAAGTGCTAAATTCGGAATCCACTCTAGAAGATAAGTCGAATGATATGTGATAGAACCGATCTGGATATCGCGAAGGTGGTTTTTGTTAAGGAGGCGAAGGTGCGAATAAATTCGCCGGTGACAGTATCGACGAAATTTTAAAAAATGACGAGGGTCATTTGAGAGGCTCATGGGCTTTCTATGCATTTGACCTCCGGGCATTCGAAGTGCTAAATTCGGAATCTACACTACGAGACAAGTCGAATGATATGTGATAGGACAGGTCTGGAGGCCCAAAAAGTGCCTTTGCGGTCGCGAAGGTGTGAAAAAATTCGCCGGTGTCAGCATCGACGAAATATTTGAAAATTTACGAGAAACAAAATTCACCTCCGGGCATTCTAAGTGCTAAATTCTTCAACTCTTCAAAAAACGTCGAAGGATAGGAGTTTCAGATGAGTTGAGGGTCAATATAGTGCTCCTTCTGAGCCCAGAAATTGCAAAAAATTGAGAAAAAATGTGGGAAACGCACTTGTAGAAGAGGATCGGCTTATTGTTGTCCTCGAGAGGGATGCGGAACTCCTCGTCATCGCCGTTGTCGCGCATTTTCACGACACTTTCCACGGGAGCGTGGACGACCGAACGCTGAACGATGCCGTGTCGAGCTGGCGAAGGAGGCACGTCGGGCGGAGAATTGGTGCTGTTCGGCAGAGGAATCTGTAAAATACAATTTTTATAAAATACAATTTAAACCAAATATATGCCAAAATACATACAAATTTTATATAATACAACTTGTATAAAGCTTTATAAAATTAACTAAACTTCAACACAAATCGCACACAAGCATCTTCACTAGGGTACACTGCTAGCTGACGATCCAAATGGAATGATAACCGTCTCCTTGGCCGGGATTCATGAACAGTTCACCGGCCGGTTACAGTGGTATTCACCTCGGTTACCAAAACGTGATTCATCAACGCGCGATGAGTCATTTTGGCGGTGAACTGGTTGGTGAGATTTTACCCTGTCCAGGCGTAATTCCTGCCAATTCTGGTATCTTACATAGGCCAAAATGGTGAAAGTGGTTAACAGTTACCCTCAGCGTACTGTAGACTAAAGGGGCTTGCAGACTCGACGACGCGACACCGAGCATTCTCGTCCAACGCGGTGCCGTCGTGCAATGCAGTGTGTTGACTGTAGAGTACACGGCACCGCTTGGACGAGAATGCTCGTCCAAGCGTATTTTGCTCAAGTGCACTTATAACGGGGAATTCGACGCGCAAACTGCTCGTCGTCGAGTCTGCAAGCTCCTTAAGTATACTCAATTATCTACCCTTTTAACTATTCAAGAGATATTCACCTCCCGGACCATTCTTCGACATTCCAGTTTTTATCCAGACAGCATGGTGCAGTGGTAAGAGGCGCTACTGGCATCTGCATGGTCGCGCGATCGATCCGCGCCCGAGCTAACAATGCTTTCCATGTCTTCGTGCTCGTGTAAATTTGTATGAACGCAGATATCAGACAAGCATTCCCACTATGGCACACTGCTAGCAAGAGAATGATACCCGCTTCCAGGTGTAGCTCAGATTCATCATTGGTAAACCTCCGATGAACCCCGAAATATACCCCGAATGGCGCGCAAACCGAGATTCGTGAATGTATGCCGGGGTTTAATCGGTGTTTATCGCGGGTCTATCACACCTCGCGATGAGGCAGGGTTTGGGAGACTTCGGCGGTATCGAGCGGGTTTATCGCCGACGGGGATTCGGAAACACCGCTCGTCAGTTCATGAATCTGGGCCCAGGTGTAATTCTTACTGATCCTTTTATCCTGATTGCGACGACATGGTAAAACAAATTAATAATTCTGTTTGCGAAAGTAAAGACTGGCCCCGAAAGTCATCGAAATACGCACTCGCAATCGCCTTTCACCCGGAAATAAATAGAACTAATACAATAAAAGCAGAATGATCAGCAATATAGATAATGTTGTCCCGTAAACATACCAATATCCCAGGGCTCAGCAGCATGAAAGGCGTAATACATCATCAATAAAAACCTTTTTGACTGCTCCTTTGAGGGACTTGCGGGGGCCAGCCGCTATACCAAGTCAGTGTTATAACTTTCCCAGACAACTTTGGTATCAACTTACCCGACCTTGAATGGATGAAAGGCTTGGTTACCCCAGGCGGAGATCGATCGGCGGTGTCAACAGCGCCTCTTATCACTACACCATAATAAATAAATAAATAATAAATAAATAATAAATAGATAAATAATAATAAATAAAATTAATAATAATAGCGCCCGTAATAAATAAATAAATACTCACCCTGACATTACAATCGGCGCTTCGTCGTCGTAGCCGTCGCTGTCGACGTTGCTCTTTCTCGTCGTCGGCGTCGTCGGCAGGAGCGTTCACCTTGGCAGCGATCCTCGTGGTGGTCACCGCCGGTGAGATCCGCAACCCCGTTGAGGCGCTGTTTCGCATTTCTGCAAAATATGGCGTTTATGAGGAAGAAAACAAACCGTACCGCCCGTGGTTACTGTATTGCAGCTGTGCGTAAAAGGTAAAGGTAAAGGTAAAGGGATCGGCGTTGGTAAGCCCTCTAACGAATAATAATAAAAATAATAATGATAGCAATTTCACAAATAGGAAGATAAGCATCAAAAATCAAAATCAACTGTTAAAATGGTGACTCGTAATAAATTAATAGCTTTATATTTGTTCACCTTCCTAAACCTTTATTTACGTTTTTTACTCTTTACACTTTTTAATTCTACAACCCTTAGCATAGCTAAAAGGTAAAAAGTTAAAGGTAAAGCGGCGGTGCTGATGAGATAAGAACGCGCCACGCGTTCGTGTTCAACTCAGAATCGTAGAGGCCTGGGGAATGCGTATTTGGCCTATTCAATGAATTGAGGGGTCAGCCGCTATACCAAATCAGTGTTTTCACCTTCCCAGACAAGTCTGGTACCAATTTACCGACCCCGGAGGGATGGAAGGCTTGGTTAGCCCGGGCCGGGATCGATCGCTCGACCGTGCGGGCATCAGTAGCTCCTCTTACCACTGAGTCGTGCGCGCCCATGGAACTGTAGGTACTGTAGTTGAAAGCTTACTGTAGCTAGTGTCCCGGTCTGGCTCAGTGCTGACACGATTCGTCTCGTCCACTGACATCCCGCGACTCAGCCGACTTCCACAGCCGAGGTTGTTGAAACTCTGAAAAACTCCAAAGTTCATGGGTATAAATATACCGCCATAGGGCAACACCGGATCTCCCAGACAAGTATGGTACCAGTTTTACCGACACTGGAGGGATAGAAGGCTTGTTTATCCCAACGGGGACCGATCGCTCGATCGTCAGAGCAGAAGCAGCGCCTCTTTCCAGAAAACCACTCTAATATAAATAAAACTTTTTAAGCAAAAAAAAACGAACATTGATTAGGCCTTTGAAGTGAGAGATGATGGACGACGATTGTGGCGTCCCACAGCTCTGGGTTCGATGCATGGGTACGTTCTGTTTCTCGACTCGCGACACATGCCGCCCTTGAAAACTTATTTTTAATATGACGAAAATTATATTAAATTGAAAAAGTCAGCTTTAAAAATCATTCTTATCACATTGAATTCCCCGACTAAACTCTAAAACACCATTCTTGCCCTTAAAAATTCCACAAACAACCGTTCGGCGGGAGGTGAGAGAGCCGCCATTTGCTTATCCCTTTACCCTTTTGGTTAAAATAAACCCACACGAACGAACGGAATGAAGCTAGACAGACGATTTCAAATTTTATAAAAAATTAAATATCCTTGGGCTAATTTTCATTCCATTTTTGGCATCGATGAGCGAATTTTTAGCAGTGATTCCTCGATGGCATCTGATTGTGAGGTCTCGGACCGTGATGCCAGTATTAAAATGTTGAAAAACATTTCAAAAATTCGATTCCCCGTCGACCAGTTTCATCCAAATCCGTCACCCCGGAGTGACGGACCCGGACGATCTGGAGAAAATGTACTAATATTGACTGCAAAACTTTGAAAATCGACAAAAATGCCCTTCCGATGGGTTTTCACTCACCTGGCAGCGGAGAGTAGTGATTGGCAGGTGACAGTACCTCCGGCTGAACGACTCGAGGTGTTTCCACACGGGCCGTCGTCGCATAGCTCGGACGATCTGGAGAAAATGTACTAATATTGACTTCAAAACTTTAAAAATCGATAAGAATGCTTAAATTTCCGAACATAAACTCTAAAAAAACAATTTGAATAGAGAAATAACGGCCTCAACAGACGGCTTGAAGATTAGGAGGAAGTTGAATCTCAGAGGGGAAAACATCGGCGGAGGTCAAAAGATGGCGATTCAAAATGTAAGTATTTGTGGTTTGGGTTTCTAATAATTGCAAAAAGAAACTGAACGTTGATCATACATATACCAGTAGATTGAGGAGTGGTTTTATCAATAAAGCCATTTAAAAAAATACGCGTTCACTTGTAACTCCCATGAAAACTACCCGTAACTATACAAACAAATAAAAGAATAAATCGAGGTCGCGGAAATTCTTAAAAAGTTTAAATTAAATAAAATCCTTCCGTGTTTTTCCTTAGACGAGCAAATTATGAAGTAAAACTAGGCCATCACAGCGGTCAAATCGCTCAGAAAATTTCGTTGAAATCATCCTAAAGCTGATGCTCAAAAGTAAAGTCCCTTCGTATTGCTCGTTGCCTCAGGGCATTTTTTATATCGATTGGATCCGCAGAATTCTCAGGATGTAGGTAATAAAGACTAACTGGTGACGAGCACGCATTCCTGGTCGTTGTTGACGGCCACAGCATCCTTTGCACGACCATCGTCTTCATAAGAACCGTCCATCGACCCTGAAGCATCAATGTCTCAGTAGACTACCCTTACTGATGCCCAGAAAAAGCCAAAGCCACTGTCAGCCATCAGTGCACAACGTCATTCTCAAACCTTACTCGACTACACTACGACTCCCAGTGAACCATGGCACGGTATAATAAAAGGCAAAAGATAGAAGGTAAAGATGTCGGTGTTGATCAGTCCTCTTAAGACTTCATTAGCCCGGGTGGGGATCGATGGTTGAACCGTGAAGATGTCAATAGCGCCTCCCACCACTGCACCAAGCGCGCCGTTACAGTCCGAAAATGGCCTAATTGGCTGAGGTTTCCGCGAATCCACCTTCTTCGAAGCTTCAGCGTGATCCAGTGATCAGCAGCGAAAGACCAGGGCCTAGATTCATCATTGGTAAACCCCCGATAAACTCGAGAGATAGCCAGCACGGCGAGCACTCGGGATTCGTGAACGCGCGTCGGGGTTTAGTCGGAGTTTATCGCGGGTCCATCACAACTCGCTATGAGGCAGATATTGGGAGACCACGACAGCTTATGGCGCAAGTGCCGTCACCGCACTCACTGCGGAAGATCGGCCATCGATACAAAATTCTTGTCCGAGGTGCGCATCGATCGTCGCAATTATGGTTCGACGGCCGCTTACCCGCAATGAGTGTGATCGCGGCACTTGCGCAACAAACCGTTGCAGATCTCCGAAACCCCGAGCTTCATGAATCATAAATAGCCGAGCAGGTTTATCGCCGATGAGATTGCGGAGACCGTTCTCTTCATGAATCACGGCCCAGGAAACGACTGGCAGTGGTAGCAAATGACAATAGGATACCCTCAGATCAGAGTACCAGTACTTAGTGATTCGAAGAACATTAGCGTTCTACCGAAAAATAAAAAAACGACAACGTATACCTTGCCATCTGCTCGGAATTGTAGCGGCTGTTCTCTGATTGTTGCCGGACAACTCGTCCGCCATCGCATCGGTCGACGTTGTCGGTAATTTCTTTCGTTTGTTGAGCGAAATCTGAAACTACAAATTGCAGAAGTTCAGTGGCGCTACTACGATGAACTGTTGAAAGACTAACAACTAAAAACTACCGTGATCGATTTGTTACTTCTCGTCTTGTCCGTCGGAAACGGTAACGATTTGTTGACCAAAGCAGCTGTTTCGGCCGGCTGTGGGCGGAGGACTGTGTACGGTAGGTTGAAGTTTGCCTGAATATACCGTGAATATACAATACCGTGACACGGCTGGTTCACAGACTTGGGCCTCGAAGACTACCCCAATCCCCTGGGGGTATCAACATGTAATAAAGTGCTGTATGTTCACGGATAAGGGACGGTTTCGATCATGAATTTGACGCAGTTTAACGCGACCCAAAGCTCGCAAGAGATATTCCCCATTATCCTACTATTAGATCACTGAGGTATCAAGGGTTAAGTGTCAGTATAAACCCAGTCTTGGACGAATTAGCTTACTACTACTAGGTTGAACCAAAAGTCCTGCCGTTTTTCAGTGCTATTTTGCTCGGATAGTTTTCCACCTATTGGAGTTGTGTGGCATTATTCTATACTAAATTAAAGATAATGGATTGATCTGTCCGATTTAGTACGAAAATTCCTGATTGAGCTTTTCCTTAAAATTTGAAAGCGCTAAAAGAACGCCGAAATTTTCTTCGAATCGTGTCCTTCTACGTTATTACTTCTAACAAAGGTTCAACGCGACTGCGGAACAATAGATGTATGTATTTGAAGTCAAAAGCGACGATGATCGTTCAGAATCTGCAGAAACCTGCCGACTTCAAAGATGAGATGGTGCAAAAACGAACGCAAGAGAAGAGCAATATTCGGAAAATGGGTTCTGGAGCAGTACGTAGAGCACTAGAAACAAATCGGACGACAAGTACTTGCATACGTCAGACCCTATAGTACTCAAATTCCAATTGTAGCGCTTCTGGGAGGAGTAAGGAATTGAGCGGCTTCATCGGTGCTCCCTTAGCGGGCTAAAAATCGCATCTTTTTAGAAAATTTTTGAAAAATTCAAAACTGTCGCCTCAATTGAACTACTTTCAAACCACAGTTAGGATCTTGCGTTGTCCGAGTCACTATCGTATCACTTAGTGAACATAACAGTCCATTTCATTAGCGAACACTGATTAATCGAAGTGCATGATGTCAAAAAGCAGCGTCTCCCGTTTTTGGGTTCTAAAAGCAAGGACTGATTCAGGTGCCGGCTCAAACAGTTTTAAAGTAAATGTACTTGAACCAGTGAATAAAACCTACATTACATAAAAGCCCTACAGCTCGCCGTTATCAGAAAACAAGGGGAGAAAGAAGTTGGAGTAGCAGAAGCGACAGGACTTTTGGTTCAGCCTAATAGATCTGACAACTTGCGAGGCCCTTATTCTCCACTGCCGCTGTATTTTTGTTTTGAATCGCATATAATCTGCTATGTCGTCGACGACACGACCTCTCACGCTTCTCACCCCAGCACTTTATATTAAACTAAACTTTGATCTTCGCCAAAAGGCCGAGAACCGATATGGGGTCATGGTATACCTACTCACTTTGCTATCTACCTTGCGAAAATACATTATAAAGTAAATACATTATAACCCAACTCAGCACTTAGCTCAAAGGTGGACGACTGTGGTGTGTTTGTTTTTTCAAGTGACTTTGCTTCAATTTCTTTTTGTATCTGATCAAAAATGCTAGGATCTAACGGTTTTGGTGGGCTAGTCTGGCAAGTTACTAATTCGATGTGTGTTCAGGCCTCCGAAGACGACGGAAAGGTCGAAACGTTAAGCCGTTAATAAAGTATTATTATTACCTAACAACCTCGTGCGGCAGAAGTACTTAATTTTAACATTATAACCACGCCTAAACTCTCGTCTCTGATCTCAGAATTAACACTTGACCACCAATCTCCTCAAGTGGGCAGCTGAAGCCCCAGTCTCTTGCACATCATGCTAAACGAAAACGCTTCATCTTGGTGCGTAAGCAGGAAGTAGAAAAGCTAGACCACACCTCGACATCGTTCACATGGTCGTCTCCCTGGTGGTCATCACACGCCGCCAGACGGGCATTCACCGCATCGATCACGTCCATGTTTACCGTGCCATATTTTGGCCTGAAAGAATACGCATTAGTACGTTCGGAAGTTGCTGAACAAGAATCCGCTTCTTAGGTTTACACCAAATCTGGGCCCAGATTCATCATTGGTAACCCCCCGATAAACCCCGAGATATAGCTCGAACGGCGCCCACCTACGTCTACTTATCCTAAACTTCCTATGTTAAACGCAATCTCTCATCGACTCTGCCGACTTGTTCTGACTGCGCCGCGGTTTCGGATACCACTCGTTCGTTCATGAATCTGGGCCCTTGCAATCTTAACCAGTGAGGTCTAGAGATTCATTATACTCTAGTCTACTTCAGTCTACTTTTTTGGGTTTTCAGTAGATTATCACACTAGCAATTTTGAAGTAGGAGGGGTAGGAAAAATGCCGGAGGGCAAGATTATAGGGGATGAAAAATACCCGAAGAATAAGTTCCTTCGGCGTCAACGCTGCAGCAGTTGATAAATTAGATGACGACTTAGCGTCGAACGGAGTGTCTCTGACGCAAATTACTTTTTGGCAGAGTTTTTTAAAAACCAAGAAGGAACTGGCGCGCCCTTTAAACGTCAGTTCCGATTTTGCAGAACAAGGCCTGCAAAACAAGCACCAAAATTAGACATTTTAACGGCTGAATTCAGCCTACTTCCATCATTTTTCAGCAGATTATCACACTAGTAATTTTGAGGTAGGATGGGAGAGAAAATGGCCGGGGGCAAGATTGAACGAGTTGAAAAAGACCCGAAGAATAAGTTCCTTCACGATAATTCCCCAATTCTCCGTTCTCCAGCCCTAGGTCTTAGTGACTCAAGAACGCGCCGTGCACTCGTCTTTCCGATCAAAAACAAGCCGTTACGAAAGGCCAACTCTGGTCAGTACTCACTTGAGGAACTCGTGCCGTTTGTATTTGGGTTTCTCGTGCTTTTCATGACCGCTCTCGCCGCCCTGATGCATGATCGGAGGACATTGGCCGTTCGTCTGCTCGTCTTCGTCTTCACCCATTGTGATTGGAGCTTGGGTATCCAGCGCCCTGAAAGCAACATTTATCATCTACAAATACAATTTCATTGAAGATCTGGTTATTCCTCAGTAGGCTTTCTGGTATCCTTACTATGCCTTCCTTTTTCCTTTATTACTTCCATTATGCTCACGGATCCGATTTGGTTGGTTTGTTTTGTTTTGATTGTTTTGGTTCATGTTATGTTTTAGTTTCAGTTGTTCTATTCTTACGCACGCATTTACGTGTGCCTTATAAATAAATAAATAAATAAAAATAATTCCCAAATTATGATGTAACCAGTAGCCAGTAATGGCGGTGTTAGCTTCCTCGAAAAAATCGCATTTCAGACGGAATTTTCAGGACGAAAAAAACTAATAATCTAATAAAACTAGAATTTCACGTAATTCCCAAATTCTCCGTTCTCTAGCCCTCGATAATAATGGAATTTTTAAGACCTTGAACTGCTTAATGAAAATTCCGCTCAATAACCTTGAAAGGCACTGGAACTAAAGGACGACAACTTCCAAATATTCTCGAAAACGGGGCTCCAAAGGCACAAGGAAATACTGTACATATCTTTCGATCACTTCTCGAAAAAGACGCTTTGGAGCGTTTCAAAGCGGCTTTTTTGAATAACTTTGTTGAATCTCAATAATTTGTAAAAATTTTCACATACTTGAACTCAGCAGCTCGAGCTCTATCGACTGGTGTCAGGGACGGGTAAATTGGTAAGGCGACAAACCTTCCATCAATCCGTCGGACCAGGCGAGATTTGAGAGGTAAATATTTCAAAAAAAAATCAGATGTGGATAATTTATATACCAAACGATAGAGCTCAGGCAGCTGCACTTCACAATGTGTCTCCTTTTATGAATAATTGACATTTGAGTGAGATATTCGAAAAAGCGGCTTTGGAACGCTCCAAGTGACTGTTCCGACTTTGGAACGCTCCTAAGCGGCTTTTCCGGGAAGTGATCAAAAATTATGTCCGATACAGTAGCTGGAATTCTGAAAAAGGGTGGTTTATAGAAGTAAGGTGAGGAGTTCCCTCCATTATTTGCTTTTCGACAGCCTCAGACTTCAAAATATTCAAAGCAGCGAGGCATCCAAGGCCTTCCTTTCTTGAGCCGTTTCGGCGTCAGACCGGAGAAGGTGAGCATTTTGACAGCAAATTTATTTAGGTATTTCTTTACCAAACATCATTTTATTTCACGTTATTTCATTTACGGAATTCGATTAAAATAATGGAAAAAAATAAAAATGAAATGAACGGTGTTAGGTTGACTAACCTGTTCTTATCTTCGTAGCGCTGATCTCGAATCACAGCCGTCGTGTGCGACTTCATTCGAGCCGAAATGTTGCCGTTGGCCTTTCCACGACCGGACAGGTTCTCGTAACCAAGTTCCCAATCGTACGGCTCGTCCATCGGAATAGAATTCCTATAAATTTAATTTTTTTCCACTCAGGAACGAGGAAGTTGAGCAAATTTTCCAACCATTAAAAAACATATGTTTAATTTTTAACATGTGGTTATCCCAGGCTGTTGCTCGAGGTCTCATTTTTAGCAAAAGTTATTGAGTTTGAAGGTTTTTTTGGTTTTTCCTCCAAAGTGTTTTCACTTGATTATTCCCTAATAGACATTTTGTCTGCTTAAGATGAGATCTGCCAGACAGAGTTTGGCTGGGTTGGTTTTTGGTGGTTTGCATTATTAACGTTTCAAAATAGTTTTTAAACTTTAAAGTTTGAATTTAAGCAAGTTTCTAGGATTTAAACTATATAATTTTTAGAGCGTGTATTATATTATAATTATTATTGCACTGTCTATGCAGCTTTACGTGCCTTTAATTTGAATTTAAAATTACAATTTCCAACTGCTGCTGGAAGTGTTAGTTCGATTAATTCTTAACTAGGTTTGCATTATTAACATTTCAAAATAAGTTTTAAACTTTAAAGTCAGAATTTAAGCGAGTTTCTAGGATTTAAAAACGAGCTTCAGGTGCGTGTATTGTATTATATTTATTATTGCACTGTCTATGCAGATTTACGTGCCTTTAATTTGAGTTTAAAATTACAATTTTCAACCGTTGCTAAGAACGGAGTTCAAAAAACCCATGGCAATAGCAAGGATTCTGAAAAAAGTGATTTTCCAAAGTAGAATGAGGAGCTTCTACTATCATTTTTCAAGTCCAAACTTCAAGTTATTTATAGCAGGATCATAGCATCCAAGACCTTCCCATCCTGAGCTTCTTCGGCCTCAGATCGGATGATAAATAAAATCAATAAATAAGTAGATAAAAAATGCAAAAATGTAACAAAATGCTTCTCGAACTCACTTATTGATGATTTGAACAAGCAGGCTCTCAAGCAGATCGTAATCAGGCAAATCCGGATAGGACAATGTTCGTAGATGGGCGGCAAACTGATGCAGCTCAGTGGGACAGTCTTCGAGTAGTAAATTCAAGTCCACATCTTCTTTCATTCGGCCCACCTGAATAATTTTTAAAAATTAAAAAAACTGATTGATTCCGAGACCGACTGCTCACCTCATCTTTGTCCTTTATCTTCCGCCATGGAAGTTGGCCTTGCAAGAACTCGGTGATCATGTAGAACAACGACCAGAGATCGTCTTGACGGCCCATTTCCTGAAAATGGGGAAAATTTGGAAATTGGAACGAATTACTTATGGGTAAAGGTAACTGTGAGGGTAAAGGAGTCGGCGTTGATCAGTCGCTAGCGCCTCACATTCGTCTTCCGTTCAGAACCGTAAATGAATAATGCGCATTTTGCCTTTGCAACGACTTCTGGAGGTCAGCCGCTGTTCATGTCAGTGCCGTCATCTCCCCAAGCAAGTCTGGTACCGATTTACCTGGGCCCAGATTCATGAATGGACGTGCGGTCTCCAAAACCCCATCGGCGATAAACCGCTCGATGCCATCGAGGTTTCCTATACCCTGCCCAGGTGTGATATACCAGCGATAAACCCCGAATAAACCACGACGCGTATTCACGAATCTCGGTTTGCGCGCCGCTCGGGGTATATATCGGGGTTTATCAGGGGTTTACCAATGGTGAATGTGGGCCCTGGAGGGTTGGGAGGCTTGGATCATTCTAACCAATAGTAACGCAGATTTGCAAATAATCTATTTTCATGTGATTTTGATAAGATGTCATAGCACAATAAATGTAATAGATTCTTTGTACCGCCAGCAGTGTGTAGTTTTAACGACTGAATGCTGGGAGGCTGCCCTAGACTCGTTAACCTGATTTAACGGTAAGCCATGGTGACGGAAACCCGGTTTCAAATTTCCCGCCGACATCTAAATGGGAGGAGCTCGGAGGGCGGCGGGAATTTTAAAACGGGGTTTCCATCACCATGGATTATAAGGATATTATCACCAAGTCAGGGGTAATATTTCTTTATAACTTGCTCGTCTAAAGGTAGGCACGAAACGAGCCTGTTAGTTCCATTGTTAATATTATTTTTTTATTTATTTGTTCTTGCGAGGTACATCTATCAAACATGCTGCTTAGGGTGCCGCTAAGGCCAACACATTAAGTCGGGGCAATCCAGGACCTATGACCGACGATCGTCACAAGAATTATTGTAAAAATTCGGTTTGAAAAGAAACTTTGGATGACGTGAAAGGTACACAATATACCTAAAGAGGACCATGGCACGGTGGACACCAAGATCCAGGACAGCAAGGCAGTTCTCTCTTAGGCTTTAGGTGTAACTGTTTCGTTTTAGTTTCTATTTTTATTTGTCTCAGAGCTGATTGTTTGGTTTCACTTTGCTTTAACCCACTTTCATTTGAATAGTGATGCACAATCTTTGTGCATTCCTAAATAAATGAACAAATATGCCTCCATTTAATTACACTCTCAAAAACAGCGCAGGTAAAACGTTAAAAGGTCGCCTATGGACGCGCCATGAACTAGTTTTCCATCAAGAATCGTAGAGGGATTGTGAATGTGTGACCTATACAATAACTTGCGCGGACCAACCGCAATACCAAGTCGGTGTCGTTACCTTCCCTGACAAGTCCGGTACCAATTTACCCTACCTTGGAGGGATGGAACTCTTGGTTAACCCGGACGAGGGATCGATCGTTTGATGAATTCCAAAGGAAAGAAAATAGGTTGAAGAATTTGAACGAATAAAAACTAAGAAACAAACCTTGTTTTTGTGAGCGGAGACGGCCGCGTAGCGGACGGTGCCGCGGAAGCCGGCGGCACTTCGCGGACTGCGAATTTCACCTTTTGCGTTCAGATACTGTCTGGCCAGGCCGAAATCCAACATGAACACCTTCCGCATTGTCGCTGTACTGCGTCCCATGGCGAAGTTCGACTGAAACACCTTCGGCTTAGCACTTTATCGTGGACGCGCCATGAACTCGTCATCCATTCAGAATCATAGAGGCTATGGGAATGTATATTTGACAGTGGCCCGTACGACCATAAACTGTACAAGTAAATATCCTCATCTTTCCAGGCTTATCTGGTACTGATTTACCGGACCCCTGGAGGGATAAAGTGCCTATTACGTGGGTTCAAATCCATGCAAATAATTATTTTACCGTAAGCCCTAGTATCATCAACACTGCAAATTCTCATCGAATTAGAAGTTTTCTATTGCATATTGTGATATCGTAGAAATCGAAGTGTTCAATATTTACATTTTCTGGAAAAGTGCAGAAATGTTTCCAAAAAGTAAGACAAGGGTTAGTGCGATGCCCAAGATACGACCAGAGCAACAATATAACTGTTTATTTTCTATATAATAGCATAATTGAACTTGCTGTGATTTCGTTAAAAATTTGAAAAATGTAGAATTTTGTTTGGAACATGGTCCTAAAATTTGACCAGTTTTGACCATGATAATGTTTGCTCAGAAAAATCATTTAATTATAAAAATAATTTAGCTGAATCAAATGTTCGTAACACATTTTAATAACTATGCGGACCATGCTCTATCAGGATATCTTCCCAGATCGATCCTTCGTTCAGCGATTTTTGAGATATTTTCGTGTAAAATAGCATATGAAAGTCACTATACAATATTTTTAAAACATTCCACGTCCGGCTCTCGATGAATCTTGGCATTGTGGTTAAAGTGTGAAAAGTCCGGTACTTGAAGCCAAAAACCAAGATTGATATTGCAGTTTATTCGGGCTAACGTTTCGGCGTCCTCGCCTTCTTCAGAGCCTGGAACAAGTCGAGTTGGGTAGTTTCTCAGGTTGAACTCGACTTGTTCCAGGCTCTGAAGAAGGCGAGGACGCCGAAACGTTAGCCCGAATAAACTGTAACATCAATCTTGGTTTTGGCTTCAAGTACCGGACTTTTCACATTTTTAAAATATTTTCGTGGCAACGAAACATTCTTAAAACATTTTTTTCCGAGCGAACATTTTCGAGGTTAAAAACTGGTCAAATTTTTCAGAATTCGCAACAACAGTATGTTTCGACATATTTTCAAACAGAGTCGTCAGAATTATCGATTGCTATGAGATTCTCTTCGATTCAAGCTATTTGTACATAAAAATGAAAAAAAACCTGTCTTTTTGACCGCTACAGCATGCATAAAATATATACATGTAATAAATAAATAAGTAAATACAAACACAAATAAATAAACACAAAATGAACCTAGTTCCATTTTCTAATCGTCAGCTCTAATTTACATGAAGGTAGCGGTACGATAAAATGCCCAGCATGGATCAGCGTCTCAAGAACGCGCCATGCATTCGGAATCGTAGAGGCATGGTGAATAGGTATTTGGTCTTTACATTGACTTGCCACATCTCCACCTTCCCAGACAAGATCTGGTACCAATTTACCCGCCACCGAAGGGATCAAAAGGTAAATTAGCCTAGGCGAGGATCATTATCATCATTATTTATTACACGGGTCAACGCCGTGTGTATGAATCAAAAAACATCCTATAATCAGCAATCAAAATATAAGTAACCATGAGCAATTACGAACACTGCTAGTAACACCATCGATTTTAACAACTAATAGTTATCAAACCAACCAAACAGCATAAAACTTGTCAAATTTTTAATTTTTACGTAATCAAGTACCGGTCTGACGCGTTTTTGAACGCCTGAATTTTGCTCGGTAGCAATTTAGAACTACTGATTTGTAAATAGTCAGATCCCGATCATAGTCGGATCAATCAATCTACCCAGGGGGTAAAATTAGCTACTATACTGAGGAGTTCCAAGGTGGTCTTACCCTTTGCTACCAATCTTATCCGTCTACGGTTAGAATCGAGACGGATATCAGATTTTCTATTTCTTCGTTTGTTTGCTTTGTTTTCCCAAGGACAAACTAGGAATAGATGTTCCTAATAGTACTCTTGGGAAAGCCTTATGAAGCAGATGCCGACTCATCAGACAACTCTAGAGAATGTCCTTGCTGTTTTGGTGTTTTCAGAAAAAGATGTTTGTTCGATTAAAGCTTCATCCTTTTCAGCTTTTTCCCATCAAAATGTCAGCTCAGCGGGTGTCAACCGAGTGACGCGACGGCTTTGTCTGACGGCAGTTGAGACCCATCGGAGACGTGGGTGGAACTCCCCCGACAGTCACTGGCTATTTTTGAAAAGGACTCATCAAGAGGTCCATTGAACTTTTCAGAATTCAGTCATCTGGAGTCAATTGAAGCAAAACATTGTTAAAAAGCATCCATTAGGTGAGAAAACGAGCTTGGTGCTATGGTTAAGAGGCGCTACTGACATACGCACGGTCGAGTGATCGATCCCAGCCCGTGCTAACCTCGACTTCTACTCTATGGGTTCGGGTATATTATTACCAGACTTGTCTAGGAAGGTAAAGACACTGTCTCGGTAGAGCCACTGGCTGCAGCATGTCACTATGTGCCAAATACGCATTCACCATGCCTCTACGATTCTGAATGGGAGACGAGTGCGTGGCGCGTCCTTAGGGGAGAAATCGGCGTCACCAATTTTACCTTCATCTATTTATTTTACGCTTATCTAATCAATAAAGCTTAAACAGAATAAAAAGGTTATCTAACATGGGAGACGAATAATAATAAAAATAAAAATAGTAATGAGAGCAATAACATAAAAATAAGAAGACGAACATCAAAAATCAAAATCAACACTTAAAATGAGTCGAAATAATTTAATGGATTTATACTTATACACCTATTTATACTTTTACCTTTACTCTGTACACTTTTTAATTCTACCGCTTTCTACCTTCCATGATCATATAATTCTCTTAGAAAAGCTGAAAGGTAAAAAGGTGGTTGATAAGTCAAGTACGCGCCACGCATTCGTGTTTCATTCAGAATCCTAGACGCATGGAGAACGCACATGTGACCTTTACAACGGCTTACGGGGCCAGCCACTACACTTAGTCAATTCCACATCTTTCTACCTACCATGACCATATAATTTTCTTAGAATAGTTAAAATGTAAAAAGGTAGCTGATAAGTGAAGGACGCACTGATAAGTCAAGAACGCGCCGCGCATTCGTGTTCCATTCTGAATCGTAGAGGCTTGGTAAACGCGAATTTGCTTATACAATTACTTGCGGTGGCCAGCAGCCATACCAAGTCCGTGTTTTTACCATCCCAGATAAGTCTGGTACTAATTCACAAGAAAACGGAGGGATGGAAGGCTCGGTTAGCCAGGGCGGGGATCGATCGTTCGACCATGCGGATGTCAGTAGCGCCTCTTACCACTGAACCACGCGCGCCCGAGTATTAGAATACATATTATGCAAAAAATTATCGTTTTTGAGCAATGTTACCCTCCTCTCATGCCCCATCCTCTTTCCATCGGATATTTGTCCTTCTGTAGTGAGCTCCAAATGTGGTTTGCGTGCGTTTCAGAAAAATTTGGAAAATCTCAACATCGTCTTGGTGTTGGATTTCTTGGTTCGTTGAGATGATGGATGAGCTGCATGTCTGAATCTGCCAAAAAACATCGTTTCATTCTTTCAAAAAAGCCGCATGATTGAACACTGCCCATTCACTATCTCAGTGAACGTTCGAGAATTGCCACGAAATAAAAAGTAATAAAAAGAGAGGTTCCAAAAATGACTACATGAACTCTGCTGCGAAGAGCGAGAAGGAGATTTGGCAAGGAAATTCGATTCAGAAATTTTCCAAAAAAACCAGGATCATTGACAAGAATTTCAAAAAATAGCTGTCTCCTTTCCTTTCTTTATTTTTTTCCTCTTCGATTTGAAAAGACGAATATATACTAATACTAGTAATATTTCATTGTTCAAGGAAATATTAGGTTGTCCAATAAGTTCTTGCGATTTTCGTGACAATTTTCAAAGTTTTACAAATTTTGACTGAATCAACCTTACTCATCGAAGTACCGCCCATCTTTGTCGATAACTGTCCTCCATCGATTCGGTAGGGAATGGATGCCGTGGCGGTAGAAATCCCGAGGTTTTGATTCAAAGAAGTGGCGAAGGTCGATTTCGAGTGCTGCTCAATCATCGCATCGTTTTCCTTCCAGAAAGTGAGTTAGCGAGCGGAACAGATGGTATTCAGTTGGGGCAAGGTCAGGTGAGTAGGGTGGGTGGGAAATCACTTCCCACCCTAGCATCGGCAGCTTATGGCGGGTCGACTTGGAAGTGTGCGATCTAGCAATATCATGGAAAAATATATATTGTCGATTTTTTGACGACTAACACGGACACCATGGCTGAGATTTTGCAATTGGTTCCAACACACATCGCTGTTTACGGTACTACCAGAAGCACAGTGCTCCCAGTACACAGTTCCGCGAACGTTTTAGAAAACGCTTAGCATCCCCTTCCTCGGTTTCGGCTCACCTTTGGGAATGACTGGTGGGTTCTTCTCTGCTGAAACCCAAGCATGTCTGGTTGTATGTGACATACAACACCCACTTCTCATTTCCTGTAGTGAGTGAGTCCAACCAGTCAAAACGGCGAGAGCTATGAGAGTCAAAACCACAAGCTTGGAACCCGTAAAGAAGGCAGTGACGAAGATAAATCTTCGATGACTCATATAGTTGTAGAAAACCGGCTGCTATAAAGCCAAAATGTTGTGTACGGATAAGCTAACCTTTGACCTCTTATATACTCTCCTGCTAAACGATAACACGTCTCAACCAGGAACGCCAGGTCAAAACACATAATCGCAAGAACTTATTGGACGACCTAATACTATACTTCTCTTGATCCATACTCCATCGATATGTAGGGGTGTATAAATAAATAAATAAATAAATAAATAAATAAATAAATACGTTCCGTATATAAATAAACAAATACGTAAACAAATAAGTAAATAAATAAATAATTAGTTAAATGAATGAACAAATAGATAAACAAATAAATAAAATTGAGCAGACGTACCGGTTTGATGTCTCTATGAAGAAATCCTATCGAGTGTATTTCCCTAATCGCGTTCAAAATCTGTACACCAAGTCGAACGGCCGTGCTCAGACTGAAGCATTGTTTTGGAGCCTGAAAATTAAATTTTAAATAATTAAAAATTTAAATTAATGTAGAAATGCTGACACTATTTCTAGCTAGACTGACCTCTCGTCGGAGATCGGCGAGATTCTTGCCTTGCAGACTCATTACCAAATAGTTAAACTTGTCGTTCCTTCCGCACCCGTAGAATTTACACGCATGTTTTTTGCCTGAAATTGCCTGAAATTTTTGCGAAAAAATAAAGATATTCCGTCGGAAAGTCATGCCCTCGGGCGATTTTGATGCCACTCGGGAGCATATTTGTCGGGTGGACTCGGCGACATTCGTCAGACGTGGAATCTAACGCGATTTTTGACTGCTCGAGTTGGACGAAATCGAATTCGCCCAACCGAGTCGCGGTCATTCCAGTCGTTGGCGTTTCAATTTGCTGACAAGCCGATGAAGTCGCCTGAGGGCATGGCAGGATTCTAAAGATTTCTCGCCCATCGTGACCCTCTCCATACCCTCAACTAATGTGAAAAACTATTGAAAACTGTCCTAAAAGGAGGAGATTACTCTCTGTCAACTTTGCCGGTGATTTTCAACCTTGGTTAGATGGCAGCGTGAGATCGAGGTAAATTTCGCGTCCCTTTAGCCGGCCAGGTATCGGTTACCTCGCAGTATACCGCGGTAAAACAGTGACATAAAGGTAAATGAAATTACCTGGAAAGTGAATCTGGGCCTAAATTCATTACGGGTATCGGCACAATATACCTGAAAATAAACCCCGGTCGGCGCAATAATTCGCATTCATGAACGCGCCACGGAGTATATTTGGGGGATATCGAGGGTCTATTCCACTCCGCGGCGCGTTCATGAATGTGAATAATCACACCGACCGGGACTTATTCCCGGGTATATTGTGCCGATACCCGTCATGAATTTAGGCCCAGGTGTTTTTTCTCAGTTTTTCAAATGGCAGAAACACAGAATGGGTAAGATTCTAGTGACCTCTTACCCATATTAGCCCTCTCTATAAAGGTAAAAAGAAAAGGTGTCGGCGTTGATCAGCAAGTAAGTACGCGCCGTGCACTTGCCTACCATTCAGGATCGTAAAGGCATGGTGAATACGTATTTGGCCTATACAATGACTCGCGGGAGGCAGGCACTATACCATGTCAGTGTCTTTCCCTTCTCAGACAGGTCTGGTAATAATATGCCCAACCCTGTAGGTAAGGAAGGTCAGGTTATCCGGGCCGGGATCGATCGCTCGACCGTGCCGTGTCAGCAGCGCCTCTAACCACTGCACTTACGCGAACCCCAGAAAAAATGCACGTCGCAGAATGACTAGGAGATGTTTTTGCTGAAAATAAGAAAAGTCGAGAAACAAGTCGAAATGACCAGAATTCGGAAAAAAGAAGAAGAAAAAAATTAGAATGTCCAAGGAAAATCACAACGTCGGGTGTCAGAAGCGCCTCTTACCACTGTACCACTCCGCGTCATTAATTATTTGGCAAAACTATTGCATAGTACTCCAAACGGGCCGGGGGAGGGGGAACAGATAGAAGGCGCAGGCCAAGAAAAGAAAAGCAAGAAAAAGGACTCCTATCTAACAAAGAACCTGTCCTTTGTCCTTTGCAGCTCTGCACCTTGCTATGGCCCCGAATATTTCAATAATCATGCTCTAGTAAGTTTCATAAAGTTCACCTGCAGGTTTAGAGAAGTTCATCTAATCTAATCGGGTCGCCGAAAAGTGTTTAAGAAAGTGAAAAAGGAAAAGGAGATGAATGGATGAACTCACCCTGAAGTCGACGCAGCACAGCCACCTCCATTTTGAGCACTTGTTTTGCAGCCTTGCTTGACTCAACCTAAAGCAACGATTTACAGGCATCAGTCACATAAGTGCGGATGAAAAAAGAACAAGAGAGAGAGAGAGAGCACATGGGATGAATGCCCTTCTTCCGTCTCTCTTATTCTTATTTATGATACCAGCCATTCAGCGGCCTGCCGACCGACAAACGGCTGCTAAATACATAATGAAAGCAAAAATACATGAACTGAAATAAAGATTTGAAATAGAACAAAAAACTTAAAAATAAAACTATAAACAAATAGCACGTAGCAAAAGATGGCGAGCTGAACTGAAGAAATGCGTCCCTGGGAGTACGGTAACGGGCAATCGCGGCGGGACCTATATGAGCCACCCATGACAAACATCGCTTGGGTTTAGCTTATTATATAGTACGATTCCCCGAGCGGTGATTAGCTCAGCTCAAGTTCACACGGCAAAAAGCCGAGCCGCCGAATCGATATGTGTGAAGAGGTTTATTTATGTATGTAGCCATCGAAAACTTCACCACCACTTCAACGATGGAAGCTGACTAACTGACGTCCGAACAGAGCCAGTGAACGTCAGCTGCGGTAAATGTACCGGAATTGGTTGTTTTCCGGCGCTTAATGCTTTGGACAAATTAAACCAGGGCCCAGATTCATGAACGGACGAGCGGTCTCCGAAACCACGGCGCAGCCACAGCCGGACGGTAGAGTCCATGAGAGATTACGATTAACATAGGAAGTTTAGGATAAGTAGAGAAAGGTGCGCGCCGTTCACAGGCTATATCTCGTGGTTTATCGCGGTTTACCAATGATGAATGTGGGCCCAGGATATTTCGTAACAATTCTGATAGAGCAACTCAATGGCTACAAAATAATATAGAACACATCATCAATATGAGCCTCCTTCGGGTGGAAAACTAGAGGTAAAGGTAAGGGTGCGAAAAGGTGTGATCATTCCCGTAAGAACGCGCCACGCATTCGTGTTCCATTCGGAATCGTGGAGCCACTGTGAATGCGTATTTGGCCTACATAATGACTTGCGGGGGCCACTCCCTATACCAAGTCGGTGCCTCTACCTTCCCCAGACAAGTTTGGTACCAATTTACCCGACCACGGAGGGACAGAAGACTTGGTTGGCCCGGGCCGGGATCGATCGCTCGAACGTGCGGTTGTCGGTTGCGCCTCTTACAACTATACCACGCGGGCGCTGATTCGTCCGATAGGGCACTTCACTACCTATAGAACCCATCATTGATATAACGCTGTTCAATGATTCCCGTCCGAAAATTTTCAAAATTCTACAATTTTCCTGGCCAATCGATGGGCCACTGTTCTGGATAACTGTGGTGATCACATTGTTGATTGGACTTGTTTTTCCATAAAGTTGAAAAAATTGATAATGGTGAAATTTTCGGACAAGAATTATTGAACAGCCTGGTATACAACTCCGTTCGGTGGAAAATTATCAGGACAAAGATGGCATTGAAAAAGCGACACAAATTTTGGTTCACCCCGATACTTTTGGATCGATTCGACTACACGGCTAATGTTGCTCTAGAATACCCTATTTTTCAGTGCAAAACAAGCGTGGGTCAGCTAGGGTAAGTCACGAGCCTTGAAAAAATTGAACTAGACTTTGAAAAAAAAAAACAACAACTGATCCCGATTTGATTATACGCATAGCTTTGAAGATGTAGAAAATGACGCATATCTTGAATGATAAACAGGTAAGTTAATAGAACTAACATCTAACAAAACCTAATAAATAAAAGTGTTGAAAAATGGCAAATAACTAATGAATCATACCCGACAAGGAGAGTGAAACATCAAGAATGTAGTAAAACGACAGGATAAGGTGATAAAAATAAAAAAAAAGAACTTAATTTTTAGTATGCTCCTCAATTCAATTCTTTGCCTACATATTTTGAAGCCTGAATTTTGGTTGAAAAGCCAATTTGTAATAAAAAAATAAAAAATAAAATAAAAAAATCGTAAACAAGACATGAAGCATACTGTAGAAATATAGCTACTTCAATTCTCTACTCTAAACTTCATCTCCATTTGCCCGTTTGTCTCTCCCAGACCTTTTTTTCGTCCCATTTTTTTGCACCGATTATTGCAGGAAGATGAGACGCTTAAAAATCGTCCATGGGGAGACGGGGAGGGAGAAGATGATCACGGAAAAAAGCACTCGAAATGATCGAATTCGAAAAAAGAGAGCGGAATTGACTTGTGGCATACGGTAGATGACAGATCATTGGGGTTGAAATGCTCAAGAACCAGCACCGGCCGGCCGCATCGATCATCGCCGGGCCAAGTTGACATTTGGTGGCAGATTTCAGCGACACAAAAACATCTATGACAACGATGTCGTCTATTTTCGAACCGACTCAAGAAGTTTTCGCAATAAATCCTCCAGCGCCCTCTTGGAAGAACTCGAAAATCCTCTTACAAAAACTCTCTAGTGGATTGTAATTGTTGTACGTGAGACGATAACAGTGAAATATGGCACCTGCACCTTTTATCCTCAAAAAAGAAGCCGATTCAAAGGCTAGAAAAAAGTGCGAAATAATTTTATTAGAAAGGTATTTATCAAAGCTCTTGGCTACACATAGAAAAACATTTCTAGGAGTGTTATTCAGAATACGATTTTAAACCTTCAATTCTTACTTATTAGTAGGAAAATCAACGATCACATCATGGTACATAAGATTTTGCGTGTTTACAGGTTACGGCTTAAAGGCCCAGAATATTTATATTTTTAGAAAAAAATACCGAATGAATAAATAAATGTTTCCATCCTAAGGAACTCTGCAGATGTTAAGAAGTAAGAGATAGTAAAGAAAAAAAAGAAAAATAGCTGAGAAAATGTGACGGTTAAATTCAAGAGCAATCAACATCAGAAGAAGCAGGTAAATCTATGTATTCGTAGCAGTTTCCATCTGTGGCCATGACCCTTCCGCAACGAAGATGGAGATATTATCATTTATAATTATAATAATAAGTATCATCATAAAGTCTAATATCCAGCGAATTCAAGGAATTACAAAGCTAAGAACATACCTTTACTGCTACCCGTTCGTTGTGGTTTTGTATGTCGATGGCTTCGTAGATCTCGCCGAATCCACCGCCTCCTACTTTCTGTTTCTGAAAAAAAATAACTTCATCAGCGAGAATAGAAGCAAAGGTAAAGGAGTCGATGTTGATCCGTTTCCTAAGGACGCGCCACGCATTAGCGTTCCATTTTGAATCGTTGGGATATGGTGAATGCGTATTTGACAATGACTTGCGGAGCTAGCCGCTGTAGAAAGTCAGTGTCTTCTATCTCCCATTCAAGTCTGGTACCACTTTACCTGACCCTGGAGAGATGAAAACCCTGGCTTGGTTATCCCGAGTGGGCATCGATCGTTCGACCACGCAGGGATTAGTAGCGCCTTTTACCACTGTACTACGCCCCCACCTAATATAAGTACTGTTTTAGAGAACAAAAGTTAGGCTCTATGATTGGGGAATGGATGGAGAAATAGAACGAAAAATAGTATTCTTGCAGGAGAATTAAGATTTTTTGAACTACATATGGTTCTAGAAAAATGGTTCCAAAAAGTGGGAGAAGGATGGATATCGATTCCAAGAAAAGCGAAACATGATGCGAATTTATTTCACTTCAGTAGTACAGTGATAAAGGGCACTACTAATTCCTGCACGGTTTAATCCTTCACTCATCTTCCTCAGTTCTATCGGTCGTCATTGGTCAGTCCCCTAAGGACGCGCCACGCATTTGTTTTCCACTCAAAATCGTATTGGCATGATGAGTGCGTATATGGCCTATACAATGACTTTCGAGGGTCAGCCACTGTACCAAGTCAAAGTCTTTACCTCATCAGACAAGTCTTGTACAAATTTACCCAACCTCTGAAGGATGGAAACCATGATTGACCCGGGCGAGGATCGATCGGTTGATCGTGCGAGTATCAGTAGCGCCTCTTACCACTGCACCAGGCGCGCTATTTTGTGTTTGCTTACTAAAATAGTCTGCCAATGACTGGCTGGAGTGACGCCATTCGACGAGAACGAACTACTTTTTGCATTCCTTTCGTACAACGTTAACGAGAAAATAGGGAACATGTTCGCCAACGGAGGACGCTCCGTTCCGAGCGGTTTTTCCCCCGGATCGCGTCAGTTAATGAAGCACCCCGGCAAAAACTCTATGGCGGAGAAATCCCATGCGATGCTATGGCCATTTCTCTTCGCCTTAATTGCCAGAAACGATGAACTATAGAACTGTGCACTGGAAAATGACAACATTAAAGGATTTCTGCTTAGGCTTAGTTGCTTTTCGGTACTTTTCCTTTTAATGCCCAATTATCATATCATGCCCAACCGTATCATATCATGCTCGTATCTTAGTGTACACCCATGGAGCGGTCTTATCATATCGTGCTATTCGATATCATACCATTTCGCATCCATCTATGGTCGTGTGCAGCCTGTTTGACCTGCCTGATATGGAAGAAAAAGCCGTTCTCTTCGCGCAAGAATGAGGAGTTTTTCCAAAAGAGGGATGTTTCAGAGGTTATCGCGTGAAGCTGTTTTCTAGCCTAGATAAGTCGTTGATTTTGTTTAACAGCTTGATAATAAATTGATTATGGCTCGAGCATGATATGATAAAATACTTATTTACTATCTCATACTTATTTTATAAGACCGCTTCAAGAATGTGCATTAAGATATGAGCATGATATGATACGCTTGGATGTGATATGATAATTGGTCATTAAGAGGAAAAGTACCGTTTTTTCTTTTACATTTGAATATTGCTACGCAACGATTTCTGCGGAATGAAAAAATCTACATGGATATAGCTTCCGGCCAGGTATCCATGAAAGGTTTCCGTGCCTGTGGAATTGTTGGAGGGCAAGAGAAAAGGCCTCCGAAATACCGAATAGGTAAAGGTGAACGTGTCGGCGTTGATCTATCCCTAAGGTTGCGCCATGCACTGTTTTTCCATCCGACTTATAAAGGCACGGTGAGTGTGTATTTGAGCGCTAATACAACCAGCCATTCAGCGGCCTGCAGGCCAACAAATGGCTGCTAAATACATAATAACTAAAAACAAAAGCTAACCACTAATGGACTGAATGAGAGATTGAGATTTGAAATAAAAGAAAAAACTTTTAAAATAAAACGATGAACAAATAGCAAAAGACGGCCAGCTGAACCGATGAAATGCGTCCCTCGGAGTACGGTAACGGGCAATCGCGGCGGGACCCATATGAGCCACCCATTACAAACATCGCGGTCTCGCTTATTATATAGTAGGATAGGATGGGTAAAGGTAAACGTGTCGACGTTGATCTATCCCTAAGGTGGCGCCATGCACTGTTTTTCCATCCGATTCATAGAGCCACGGTGAATGTGCACACATTTGAGCTGTAATACAACCAGCTATTCAGCGACCTGCGGGCCGCCAAACGAACTAATAATAGTAGGAAACGTATATAGTACATTTATAATAACAAATGAAACGAAGAACAAAAAGCATGCATCAAAAGACGGCGGGGGAACTGATGAAATACCTCACTAGAAGTACGGTAACGGGCAATCGCGGCGGGATCCTACAGTTGACAAACTGACATCGGGGTTTCGCCAATTTATTAGAAGAAGATAACACTTTCCGGAGCCAGGCGCTATACCAAGTCAGTGTCGCTACCTTCTCAGGCAAGTCTAGTTCCCAATTTACACGACCTCGGAGGGACGGAAGGCTTGGTTGTCCCGGGCGGGGATCGATCGCTCGGGTGTCAGTAGCGACTCTTATCACTGCCACACGGAGGCCCTTGAACAGTATGAAATAGATGAACTCACGATTTTCCATCGTTCTCGTATCACCTGCGACACCTGCAGGATCTCGCCCTCGCTCGACGACGTCATTATCGGCGCATCCCTGCAAAACGTATCATATCAAATAACATCTACAAAATGCCGTCATCTCGTACACATCGGACACCTTGGCGTCAAAAAAGAGTGAATACGGCGAAAACCGGGGGAGGAATAGCTCGAATAGCGCCCAGAGAAATAGTAGTAAAAGTGCCCGTATCGCACGAAAACATCATAAACATCACTTAGACAACGTTACCTTTCAAAATTCAAATTTATCACCTGCGGTCATACCACAGGTGATGTTAAAGAGTGCAGAACTAGCAACATAACTCCAACATTATGACGAACTTGACGAAAATCTATTTTATTTTATTGAAACATTCATTGAAAATTGAACAAGTTTACGAGATCGTTGGAGGAGCAAGTCATAACATTACCTTCATTTAATAAACAAAATTTTTTTTATACTTTTTCAACTACTAACAGTCTTGATAACCTTATTCCTTGCCGACTATCTACAGGCTACGCATTTAGTGTCGGCTGATCTATGTCGCAGTTTAAGTGAATTTATTTGGCTCCATTTCGTCCGCCACTAAGGTACGTATTTAGTTTAAAATTAGGTTCCTTAGATAACTTGGATAAGGGACCAGCCTTAGTTGGTGCGTGTCTCGTTTCTCGCAGGAGCACAACTGTCACTATCTTCTTATCTGTAATATACATTGATAGGATATTTTTCCCTTTTTATTCTTACAAAAGTTCTACCAGTGCCAAAAATTACATGATGGTCTTTGAGTTCGTTGGTTTTCTTTGGTTTTTGGTTTTGTGATTTTCTGTTAAGCTTCTTCCCTCCACAGTTAACATTTTTCTGCTATGTTGTGTTCTCACAGGTGTGCTCTGTTTGATTTAGTATTTACTAATGCTGTTATATTTTAGCACGTCAATTGACTTAATTGACGTATTTGATAAATAAATAATAAATAAATAAATAAATAACATTAACACAGCTCTTATCTCAGCGTTTGACTTCAAAGAGGTGGGAACCTTTGTGTCACTTTTCTATGTAAACAGATATGAGTTTCGATGTAATAAATTTGAATTTGAAATTATATGAAAAATTGCCGTTATACAATCCCGCCTTGAGCTCTCGCAGCGATTTTTAAACCCGGTAAGCCATTGCTTTGGCAATCGTGTGTAATCCCGATAGTGCCTAGAGAACAAGATCGGGCGCAGTACACGGGTAAACATCGACCTAAGGGCATACCCTAGTCGACTCGTCTACGGTATTAGGGAAATTCTGTGATTACGGACTCCTCGCGATCGCTGATCTAATTCGCAGATAAAATTGTGACATCTTTGAATGGTCAGGCTTACATTAATCCAACTAATGGATCTGGGGTCAACCGCTGAGTTATTCAAATTTTTCTTTTATTAAATTCATTTCTACACCGTACAAGATGTGCTCGCAATCAAACAAAGCTATCGAACAATTAGAATAACAAGATACATATAAAGCGATCAAATTAGTATGAGTCACCCTTTTAGTTTATCTGATATTTTTTCTTTACTATTGTTATCATCACACAAGTCCAATAGTCACATGCTATATGAGTGATTCTTCTGTTTGAATTCTGTTGATTGGATAATTATGAATAAATAAATACATGCAAACCAAACAGTAGTTAGCAACTTTTGAAGGGAGATCGTCAATTTATGGCCAATTTTCATTTTAAATTACAGATATATTTATATATTTTCACATTCCTATTATATTTTTATAATCGCCCTCTTTAGTGATCCTTCCTCTTGAAGGCATGCTCCTCTTGAAATTCATAGTTTTCTAACACTTCTTGTGTCGCATATCGCCCAGCTTCTAACGGCAAGGCTGTAGAAAACGTTGCTTTTGCTAAGCTGTTTAGTAGCAGAAATCGATTTCAATTTCGTTTTTTTGCTAGAAAATTTATTCCTTTGTCCTTTTGTTGCCGTCTGAGTTGCGTAGCCTTACATCGATCTATTGCCCTAGAAAAAAGGTAAATGATTTAGTTAAGTTCCTCGAGAAAACTCTGTTCCGGCACATGCTAGACCCCCTCGGGTTACGGAGGCGGGACCAAGGGAATACCTGGTGCGGCAGGTGCCCCAGCAGCTCGCTTTTCAATAAAGCTTGGTAGTGAGCACCGGTGTCCTTACAGGGGCATAAAACAAGGGCACAAATAACGCCCAACGTGTGAAGAGGATGAAAACTTGGTGCATTCACCTGCGCTGAAGTTGGATGGATCCGTGTCGGAACTGGGTGAGGAATAGGGAGAAGTTTGAGAAGCCGAACGGCATCTGGAGGACCTCTCGACCTCGTCGACAGCGGAAGAAGACGGCGAATCTTCAGAGCAGAGGACGTCGACCGGCGGCCGTCGACTAGGAAAACACGCATGCACCCTGGGGCGCTGCTGCTGCCGCCGCCCGCCATCCCACCACGACCGACGCCATCCCTCCGGCCACCGGGGAATTCCCCCCGCTATCCGCACATAGTCATCCGTGCCAAATCAATGAGTAAACAATCGCTCTGGCCGTTCCTTATCTTCATGTTATTAAGCACTTCCGAAACAGAATGCGGAGAAGTCGGTAAATCACCGGCAAATGAGAAATCGGACGAGTTGCCGCCGGTCACCGTGTCGTGTCACCTCAGTGGACCACGCCCTCTCCGACCTCTGATGGAGTTAGTTTCCCTTAATGTACTCGTAACTAACCGTTGTGTTATACGTATGTTGGAAAGGTAAAAGTGAAGGTGTCGGCGTTGATCAGCCCCTATGGAGGCACCACCGCACTCGTGTTCCATCCAGAATCGTAGAGGCATGGAGAATGCGAATTTGACCTATATAATGACTTGCGGAGGCCAGCCGCTACACAGAGTCTAGGCTTATTCAGACTTTACTGAGTCGTTGCCCCTTCAGGGTTCCACTGCGGCAGCGGATCTGCTACAGAGAAGGGACGTGGGGTGTATTATAGTGACGTCTGCATAATTTTTTGCGTACCACACCTCACTGCACGAGGATCCCTCTTGTGTTTCTGCTCTTCTTCGTGTTGATTCACCATCGTCTAACTTCTCTGTACTTTTTTGTGCTTTTTTGTGCTTTTAGTGTTTGTGGTCCTCGGCCGAAATTCGAAAAAAACATCAGAATCGTTATCAGTGTGCAAAACAACCACCCGAGACGAAATTTTAGCTAAATCGGTTATTCTACGCATATCACCCTGCTAACCCTTCAAGCAATACGGGTTGTGTCCGGATGAGATTCGGAAAACGGATGTCAGATTCATGATCAGCACCCCAGATCTACCCCCCCCCTGGCCGAAGTTTGGAGGAAAATTAAAAAAAGAAAAAACCATCTCACGCTAAAATGCGCTGTTTTTTTTTGACTAACGACAGTCCAGTGGACGACCGCAAAAGCGCTCATCCTCCTTTTGCTGTTGCATTTTACTTTGCTGCGACAGCAAAGCCTAAGTAAGCCTTCAGTGTCTTCACCTTTTTAGACAATTCTGGAGTGGGTTTGATCGCTTAGGTGTTCACTTGAGAGCAGCGCCTCCTACAACGCACACAACGCACGCTTTGGAAACGTATTAACATTAGTATAGAAGAGTGTCGTCTACATAGTTAAGTTAAAGCCACAAGACAAATATATTTATATATGTATGAAAAAGTATCAGGACAACCCGTTCTGTCCACACGAGCGTATGCGGCGCGGCTTTGCTAACAAGTTGCCTTGAATTATGCACTCGAAGTCAAGTGGACTTCGTAGAAGACCCATTCTAGCTCGAGTCCGTTTTATTGGTGTTTGAATAAATCTTACTCCTGTCAGGGGCAATGGTAGGGAGACCTCCAAAGCGGAGGGCTTTGCAGGCGTAAGAACGCCGTAGGAAGCAGAAACGGTTAGAGATGAGTGACCGTAGGATAAAGATTGCTCCAAACACGTTTCGACTTTTGCGCGTCCCTTCTAGAAGAGATGTGAAGGCCTTCGTCATTCCTCTTGCCTTGGTACTCCGGAGCGGCAGACTCGGTTTTCTGTGTGTTACCTCCCCTTTTTGCCTCGCTGCGAAGTTGTACTTTGTTCGTTATTTTCTTTGAATTATCTACTCTCCGACTTTACTTCGAATAAATCAGTTTTGTTTGTGAACGGTTGTGATATCGGTTGCGTCGTTGATCGACAAGTACTTCCGAACTCCATTACGTTCCTTCTGAAGTGTATTTCTTAATATTGGGATATTTTGGCGTGAACTTCGGCGCTGTAGAATTTTGCAGGCGCTTTGCATCAAATCCCTAGGCATACGAAAGAAAGAGAGCATAATTTATAGACGAATACAACTTCGCACGCCAAACTGTGAAGTCTACTTGTCAGTTTTCTTGAGCAGCGACTATTTTTCGATGGAATTCTTCTGGCGTTCTGGCCGCTGAAGGAACTCAGATTAAAGGATTGCCAACTTCACTCGAAGAAACGGCAGCGAACTGACCGTCATCGTCAAGCGAAGGATGAGTGGAAGATTGACGAACCTTAGCCGAGAGCCCTGGAGGGGCGGCTGGTGATGGTGTGTTTGTTAGTGGTACGACGGCCACTACTAAATCCCTCAGCTCCATGCGGGAACCGAAATATCGGGGAAAGGTGTTGATTAGACGACTGAGATGTGCACAAAATCGGAAAAGAAGGATGAAACAACTAACTTTAATTTAATTTTTGTCTTTATTTCTATTCATTTTATTTTTTAGTGTATTTCGTGTGGTGAGGTGTCTCGACCGGTTGCCGAGAGAAGTTCTTAGCTCCAAGAGTTGCTCCTCTTTCGAAAAGAAGCTGGAGAAGATTGAATTAATTCATGTGCTTGGAATCGATAATTTTTAATAACTGTTTGCTGCGATGGTGTTTTTTCTCTCAAAAATCGTATTAGTGGTAAATTGAATCTGATATCAGTTTATAACCTTTTTTATAACTTTTAAAGAATTTCCTAACCTTTTCTTTATTTCTTAACCGCTTTCCAACTGTCCATTCGATTGAATCACTTTTTGTGTTATGGCATGGTAATTTTGGTTTTTAATGTTTGCATTTATTGATGATGATGATGATGATTTATGATTGGCACGCCATTATGTGGCGTAACAAATAAATAAAAAATAAATAATCCACTTGTAGAAATAGGTGGCTCTCTGGAAATATCCTGAGTTTTCTTTTCCCCATTTCGCTTTCCTTTGCCCTTTTGTTTTCCTTGTTTTTTCTTTCCAATTTTATCTCCCTTCCTCGTGTTCGTTTCTCGTTGGTCAACAAAGTAATGTAGGGATAAATTACGGCTCCCAAGTGAAACGTTTGGCGGGAAACGTTCAGCTTCTCCTAGCTGGTGGCTCAGAGAATTTCAGAGATAATTTTAAGTGAACCCACATACAGTCTTCCTTTTTTTAGGCCCACATCAAAATGGTCCACTGTCCCCTCCTCTCTCATCTCAAAATCATGATTTCATTATCGAAAACAGGTCGAAGTGTGGCCTAAAGATTGTCAAATGGGCTCGGAATGGGCATGAGAAAATTCTTCCTCCTCTAAATGCGATGAACTAGCACGTAAAGGTAAAGGTAAAGGTAAAGGTGCCGGCGTTGATCAGTCTCCTGAGGACGCGCCGCCGCATTCGTGTTCAATTCAGAATCGTAGAGGCATGGTGAATGCGTATTTGGGCTACACAATGACCTGCGGGGGCCAGCCGCTATACCAAGTCAGTGTCTTTACCTTCCCAGACAAGTCTGGTACCAATTTACCCGCCCCCGGAGGGATGGAAGGCTTGGTTAGCCCGGGCCGGGATTGATCGCTCGACCGTGCGGGTGTCAGCAGCGCCTCTTACCACTGTACCACGCGTATCCCATGAAATATGAAATAACTAGCACGTATCCCATGAAATATGCTACGTACTGCTATTCTCAATCAAAGTTGAATGTATGGCGCAACCCGAGAAAAGCATCCGCTCAATGATTGTCATCGGTGAGCCTATGAGCGTAGTAAATAAATAAAAAATAAATAAGTAAATAAATAAATAAAGTAGCAGTCGTTAGTGTGAATAGAGTTGCTAAGAGTGTACAAAGTGAAGGCAAGGAAGCGAATAATAACAAAACAAATAGAAACTATGGCTGCAGTGGAAAAAAGTCGAAAAAGTCGAGGTTCAGTCTGATCCAAGTCCGTGCTCAAATCGACAAAACATTTTTACAACAGCAAGAAAAAGACCAAGAAAGGTAGAGGGAGAAAAAGAGAGAGCAAGCAAGGAAGAAATTCTCTTCTACCTAATTATTTTTTACTTATTCTCATCCCTTCTTCTCTACTCACTCCATGAACTTTTTTGCCGCTTCTTATTGTTAGGGATTTGCATTGATTTCTGGCTTTCTCTTAGTTTGCTCAAACTCACTACCCCATTACTCGAACTGTATTTCCAACTAGAATAAACCCCGTGGCTTGGGACCTCGCCCAAGGTGAGATATTTTTTATTTAGTACATTATGGTTATAAAATTTGAATATCTGAGAGCCTATACGAAAGAAGAGCCAAAGTGAAATGTCCTATTTTGTCAAAATTTAAACGATCAGACAACAAAAACGCCAACTATGTAGTTAAAAATAACGAGCTCTCCATAAGAAGATGAATTGGGTGCAAGAGAAGAAAAGATCGCCTTACATGTGATTATATCGCATGTCCCAACAAATAAATAAATAGATAGATAAATAAATAAATAAATAAATAAAGATGGCGGTAGAAAGAGGGTCAGACATGCATTAGCAATCAGCGATGGAACAACCGTCTGGGAATGAACGGTTCTTGATTTGGAAGATAACCGGTTTGAAGAGGGAAACTGAATGAATGGGTAAAAATATTTATTTTTATTTTTTACTTTCTGCATGTGACAATAGCGGCTTTGAGAACGTGATTTTTAACTACATATTTCACTAACCATCAGTCCGTCTATTTCCTTTTTTCCATAAAATTCAGTTTCACGATGCATTATGTGCCGATGTTCTGCTGTTCACCAATTGTTACAAGTTAGCGAGCGTATAAAAGTGCTAAAAAAAATCCGTAAAATAAATAGTTTTTGACTAGATCCAATGATATGCATATACGGATAAAATGGTGTACTCTTGATGAGTGGAATATTAGGGGAGACGAATCGAGTGGGAGGTGGAAAAATTATGAGAAGAAACAAATAAGCTTGAATCTCTAACCGCTATCTTATGCACTATACCAGTCTAGATTTTACCATTTTTATTTTATTTTATTAATTTATTTAAAATAGACCAAAGTGGGCACAACACAGGATAAAAGAAGTGGTAAACACATGTACAGTTACTGACATTGGTGCTTATACAACAACAACAGCATCAACTAAATAATTAGGAAAGAAGATACTTGTGCTGCATCACTGAAGAAATTTTCTTCAGTGATGCAGCATATGTAAGTAGCTCTCAAATGATTTTTTTGGCCAACATATGCATAACAAAATTAGATCTATTCAAGGCAGCGAATTTTCAAGACAAAAAGGGAGAGAAAAAAGAGAAAACCAGGAAGGCGATTCTGAATGGTTGATGGTGTGGTATGCCTTTTCATAACTTCTAGACATGGTTTTGTTGTTATAGAAAAAGAGATTCATTTATTTATTCATCAAATTATTATAATAAATTTATTTACTTATTTATCTATTTATTCATTTATTTATTTTTTCAAAGATCAGTTGTAAAGCGGTATACGTTTTGGTTGAGCTAATGTGCTACAAATGAAAAAGTAAACCCCAATTCAAGAACAAATATTCAAAAAAGGTGATTTCTCAGAGCGGTCGGTACGCGTTGACCTGACGGACTGGCGGAAGTCGCCAATCAATGTTGGAGGGAAGTCGAGCTACGCGGAAGTTCGGGTAATACGAGATCCGCGAAAAAACGGCTGCACTACGAACCACAAAGCGCAAACAAATTGAATAGTAGAACCACTACCGTAATAGCGCGCGCGAAGGTCACTGATAAGAGGCGCTACTGACACTCGCACGGTCGAGCGATCGGTCTTAGGCCGGGCAACCAAGCATTTCAGCCCTTCGGGATCGGGTAAATTGGTACCGGGCTCGTCCGGGAAGTTGAAGACATTGACTTGAGCGGCGACTGGTCCCAGCAGGTCTTTGTAGATGCCAGGTAAGTATTTACCGTGTCTCTACGGTTTTAAATTGGAGAAGCACTCAGAGGACTGTTCAACGCCTTACCTTCGCTGTTTTTAGGAGTATGTTGTTATTGGAAAGGAGATTTATTCATTTGTGTAGTGAATTATTATACTAAATTCATTTATTTAAGGTCAATCAAATAGAACTGTCTTCCCAGATCTCCGCTTCTGCTTTGTAATACCATCTTTCGCTGAACTTTGTGGTGACCGCAGGCCATAGGTCCTACAGCCCCGCCGCCTAAACGATGACCAAAACGCTGCCGGCGGCGGTCTTTGCTGCCGAAAGTGCCGCTTCGTCATAACTCCCTCCAATTCGACTTATTTTAAATATAAAACATATGGTTGGTATCAGAATAACGTGATCTATCTTCTGGAATACCCGTCGCTCGGAAATTGTGAACAATTTTAGGTGTGAAGTGAATGATTCAAAAGGAGTAGAATTGGAGCGAATGATGGCGCTTTCGGCAGTAAATAGTGCCGCCGACAGCGTTTTTGGCCAACGTTTAGCGGCAGTACTGTATTTTCCTCCTATTCTAATGTGTTGGCCTTAATGGCACCCTAAGCAGCCTGTCTGGTAGAGATGCAGTGATCCATAGCATGTACGAACGTATAAGGGTAAATAAAGGTGACAAAACAAATAAATAAAAAGTCATATTAATTTATTAATTTTAATTTTTATTAATTTTATATTTGAACTAACATGCTCGTTTCGTGCCTGCCCTTAGACGAGCAAGTTATAAAGAAATGTTAGTCCTGATCTGGTGATAATGCTACTACTATATAATAAGCGAAACCGCAGTGTTTGTAATGGATGGCTCACGTGGGTCCCGCCGCGATAGTCTGTTACCGTACACCGAATGCACCCAGGCGACAAGGGAGCTGATAGAATCTTTCTTCTTTCTTCAAGCTGCGTTAAAGGTTGCGACTTACTAAGCGGAATATTGCCGAAATTCCCAGAACTTCCATTTCATTTGAGTCGGCCGATAGGCCGCTGGAGTGCTGGTATCCTTATAATCCATGGTGATGGGAACCCCTATTCAAAATTACCGCTGCTCAACGAGCTCCTCCCACTTAGGTGGCAGCGGGAAATTTGAAACGCTTTCACTCCGCCTCTACATTCCTGAATGGAACACGAGTGCATGGCGCGTTCTTGTCATTCTCTTACGAAATGGAGTCAAGGGGTGAGACTAGAAAAACAGTATCATGGCTGAAATAAATCTATCGAACAGCCTGCTTCCGTGCCGCGTCAGTGTTTTCAACTCGATCAAAGCGAATGGCGCAGATTTACGAGCACACGGCTCACTGGATAAATAATCCCCCTGACGAGAAGAAATTAAGCAAATTAAATTAATTAAAAACAATAAATAAGTATGAAACAGGGACGGTAAAGAAACAGCAGTTAGACTTTACCAGAAAGGGATTTTTCGTGGGACCACTCTTGAAAGTCTGCGCTATAAGTAGAAGCTAAAAAAGTAAGGTTTTCTAAGGACGCGCCACGCATTCCTCCTCCATTCAGTAACGCAGACGCACGATGAATGATTATTTGGCCTATACAGCGACTGATTTGGGTACTCGCTGTCAGATTCAGTGTCTTCACCTTCCCAGACAAGTCTGTCACCAATCCACCCGTCCTACTAAGGCTTGGCTAGGCCCGGCGAGGATCGATCACTCGACCGTGTCAGTGGTAGTAGCGCCTCTTGGTCTTGCCTTCTACATAGCCAACCTTCACTTATGTAAATGAAATATGGTTGAACAGCAAACAAAATAAAAAAGTTCTGGAATTGAACTCTCAAACTAACACTTAGGTACTCGATAAATAGCAGTGCTGCTGAATGTCCGAACAATTACTCAAGCTATTACTTATTACTAAAACTTTCACTGTAATTATGTACTTATTTTCCGATTCTGATCTGATTTAATGGAGATGAGGTAGAAGTTCTAAAATCAAAAATCTGAAATCGTTCTTTTCCGTAGTTAGTAGTTTCAAAGTCTTTTTCAGTGAAAAAGTCTGATTTCTGCAGCTCAACCAAGATTTATGTTATTATTTGTAGTTTATTTTATTTCGTTTACTTTTATTTTTTATTGTTTGTAGCACTTTTATCTAGTGATGTTATGTTGCTCCGGAGTGTATTCACGTTTTTTATTTATTTTTTCTTACATACTAATCTGCATACCTCGCGCATGTAATAGCCTGAAATTGAAATTGAATTGATATAAACAATGTTCCCTGACCACGAATTTGTAAAAATTCATCGTAAGCCGCAGGTGGAGTGATACATTTTATTCATTTTGTAAAATTCACGGCGTAATCTGAGCATACTCAATTTCTCGCCTCAAACGAGTAAGATTTTACTGGCCCGGTGAAAAAATTGATAAATTCGCTTCATCCGATGGGAGACTAGCGGATCAGGAGAGAAAATCGATTCGTCATGTCATTAGAGAGCAGGAAATTTCGATATAAACTGTCAATAATGTTCCAGAAAAATGAATGAAAAGAAGAAAACGAGCTGTTCAGAGCCTCAACCGAACAGCTCCGACTCCAACTGACTTCCAGTTGATTCAGGCGATTCTCGTGTAATGTGCGTCGGTCTCAGTTGTGTTTTTCACGTCGAACAGCTGTTTCGTGGAATGTCGTTGCGTAAAGTGATTTCCAGCGCAGATTTCTACTTAGCTTATTAAACAAGAAACACCTGATGTATTACCTATCACTGCATATCCGACAAGAAAATAGAACGAACATTTTCTCAATATATTTCCGTTTCTCATATAGCAACTCCAATGTCAGCGACTCGTCCAAATTTGACTACGGCAACAGTACTGATCGCAACTATATAAAGATTTGAGGGCGCGCGTGGTGCAGCGGTAAGAGGCGCTACTGACATCCACATGGTTGATCGATCCTTGCCCATGCTAACCAAGCCTTCCATCCCTCAAGGGTAGGTAAATCGGTGCCAGAGTTTCTGGCAGGGTGAAGACACTGACATGGTGTAGAGGCTGGCCCGCGTGTATCATTGTATAGGCCAAATACGCATTCACCATGCCTCTACGATTCTGAATGGAACGCGAATGCGTGGCGCGTCCTCAGACGACTGATCAACACCGGGATCTTTACCTTTACTTTCACCTTTATATAAAGATTCCTTCATTTGCCGGTATCTCTCTTCCATTTCAAACCGCTCGCTCTAATTCCTTCGAAAAAAGAGTAGGAAAAAGACGATGAAAAATGACTGCAAAGGAAAACTGGTGTGGCGTAAAATTACGTAGTTTAATTAGGTCGTAGGGGAGGTTCCCCGCCACTGTCAGTATTTTCGTTTTACTCTTTCGTTCTCTGCAGAATCCAATGTACCATTTAACCGTTAAGCCCATTAGCAACATTGGGCCATTGATCTAGAAATATATACAATTACCACGTAAAGTTTCGTGTTTTGGTTCAGGAGCACACAATCGCTGTACGATACCGAAATCTATAACTTCTACCGTTAAGATGTTCTGAACAACTGAACGGACGCTGTTAGATTCCGCAAATCCAGTACATGGGAAGACCAATACAGTGAGCCTCTAGTTCCACGCCAATGGAGGGTCTAAAGGATAAAGGTTGAAAGTAGAGCGAAAAAAGCTCAAACTACGAAATGACGGTTTAAATAGACGGTTATGGAGGTGCTCGAGCCTCAAGCCCATAAACAACAGTCTATACGGCTATCCACTGGCAATACACTAATTGTAATATCGTTTTTCTCGGTTCTCTTATCTCGATCGACCCCCGTAAATTGGTACCAGACTTGTCTGGGAAGATACGATCAAGTAAATTACGAATTCGCGTGATGCAGTGGTAAGAGGCCATGCTGACAGCCGCACGGTAGAGCGATCTATCCCAGTCCGGACTAACCAAGCCTTCCATCCCTCCGGGGTGGCCCTGCATGTTATTGTATAGGCCAAATACGTATTCACCATGCACTTACGATCTTGAATGGAAGGCGAATGCACGGCGCATAGTTAGCGGCCGATCGGCGCCGATACCTTTACCTTTTACCTTTGGATTATGCCATCCAAGATGTTGATGTTTTATCTTAGAGTCATAAACCACCGATTTGTCACCAAAAACTTCTGTTAACAGATGTAGAATTATACCAGAAAGAACAGAGGGACAAGTGGATCCGTACGCTACGCTTTATGCAAAAAAGGAAGAAGAGAATAGTTAAGCAGAGATAAGAAAACGAAGAAAAATGACCACAGAACAACATGATTCTAGGTTTCAATGCAGCACCTTTTCTGGCCAATTCTTTTTCCCGCTGGTGATATTCAAAGTGGAAGTGATTGATTCATGAACAAGAATGGAAGAACAGCTTCAAATAATATGGTCTTATTGTTAGTCCAATCAGTGCAACTCCAGAGAAACTGGTCCGTAACTAGGTCGCTTCAAACGGATGCAGCAAAATAATAAACAACAAAATAAATAAATATTTTTGGACTCACGAATCGAATGATTGGCGTGATCGAATTCTCAATAATTCACTAGGAAAGAAAACACTAAAAAGCTACAACGCCATCTTCCAAATGTAAAGGATTCGAAAAAATGACAAGCAAAGCAAGAAAGTACGGTACCGGACGTGCCGCAACGATAAAACGGCGCCAGCGGCGCTTTCTTGCGCAGAAACCGTCGTTTTTCTATATTTCCTTTGAAATTGATTTATTCGGAAGAATAAGTATGTATTTGGACTCAACAACTCAAGCCCTACATTTTCATATACAGAATTTCCATAGTCGTGACAACTTCTTAACAAGCGATTTTTGACCCTCGATTTTCGCTCCCTTGCCCATTCGATTCCTCAGCTGGTGGCTCATCGCTCGGTGAGGCTCCGCCTCCGGCCAGGTTACCACGCGGGGACCCCAAAAATGGCACATTTCGGCGCATAAAAGCGCCGCTGCCGTCGTTCTATCGTTGCGACACGTCCGGTACTGTAGTTGAAAGCCACAGAGATTCATGGAGAAATATGGTACCAAGCAAAGCGGCGCCTTCTCTGACTACTAATTTTTCATTTGCGGTTCGAATGAATGATTTATGAACGAGAATAGAGGAACAACTTAAGAAATCTCAGCTAGAACTAGAGCTCAGCTCAAGAGAAAGGATGACCGAGCCGACGAGCCGGGTCGAAATTCAATCGCCCCCGGAGTCAGTCTAAGGAGGTGCCCTCGCAAACCCGATTTCCTCCGAGTCGTCCCTAGGAATCCCCCTCCTCAGCCATCGGCGCAGCCCCCTTCCTTGCGTAGTCCTCGACTTTCTCAAGAAGCCCTTCAAGAAGTGAACCGCTGCTCCCACGAAGATTTTCGTCTTTTCAAAAAGCAGAAGAGTAGTTCTGCCCTCCTAGACCACTTATGGTTCTTTGGAAAATTCGCGGATAAAAAATAACCCTCAAAAAGGACACCTTAGTTAGGCACTCTTTTATTTTATTTATTTTTACTCCTTTTCATGGACGTGCTAATTTTTGATAATTTTTGACAAAATTCGATAATTTGATGGTTAGAGGTACAAAGAGGAGGGAAAACTCGATTGAAAGAAATGAAATGAAATGATATTAAAACAAAACGAAGCTCAGCAAGTTAGTAACTCAAGCAGAGCGAAAGAGACATTCCTAATATTCAAAACAAAATTCATCGTGTGCCTTTCTTTTTGTTTCTTTTTGGGAATGAGTACTGGGTACGACTGATATCCACTGAGGAAAAAAATGTTAAGGGTCAATGTGAGTCATGGAAACAAAAGAAAAATATGTTTAGTACTGATTTATCCATGTTAGCTAGGGGTAAACTGGGCAAAAATCTGATGTCTCTCAGTAGCCGGCATCCTCAATCGGAGCCGGGCCTAATTGCCGAAATCCGCGTCAGAAATATCTAGAAATACCTGAGAGCGTCTGCTCGTTCGCCAGATCTTCCGGCCTATGAGAAACTATTTTTTAAGTTGATTGACTTATATAGCAACAGCCCGACCGGGCTTAAGAAAGATGCTAGGAGATTCGCAACGTAGTACAACGGTACCACAGTGGTTAGCGCAGTCTGGCGGAAACAGAAAGACGCGGGTTCAATTCCCGTCCGATGTCTGTGTTTTGCGAATAACCTAACATCTCCGAATATATAAGTCAGTCAACTAGTTCTCGTCTATAAACCGCTAGACAAAAAGCGGCAAATAGCAAAATAGTTTCGTATTTTTTAAGTATTTTCGAAGAAAACAGAAAAGACAAGGAAAAGATAATCACGGTGTCTGAGACTCGGGTTCGAATCCTGCCTGAGCCGCGATTTTTGCGATGATCCTAGCATCACCAATGCAATATCTACTCCAACTAGGCATAAAAGAAAAACAGAACGTAAATGATCAAGGATGTGAATGGAAAAATAAAACAAGTTCATCCAAATACAAAGCATAGCAGATGTCATCTCGGTCAAACGTTGGCTCCGCCCACACTTGGTCCCAATCGACCCTGAAAAGGTTCCAGTTAACAAATGGCATGTGGAGAGCAATATACCCAACATTATTCGCGAAACAGAAAAAAATCGGCTGTGATTATAACGTTCATGAGCTTCTCGACAATTAAAACAAATAAAGGGCAGGAAAAAAAGGACGATGAAAATCAAGAAAATGATGTAAACGTTACAATAGAAAAAATTTCAAATTTCAAAATCGAACCGGGTAACGATCGAAATTATCCAAATAGATCAAGATTCCCTCTGCTGACTCACGAATTCAAATTTGCAATTTCCTTTTGCATGGTTTTTAGGTTGTTTTTGTGACGTGCGTAGCGCACTGGTAAGAGGCGCCACTGACACCCGTATGGTCGAGCCATCGATCCCTGCCCGGGCTCTTCTAACTATGAATTCCTCCAGCCATCCACCCCTCGGGTGCCACGTAAATTTGTACTCACCATCAGCAAGGTCGCTGCGATTTTGAATGGGAGACAAATGCATGGCACATCCCTAGAGGCTAATCACTGCCGGCCTCTTTGCCCTTATCTTTTATCAATAAAACTATCGTTGGATGGGGTGTTTTGGGAGCTCTTGCGCTGTCCTAAACTACCTCCGACATCAAACCCCTCAGGGCAATCATCCCTCAGCAGCCCTTTGATCTCCTCTCGATCAAGCGCTTTCTTTTCTTTCCTGCTCAAGCTGAGGAGATGAATACGAATGAAGATGAAAAATTAATAATTCTGAATGCTTAATGGGAAGGAAAGACGTAGAAATGACGACGATCAATTGTGCACTATGCAACTCACGCCAAAGGAGCAGCTCATTTGGAAACCAGCAGCACTCAACGACGAAGAAAAAGAAAAGAGCAACGGAAATGGAATAGTGGATGAAAAAATAGAATACACGTCACACCATGGAATCAAATAAAATAAAACATATGATATTTGTGAAGCACAGAGCATAAACATACACATAAATTAATTAATTGATTCAACCTTCCTTAACCCTTACCTGGAGGGCGGCGTTTGATACGATTGAAGGATCGATTCTCGCAAAGGCCAACCGTTAGGCTTGCACCCTTGGATTGCGTAAGGTGATACCAGATTTGTCCAGAGAGAATTCCTCAGGACGTCAGGACATCGCCTACGCGCTTTAGTCACAGCGTAGGCTAAAACAAAAGGCTCAACGATTCTGGGCAGAGGACGAGTGCGTGGCGCATACAAGAAAGATTAATCAACGCTTTATCTATTTAGGATTTGAATAAGAATAATAATCGGATCGTGTAGTGTGGGTCTTTTTTGATTCCGTTCAATCGATTCATTCGGTTCAATTGATTTATTTATTTATTCGTTCGTTTAATTAACATTTCATTTCATTGCACTTTCTCTCTTTCATTCATTCTTTCATTCCTTCCTTCTTTCTTCCTCCTTTCCGTTCTTTCTTTCCCACTTTCTTTCTTTCTTTCTTCCTTTCTTTCCTTCTTTCTTTCACCCTTCTCTCCATTCTTTCTTTCCCTCTTTTTTTCTATCTTTTTTTCCGTGTTTTCGTCGTGTCTCTCTTTCTTTGGCACCTTCTTTCACTCTCCACGCTTGTCCATTCGCCCATGCTTTCTTTCTCGCTCACTTTTCTTTCTCTCTCGCTCGTTCTTTCTCTCTTTACCTCCTTCGTTCAACTTCAACTTCTTTCATTCAACATTTACCTCACATTTTTTCTCCTCTGGCTTTCTTCACATTTACCCTCTGTACCGTGAACTTTTTTCGTTCGCTTGACTGAAATTGCCTTGTTTAATCATCTACTGAAGGTTTTCATACCTTGCCCTGTGACTTTTTCGGAACTCCACAGAGCGTAAGCTATTTACTAAGGTAACGAGTGTAATTCTTAGAATTAATAACCTTTTTGATCAGTAATTATCAATCCATACGCATGTTGTGGTACACACTGACGTCGAGCAGACAAAGCATTCGAAATTCATAAAAACCTCGGCCACTCCTGTTTTCCCAGAGCCTAGGCTGTTCAACATGCCGAGTTTCAAGGGTAGTCGATCAATCTATAGTTATCCTTATCGACACGAACAAGGATTTGAAGAAAATTTAAAAAAAATAAAAGCAAACCGACGCTTGAAACTGATGAAAACCTCGTGAGCTAGGCTACAATATGTAGCTCCCTTAGTGTAATAAAGAAAAAAGAAAGAAAAGGCAAAAAGAAAAAAGAAAGATTGAATGGGAAAATAAAATAAAATGAGACGGAAGTAAAGGGGTAGATGATCGATGCCAGTCTATTAGTACAAGTGCATTACGTAGGAATGGTTGAATGGCGGCCGACTAATACACCAAAAGCTGATGATGATGATGTCCGAGAGTTACAAAGAGGAGGTGAGAGGTGGGGGGGGGGTCAGCTGGCGACGAGTGGGAGTCGTGGCGGCGGCTCCCATCATTCCGCTAAAAACATCGTATTTTTCCGGCCACGTCCGCAGCCACATTCACCCCGGAACCCCTCGGTTCAGCTGCAAGCCATCTCATAATATGAATGATAAAGGTAAAAGGTTAAGGTGTCGGCACTGACCAGTCCCCTAAGGACGCGCCATGCATTCGTGTTCAATTCAGAACCGTAGAGACTTGGTGGATGCGTATTTGGCCTACACAATGACCTGCGTGGACCAGCCGCTCTTCCAGGTTAGTGTCCTCACCTTCCCAAAAGAGTCTGGCACCAATTTACCCGATCCCAGAGGAGTGGAAGGCTTGGTTGGCCTGGGCGAGGATCGATCGACCGTGCGGGTGTCAGCAGCGCCTCTTACCACTGCTCCACGCGCGCCCAAGATGGACGATGAGCAGGACAAATAAGAGCTGAACTCGTTGAAAGATAAACGACCCCACTAGACAGGTGTAGAAGCCATAAAGCAAGACAAACAGCTAAAAGAAGAACTTCAGAGACATCCATAGGAAATAGATGGAATAAAAAGCTCATTTCAACGGGATGAAGAGGAAAAGAAAAAACTGAAAAAAAAACTTCATAAAAGCGGTTCATAGAAGAGAAGCCTACAAACGTTTGGAAGAAATTTCGTTACAATTTAATTCTTATGTCTCTTTTTTAGTCCCTATCTAACCGCAGCCAGAAGGGTCTGGCTTCTAAAAATAAGGAAATCAGGTTATCCTTGTCCTTTTGGAAGGGATCCTAAACTAATTTCAACTAACGAACAGACCCTGTTCTCATACTATAGTCCGTGGCGATAGTGCTCAATAGTAGTACACTCCCAAAATAATTATGAGAGTGGTTGCAGTTTGGCTATTTTTTATACATAAAGCTATAATAAGATTAATTTCTGCCGCCTGAGGTCATACGTCGTCACTCCGACAGTGAGAGAAAAGAAAGAGAAAGTAAAACGTCGCATTATAAAAACAAAAATAAAAATATTAAAAATCTCAAAAAATAAAGATTGGCATGATCGCTAAAGAGCTGTAGACTCAGAGAACAGTGGCAATTCACTACAGAAATCACGAGCTGCTCTAGTAGATAACTTGTTCTAAATTTCAATTTATTACCTGCGCAAAGCATGCAGAGGCAATGGCTACTATAAAAATAAAGCATGAACATCAGAAATAACACAATAAGAAATTCACAACACAACATCACTGGATAAAAGTGCTGCTAACGATTATTCTATAGAAAGTCTATCAATTTTCTTTCTTTATTCAAATTCTTGTTCGAAAATCTCATAAATTAGTCCGCTTTAACCTACCTTCTTATCTACATAATTTGTAATTTCACCCAAATGGTATATTTGGAGGTACAGTACCTCTGCTTAAATGTTGGCCAAAACGCTGCCGGCGACACTCTTTCCTGCCTAAAATGCCGCCTCGTCATAACTTTCTCCAATTCTACGTATTTCGAATATAAAACACTTGGTTGGAATCAGAATTACGCAGTCTATCGTTCGTTTAACAAGTCGCGCGGAAATTGTAAAAAATTTTCAAGTATAATCTGCTGTACTGATCACGGATCTAATGTTTGTGATCGAAAATTCAGATCGATCTCGAAAAGAAAGAAAGAAAGAAAGTGCATAGGAGGATAAGTCCACCTCGAATAACAAAAATGTGCAATCTTGGACACAAAGTCGGGAAACAGATGTCAGATTCATGATCATAACCCTTTCCAGGACAACTTCAGTATAAATTAATTGCAGTGGAAAGCCCTAAGAGGAACAAAAATGGCAAAAACGCGATAATAAAACTAGAATTCCAAGGTACGAAAATCTCAAAAAGAACAAATCTGTTTTTAAAGAAGAAAAAGCACCTCACTGAACGGAACCCAGCTTCCGGCCGATTTATATACCAGATTTCGGCGTGGTGTTTTATTTTTGTCGAAGAAATCAGGAGCGAGGGGAGGCTGCAAGATGAGAGTGTGCACATCAGAAAATGAAAAAAAAATTGCGAATAATTCGAGTCAGTCGGCGCTGGCCAGAACCATCTGGTGTGGCGACAAGGCGAGCGATTCGAACACAAGCGGCTGCCCACGGCTCGTAAAAAGTGCGACTGCACAACGCGGTGGGCGTAATGTATGTAACACAAAGCTATCCAGAACAAATGATCTGAGAGACTTGAAAAATTGCAAAAAATGCAAGAAAATTAGAAAAATAGAGACATTCGACCGATCGAACCACCCAACGCACGGCTGAACCCTCGGGCGATAATCCACCCATAAAATAAAATCGGCGTGAATCGCTGCTGCTGCAGCTGCGAGTGAAAGTGGTGGAGGACTCTGGGGAGCCGTCGGCTATCAATATTCGGCCGAAAGTGGACACCCGAGGCGGCCGCCGGCCCTACGGCCAGCGATACTTTTATCAGAGCCGCTGTCCTTGGCTCCGACAATTATTCAATCCGCAGCACAAAGTCGCAAATCAAGTCCAGTCAAGTGCATGGCGTAATCGCAGAGTAAGAATATCAGATTTCATAAGTACACGCCAACCTGAGAGAGTGGTACAGTGGTAAGAAGCGCCAGTGATACCTTCACAATCGAGCGATCGGTCCTGTCCCCCGTTAACTAAACATTCCTCCCCTCCGTGCCAGCGTAAACTGGTGCCAGGACTTTTCTGGGAAGGTAAAATCACTGACTTTCTATAGCGGCTTGCCCTCGCAAGGCATTGTATAGAACAAATACGCATTCACCATGCCTCTACGATTTTGAATGGAACACGAATGCGTGGCGCGTCCTCACGGAACTGTTCAACATCGACCCTTTACCTTTACATTTCCCTTTATGTCACCTGTGTTTTGGCAGTTGCGTGTTTGCTGGATGAAATGCAGCATTTCTCTAGTCATTTCTTTCCCCTTCAATTTTCATCAGCATGGAAAATAACCATGGAATAAGTTTTCTAGGACTATATGAATAAATTCTCATTTATTTATTTATTATTTTTTTCATCAAAACTACTAAGGCACTTTTTATAAAAACTTCGATTTTTGCCATGGCCCTGTGGATCACTAGAACTTGCCATTTTGCCCGGGTTCATAGGAGCTTGATCAACTGATAAGTTATATCGGACTGAATTTTCATCACCTTTTCGATAATTTTATAAAGCAAATTTTGAGAAATATTGACTCACCCTTCAATTTAGTTCAGCAGAGCAGACTAACACCCATATTCGCAAAGAAAAATCGTTAGAAGAGGGCAGAAAATTTGCCTACAAGACAAAGCGCCTTCTCAGTAAAGTCTGGTACCAATTCACCGACCCCGGAGGGATGGAAGACTAGGTTGGCCCGGGCGAAGATTGATCGAGCGCGCGGGTGTCATCAGCGCCTCTTACCACTGCACCACGCGTGCCTGACACGTTTATGGCCCCTGATGGCTGAATATTTTTCTAGTTATGCTTTGGAGATTTTGTTGAAAACCTCTACATATCTTCAAATGAAAAAGCTTTCTCTTAGAGAAAAAAGCTTGAGTGTTGGATTGTATTTACCTTTAAGCGCTCCTGAACATCGGAAAAATGCTACATATTTCCCCCACCACAATTTTAAAGGCAATCATTTCATGCAGGCCGTTTCGCGTGGAGAAAAACAGCTGTTCGGACCTTTTTCAAGCCGTCCAGATGAGGCAATTCGGACGAACGCTCGAACGACATTATTTCTGCTCTACAGGATTAATGACGCTATATTTCGACAAGTGCACAATTGATTCGTCGAGCAATGTCAGAAGCTGTCAGTTCCAGTTCTTTTCACAACCGAAAGCGTCCAGTTCCAATTTTAAATGAAGTTAAATAGAAGTAGATTGCATTGACATTGTAGTCACTTCGTCTAGAAATGCCATTTTCTGTTTATACTGATAACTCATATCACCCCAATGTACAGGTAAAGGTACAGGTAAAGGTAAAGGTGCCGGCGTTGATCAGTCCCCTGAGGACGCGCCGCCGCATTCATTCGTTCCATTCAAGTCGTAGAGGCATAGTGAGTGCGTATTTGGCCTATACAATAACCTGCGGAGGCCAGCCGCTATACCAGGTCAGTGTCTTCACCTTCACAGACAAGTCTGGTACCAATTTACCCGACCCCGGAGGGATGGAAGGCATGGTTGGCTCGGGCCGGGATCGATCGCACGACCGTGCGGGTGACAGCAGCGCCTCTTACCACTGTACCACGCGGGACCCACCCCGATGTAACATATTTTATTTTCTATAATTCATTATATCATATACATTACTAGATTGAGACAGCTGTCATGCTACGCCCTTTTTAACCACAAGCGCTCGATCCACGCCCGCACCAACCAAGCCTTCCACAACTCCGGAGACTGGTAAAGTGATACCATACATGTCTAGGAAGACACTGGTTTAGACTATATCGCCTAGCCCAGGTCACTGCTTAAGTCTGACACGATTTCAAGGACACTCAGCGATTCTGAACGAAAGACGACTGCGTGGCGCACACTCAAAAACATGTCAGCCAATTCGCACCTGCCATTTTCTCTTCGCGAGAACAACTCTGTCAAAAGAGGTTGGGTAAATTGGTACCAGACTTGTCTGGGAAGGTCAAGACACTGACTAAGTACCTGGCTAATGTAATTCATTTTACAGGACAATTATGCATTGCCTCTGCGATTCAGAATGGATGGCGATTGCGTGGCGCGTTCTCAGAGCTCGTTTAGACGCCGCGCGGCGAAAATGCAAAATTGAAGCGCAATCAGTAATTAACGTCCTTGATCGAATTTGCCCCTTTGCATTGGTGACGCAGTCCGGTGGCGCCTCATATAGGCAAATTTACTGGTCGTTCGGGTTTTTTAGAAGGCTGCTATTCCTTATCAAAGGACATTTTGACGAAATTCACTTTTTTTCGTTCAATTTCCTCCTTATCTGATTATACGCCTAATTTTTTTTTGCTTAGACGCGGCGCCACCGGACTGCGCCACTAACGCAAAGGAGCAAATTCGATCAATGACGTTAAATTTTGCGTTTCGATTTTGCATTTTCGCTGCGCGGCGTCTTAACGAGCCCTGAGAACGCGCCATGCGATGGCCATCCGTTCAGAATCGTAGAGGCAATGCATAATTGTCCTGTACAATGAATTATGTTAGCCAGCCGCTGTACCAAGTCAGTGTCTTTACCTTCCCAGACAAGTCTGGTGCCAATTTACCCGACCCCTTTCAACAGAATTTGTCTCGTGTAAGAAAAATGACCGCGCGGCGTCTAAACGAGCCCTAAGGGGACTGATTACCGCCGATAGCATTACCTTTACCTTTCAGACTGATAAGGGGGCATCCCTCGTACGCGGTTGTCAATTTTTGTCTTGTTTCATTGTTTTAGCTGTTTAGCTGTTGTTCTTCACGCATGCGTTAGTGTGCGTCCATTAAATAAATAGATAAATCAATAAATAAATAGGAGAATTGAGGCTAGTTCCCTTAATATCTTCCGTTCTTCAACCAGGCCACACTGAAACTGACCGATTAAAGCGTCTGGCACTCTCTACGGCCAGCGCCAAGCGGTGAGGAGGAGGCCAACTGGCCGATGTTCGCGTAGTTCGTCCGCCCTCCTCCTCCTCCTCCTAGTCGTCACCATTACATTGTGAGGAGCAAAGTAAGCCGGACGGGATAAGTGAGGGGAAAGCGGCGGCGATCGATGTCCGAAAGATGTGCTCGGACACCAGGCTGGCCGAAGGACAGAGCCAGAACCAGATAATGAGGTGTTGGTGGCTGGACGACGGCCTCAGAAAGGCCACTCAAATCTTTGCCAGACCTACTGAACCCTTCTTATCTGGGTGGGCTGAGACCAGGGAATAAATTTGATTTGATTTGATTTGATTTATTACACGAACACAGTCGCTCGTAGAAAAAAGTATAAAACAACGCTCCGAAGAAACATCACATCACAATAGGAGGTGCTAACAACCAGAAAGAGAACTAGAAAGAAAGAAGAAAGAAAAAAGAAAAAGTACTGGAGGAAGAAAGTACATAGAGAGGAACAAATACAGCTCCAAGGCGGAAGTAACTAAGGTATCGGGAAATTATGGGCTTTACTACTATGGCGCTGTAGAAACTTTCTCTATGCTGGCAGGCGAACAGGAATCTTCCCTTTGAAAAAGCTGTTGTACGATCAATTGATGTTTTCAAGTGAATTCACGTGATATAGTGGTAAGAGGCGCTACTGGAATCCGCACGGCCGCGCGATCAATCCCGGCCCGGGCAAACCAAGCCATCCATCCCCCGAGGTCAGGTAAATTGGTACCAGACTTGTCTGGGAAGGTAAAGACTCTGACTTGGTACAGCGATTAGCCCCCTGCTGCCTCTACGATTCTGAATGGAAAACGAATGCGTGGCGCACGCCTAGGGGACTAATCAAGGCCGACACCTTTACCTTTTTACTATATTGATTTCTTACGATAGATCAGCCGATCAATAGGTTGTATGTACTGCATAGATTTGATATGATCTGGTTCATTATATGAGCATAGTCGTACGTAGAAATAAACTAACAATCCAAAGAAATGTCGGTAAGAATCTCTAGAAACCAGTACGAGAACTAGGACGAAAAAATAGAAGGAAAGAAAAAAGGGTACTTTTCCTCTTAATGCCCGCCCAATTATCATATCATGCCCAACCGTATCATATCATGCTCGTATCTTAATGCACAACCTTGGAGCGGTCTTATCATATCGCGCTATTCGATATCATACCATTTCGCATCCACCTATGGTCGTGTGCAGCCTGTTTGATCTGCCAGATAAGGAAAAAGAAGCCGTTCTTTTCTCGCAAGAATGAGTTTTTCCAAAAATGAGATGTCTCATGGTCAGAGGTTATCGTATGAAGCTGTTTTCTAGCTTAGATAAGTCGTTGATTTTGTTTAACAGCTTGATAATAAATTGATTATGGCTCGAGCATGATATGATAAGACTGCTTCAAAGATGAGCATGATATGATACGCTTGAGTGTGATACGATAATTGGGCATTAAGGGGAAAAGTACCGAAAAAAGTGTAGAAAACATATTTGAAAGAAAACTTTTAAGGCATCGCGAAACGACGATGCGGACCAGATGGTCCGTGGGTTTATAGATACCAGATCTGTCAGCTTGAGGGATCCGGAGCTGATTACACGACGGATTACAAGCAGCTGTTATCTGGCCAGCTAAACATCGATTTAGTCGAACGATTGTCGGTTGGGGGATGGGTGGATTAGCCGCTAATTGACTCATTAGGCCAGTATTGTTCGACGACACCAATTTCGAACCGATCCAAAATTAATCTATTCCATTTTCTATTATTTCTATTCTATTTTCTATTTCTACTTCTTTTTCATTATATAGATAGCATATTTATTATTATATTATTATATTTATTATTATTTATTATTATTTATTATTTTTTCTATTTTCTATTTTCTATTATTACAGCTCCAATCATACCTACTTGACAAGAGAAGATAAGACAAACTGGGTAAGGTTAAAGGTAAATGTGTGTCAAAATCATTGAGATGTCTGGGATGGAATCGAGCACTCTTGTCTTCATTAAGAGCCTTTTTTATTGCGCTAAGTCTCCTTTTATCGGTGCTGTTTTTTATTCATTTTTGCTCCATAGGTGCTAGTTGCGTTAGCGATATTCCGAATAAATAAATAAAATGAATAAAAAAACAATTGAGTCGTGGTTTTTGCGACTAATCAGCATCCCATACATCTTGTTCTCATAAAATGTATGGACATCCTGGTAATACTGATTTTATTAAACGCTAAACTGGTGTTTTTTTTTATTTTTTTTCTATCATTTTCCGGATTATACCCTTGTATGGCGGAGGAGCTCGATGTTTGGATGGTGCTACGCTAGTTATCGAGGATTATGGGGTAAAGGTTGAGGTCTGGGCGTTAATGAGTTCCCTAAGCATGCGCCATGCTTCCGCGTTTCATTCAGAATCGCAGAGGCTTGGTTAACGCTTAAAAACGAAGTTGATACTGTTCTTTAATAATCCGAATACTTTTTCCCATTATTCTATATTCACCATTCGCAAAAGTTACATTCATTTATATAAACAAAAATTGACTTCTCGGCGTTAATGAGTTTCCTAAGCATGCGCCATGCTTCCGTGTTTCATTCAGAATCGTAGAGGCATGGTTAACGCGTAAACCAACTTTGATACCGTACTTTAATATTCCCAATATTTATTTTCTATTTTTCTACATTCACCATCTGCAAAAGTTACATTCATTTATACAAAGAAAAATTGAGGTCTCGGCGTTAATGAGTTTCCTAAGCATGCTCCATGTTTCCGTGTTTCATTCAGAATCGTAGAGGCATGGTTAACGCGTAAACCAACTTTGATACCGTACTTTAATATTCCCAATATTTATTTTTTTTATTTTATTTTTTTTTCTATTTTTCTACATTCACCACTCGCAAAAGTTACATTCGTTCATATAGACAAACAGCGTACTTTATTGAACAGTTTTTTTCCTATATTTTCCTCATATTTTTCCTATTTTCTTATATTCACCACTTGCAAAACTTATATTTATATTTATATTTACATCGTTCTTTGATATCATTTAATATATTTGTACATTTAATTTACACATTATTATTTCTATTTTCGTACTCTCATCCTCCATAAAACTTATATTCATAATTATATCTTTGCCATTCGAATCACCCAAACTTTGAAGAAATTCGGGGTAGTGCAGTTTTGAAAACAAAGGTATATGGTGGAGTTAGGCGGCATGAATGACGAGATAATAGCTTTTTCCGAAAAAGCGGATTTCAGGATCGAGAGGACTTGATGAATTTCGAGCCGCCGAAACCGTTCTAATCAGATTCTCATAGAATTCTCTACCGCTTGGGTCGCGCCACGCATTCGATTTCCATTCAGGATCGAAGAACGTAGTGGAATGTGATTTTTTTAAAGTTGATTTGTGACTGGTGTTTGCTTTTCTTGAGTTACTGTCCCAACTTTGTTGAAAAGCATTGAGGACTCACAGGCCACAGCTGTTCGATGTCACCAAGTTTTATAGCTTTTTAGGAGGAAGACATATGTTTCCTCTGGAAATGCGACCAGTGAGCGTTCGATCGTGGAATGTTCTAGCGAAATGAAGGAAAAAAAGGAAGAAGAAAAGGGGGAGAAGCGTGTAGGAGTGGTATATCATATAACCAATTTGTTTTGTTTCGATTTATTTCATTTTTTTCTCTCGATCGAGTTTTCCCTGCTCTTTGTACCACTATGCATTTTTAGCACGTCCGTGAAAAGGCGTACTAACAAAAATAAAAGTAAATATAAAAATATACCTGCTGAAAGAAAAGAACAAGAAAAATAAGGGGGTCACGGACAAGAAGAAACAGAGAAAAAAGAAAAACGAGATGAGCACGAAAGAGAAGAAAAGAAAAAGGACATGAAGAAAAACTATTAAACCTAAATTAGTGAAAGATTGAACAAAGCATAATCGATAAAATTAGCAAAAATGAAAACGCAAAAGCAAAACAAGAAACAATCGATAGTGGATCAAGGAATTTGGGCAGGGATAAAAGGAATATACTATAAGAGCGATGAGAAATTAGAAGTGATAAGTGATTTATACCTCAGATCTGGAACTCAGATCCTAGAATTCCACCAGATTCAGTGAGAATATCTCATTTATTTTTAATCTCAGCCCAGTCAATTCAATTACAGCGTTTTTCTAAACGAGATATGTAATTTAGAAGAGGTTCACAAACGTCAAAGTAACAAACTATTACAATCGAAAAAGGAAGGATTAGACGTCTAGGAATGGATGGAGAAACAGAGAAAGAAGGTAGGATGTAGAGAAGAACAAAGAGATCCTTATTTTCCCCCAAAAAATATAAATAAATAAACACCGTCGGATATCATTCAACAAACCACCGAGATAAATTAGAATTATTCGCAAACGACAAAATTAGAGACCATTACAATCAAAAAAGGAAGGACTATGCGTCTAGGAATGAATGGAGAAACAGAGAAAGAAGGTTGGATGTAGAAAAGAATAAAGAGATCTTTCTTTTTCTCAAAATGCATCCAATATCCAGCTGGTCTTTCCCGTTCTTGGATCAGCTGACGAAAAAATTTATTTATTTATTTATTTATTTATGCACGGAAACGTGCGCAACTGAAAAGACGGATGACGATACATCGTGAATATCTTGCTGCAGTCAGAAATAAGGTTAAGAACAAAAAAATGAGAAAAAAAACATTAGGCATGACGCTGGATCCCATTCCTTACTAAACGATGGCTTTGCACTTCTTGAATCAGAGAAGCTTCCTATTCTAATCCAAACGATAACCATTTTGAAAATAAGATGGTCTAAAGACACTTGGATAACTTCTTGAATCAGAGAACCTTCCTATTCTAATCTAAACGATAACCATTTTGCAAATAAGATTGTCTAAAGATACTTCGATAACTTCTTGAATCAGAGAACCTTCCCATTCTAATCTAAACGATAACCATTTTGCAAATAAGATTGTCGAAAGATACTTGGGTAACTTCTTGAATCAGAGAACCTTCCTATTCTAATCTGAATGATAACCATTTTGCAGATAAGATGGTCTAAAGATACTTGGATAAATGCGCATATTCGCTAATTGTAAGCTGTATACGCTTCGAAAAGCGATGAGAATTTGAAATGCATAGCAATCGAGAAGCAACGAGGACGAGGCTGCTGCTCTGGTGGCTGAGGCTGAGGGATGACTGGCTGAGTGTCAGGAGGAGGCGAGCCGACAGCGGACAGCTGCAATCGGCCCGATTTCGATGCCCACCACCGACCGATCCACCGATGATGCCGCCAGTTCCAGCAGGCAGACAGACAGCACCAGGGCCCTGATTCACGAAAGGAAATGGGGGTATATTGCGCTCCAGTCAAACACGCAATATTCAGCAGCGGTCCTAAAGATATGTGTCACTTTTCCTTTTTATGCACAAATGGGCCAAATCGAAAAGAATCCTATACCAATCGATAGTCCTGACTACTCTATTTAAAACATGTCGACGCATACCGTTGGTAAATCTGAGATGATATTCTGATAGAGCATTGCCTAGTTATTATAGTGTGTAGCAAACATTTGATTCATATCGCCGCAAAGTTATAGATTTTTCTGAGCAAACATTTTCGCGGTCAAAAACTGGACTTCAACGAAGTTCTATACCTTTTTAATTTTAACAAACTTAACTTTTAACAACTCAGCGATAAGGCTTCGTTAGAGAGGTCGACAAGGCCGACTTTGACCCTCTCGTTTTTCTTGAAATATGTTTTTTACACGTTTTCCCTTTCCTTGTATTTTTTCGCTTTAGTTCTCATACTGGTTGCTAGAAATTCTTATCGAGGTTGTTAGTTTATTTTTCCGTACGACATTGCTCGTATATTGAACCAGATCATATCAAATCTATGTGGTACATACATTCCATTGATCGGCTGATCTATCGCAACAAATCAATAAAATAAAAAGTAAATGGTAAAGGTGTTGGCGTTGACAAGTCTGTGCAACGGAGTCGTTTTCCATCCAGAATCGTAGAAGCATGGAGAGCGCTATTCGGCCTATACAATGACTTGCGGGGGTCTAACAGCTGTTCCAAGTCAGTGTCTTTACCTTCCCAGACAAGTCTGGTACCAATTTACCTGATCTCGGGGGGATGGATGGCTTGGTTAGCCCGGGCCGGGATTGATCGCGCGATCGTGCGGATGCCATTAGCGCCCCTTACCACTGTTTCACGCGAATTCACTTGAAAAATTCACTCGATCGCACAACAGCCATTATTCTTCGGTCGTCCGGTGCACTAAATTTAGTATAACCACCATTTTTCAAAGGCACTGAAGGTTTAGGTGGTTTATCCTGATTCCCATCTAAGGAAAATTGTTTTTGAAAACTTTCAAGAACCAATAGGGCTAAATGGACAGTTTTAGTCACCTCTTCCGCAAATAAAACTGTAAAAAACATTAAAAGCCGTATAAAACTTATCCTGACCACCAGAAACAAAACCGCAAAAATTATCAGAAGCTTTATAAAAGTTATTCTGACAACCAGAAAGAGAAACTATAAAAAAATTATATTACAAAAAGTTGTATGAACCTTATCCTGCCCGCCAAAAGAAAAGTATAGAAAATTATAAAAAGCTATATAAAAGTTATCCTAATCACCAGAAAGAAAAACTATACAAAATTATGAAAAGCTATATAAATCTTATCCTGATTACCAGAAAGAAAAATTATAGAAACACCAAAAGCTATATAAAACTTCTACTGACCATCGATACCGCATTGCTACACAGTTGCAATTAGCCAAAAGTTTGTTTTCGCCACCAAGGTGTATAATGGCTAGCCAGCCAGCCATATCTCTCAGCTCGCTCTCGGAGCAGCCGCGTCAGCTTTTCCCCGGGGAACGACTGGTAGTGACATCGATCAGGTAGAGAGGACGAGTCGTCCTTGGTGATCGACTGACGGCAAAAAGCACTTGGTCTCAAGGGCGCCGGCAGCCAGACAAGCCGGCTATCTGCCCCTTGGCGTTCCACTAGAGTACCTCTATTAGAATACAAAAATAGCAATAATTTTAGCACATAATATGGTATAATATCCGGTGTTGGGCAAGAACTAACGGTAGACGAAGTTTCTTCACGTTAGAGCTAATTCAACATATTTTCTATTTTATATTTTCAATACTATCGTTTCATCTTTCAAGAAGTTTTGACTCTCTTTGTCAGAATATTGGAACCGTAATCTTGTCTTCTTGGTTAGTGTTGCTGTTTTGGCGTCACATTTTAGGTTTACTAAGGTTGTTTTACATTCTTACGTGACCTGATCAAAAATTAAATAAATAAATAAGTGTATAAATAAATGAACAACTAAGTAAATGAATGAGTGAATAAATAAACAAATAAATAAATAAATGGTCAGCCTTGCTGTCCTGGCGTCACATTTTAACTTTACTAACGTTGTTTTCCATTCTCACGTGACCTGATAATAAATAAATAAATAAATAAATGGTTAGTCTTGCTGTCTTGACGTCACATTTTAGGTTTACTAAGGTTGTTTTCAATTCTCACGTGACCTGATAAACGATTAAATGAATAAATAAATAAATAAATGTAGAAATAAATAAACAAATAAATAAATAAGGGAGCCGCTCTTTCAACACAGTTGCCGACATTTTGGTGATTCCTATTCCATCATCTAATAGCTAGAGATTTCAGTGAACTTCATGAAAAAAAAAAACTTGAAAAAAATCTCCTCTTTAGCCATGGAGACGGCGAAGTACCAAAGTGAACCAGAAACGAGAGAGTGATATAGTTTCCTTGCTAATTTTGAGAGCTTCTGCAATCCCAAGCGATATCATGGGATGCTAGGGATTCAAAAATGAAATAAAGAGAAGAGAGGAAAAATTCAACCAAAGAAGGAGGGTCGAAAAAGCATACCCAACTCTTACCTGGATTATTCGAGAAATAGGACATTCAATGCATATTATTACTTCCCTAGATATTGCAGCATTCAGAAAATCCGAACGCATAGTATGAGCGATCAAAATCCATGTTTTTCGTTTCTACGATCTAATTACAATCGAACAATTTCGATTTAAGCAAAATTATAACGAGGGGCGAAAACGACAGATTATTCTGCCACCGGCTACATTTTGGAGAGCCAATAAGGCTATAGAGTAGTAAGAAGTGTAAGCAAAAGCAAAATCAAATAAAATGGATAGGTGGGCAGCTTTTTATCCTAGAGGACGGTTAGTTCCACCCCAAATGACGACCTCATTTGGCAGGGGTGTTGTTCTCCAGTGCAGAAAGATGAATGGCGACCGGGATGGCGGGCCAATTTCCCTCGGGGCTGCGCGACATCTCCAATAGCGGCTGATAAGGCGAACTTCTATTGAGCTGCGTTTATTGAGAGTTGAGGGCGCGTGTGGTGAACCAGTAAGAAGCGCCACTGGCATCCGCACGGTCGAGTGATCGATCCTCGCGCTGGGTATCCAAGCCCTCCACCCCTCCGGGGTCGGGTGAATTGATACCAGACTTGTCTGGTAACGTAAAAACACTGACTTGGTATATCGGCTGGCACACGGCAAGTCATGTTTCAGGCCAAATACGCATTCACAATGCTTCTACGTCCCTGAATGAGAGACGAACGCATGGCGCATTCTTAGGAAAATGGTCAAAACCGACACACTAACCTTTAGAATTTTATTATCAAAGCCCCAAATGAGCACCAAAACGAGCAGAAAAGAAAAACAAGTTAGCGATTCCAGAAGGACAGCTGGAGCGTGAAATTTGGAAGGATGGATTTGTGGCAAAAAGTCGATTTTTCTATGAAATTTCAGCAATCTAAAGATTGAAATAAAGGGTAGAGAGAAGATGATGAAAATTACTCACAGGAGTCTTCGCCAGCGGTTAAGTAAACCACTATATATATTTCAAAATTTATCGACTAAAATTTACAAGTGCACCGGAAACTTTCGGGGAAAAATAAAATATCGACGACGATCAGTGAACGACAGGCGTCAAAATTGATCGACAACGGTAACCTGATACCCGTAGGGTTTCAGAGATTAACCAAGTACAATACGCTGTTTGAAAAACAAACGATGTAAAATTTCTCCTTTATCTATTTCCCGCGAAAAGCAAATACAAACGAGGTGAGAGTTCAGGTTAAGGTCAAGGTGAACGACAAGTAGGAAACATTAGGGCAGATTTTAGGGGGGATATCGGGTATACGAAACCTGCTAGGTATCTACTTTCATTGGATCAGACTTCAAGGACGGAAGACCATTGTAAGTTTTCATTTTGAGTTTCTATCTATGGTCGGCCAAGGAGAGCAGCATTTATGAGCTAGAGATCGAAGAAATCTCTCATAGCCTGAGGCTAAATTGTCGAAAAACAAAAAATGGTTGAAATGGTTGAAAGATTGTCGAAAAACAAAAACGAAAAACAAAAAAACAAAAAACAAAAAACTCCTACGGTCCAACCGAACTAGGACTAACCATTTCTGGGCAGTGATAGCAAGAGTATGCTTCAAAGCAGGTAAACTTAAAGGTAATGGTAAGGCGGTCGACAATAATCGATCCCTTTAGGATAAGCCGTGCATTCGTGTTCCATTCTAATTCGCTAAGGCATGGTGAATACGTATTGGCCTACACAATAAATTGAGGGGCCAGGCCAGGCCAGTGTCTTCACCAACACAGACAAGTCTGGTGCCAATTTGCTCATTCCTGGGCCCAGATTCATCGTTGGTAAACCCCCGATAAACCCCGATATATAGCCCGCACGGCTCCCACCTTTGTCTACTTATCCTAAACTTCCTTTGTTAAATGCAATCTCTCATCGACTCTGCCGTCTGGTTCTGGCTAGGCCGCGGTGTCGGAGACCCCTCGTCCGTTCATGAATTTGGGCCCTGACCAGGATGGAAGGTTTGGATTGCCTGGACGAGGATTGATCGCTCGATTGTCCGGGTGTCAGTAGCGCCTCATACCACTGCATGGTAGGCCCCTCTAAAATGTACAAATTTTTCAGGTTTTCTTTAAGGGACGCGAGTTTATTACATGAGTTTACTGCTTGCCGGAATAGATGGGACAAAATTTGGGCTTTTTCAGAAGTCAGCTGCTTGGAGTTCCGAGACCTTTTCATATAAATTCCAGAGCGTTGGTTGAATAGAGTTTTTGGAACTTTTATTGGGTCTCAAAATGACAAATTGACAGTGCCAGCTGCTATTTTCCAATAAATCTCCTCCGACGGCTGGTCGTTATTGGATTCTTCCAAGGAATTTTCTTTTTGAAATCCAGCCAGCTGCCTGGAATCAGCGACTTTTCCATCCGGTGGCCTTGGAGCTCTCCTGTGCGATATTTAATCAAATTTAACAGGATTTGACCAGCAAAATGGAAAAAATGGTACGAGAAAAACTTCTCAAAGAAAAAACTTCGAACGGCCATATCACCAGCAACCTATAACCTTCCATTAAACATTCAAATTAATCAGTAAATTTACTCACCTCCATACCAAACTGCTTTTTCTGCTTAATTTAACCCATTTTCTTTATATGCCGTTTTAATTGATAAAATTTTTAGCTGAAGATGGTGTGGTTCACAGGATAAACCTCCCGATTGAGTAAAACCCCTCAGGGCGCGCGTATTTGATGAAACTTTAAGTAAATTAGAACAGTCAATCCTCGTGCTGCACTGGAAGGCGTACGCTCGTTCATACTCGGCAGCGCAACTTCCAGTAAGGCACAGACGCAGAGGATGCGGCACGACGACAAGTGCAACAGGTGAGATCATAAATAATTCGCACCATTCTTGGTAATTTATGAATTCCGGAACATATCTAGGACACCGTGCACCAAAATAGTGAACCTAGAGGTAAAGGTAAAGGTAAGAATGTCGGCGTTGATCACCCCTTAAGAACGCGCCATGCTCTCGTCTTCCATTTAGAGTCGTAGAGACATTGTGAATGCGTCTTTTGCTTACAATGACTTCCGAGGCCAGCTGCTATACCAAGTACCTTTCCAGACAAGCCTGGTACCAATTTACCAGACCACGGAGGGATGGGATGCTTGGTTAGCTCAGGCCGGGATCGATCGCTCGACCGTTCGTGCACCAGTAGCGACTCTTACTACTGTACCTCGCTCCCCCTTAAACTCACAAATATAGTAACACATCTATTGACTGTTTTTTCAAGTGCAAAAACCAAAAGTCAAAAACTCAAATACAAGCAGTATGGCAGGGTTTCCGTTCTCCTGGGCCGCACCGGTAAACGCTTAGATTCACGTGATCCTTTAGAATCTAATTACCTTTCCGAATTTACCCGAAATTTCATAAAGTAAGCCAACAAAAACAGGCCACAAAAACATGTACCACGCCCCTGTAAGATTAAACCCAAGGTGCGCGCAAGCCGAGCGGTTTCAACCGCGCCGCGACTTTTTGCTGCTGAGTATGAACGGACCTTATGGCGCCGGGAGACAATATTCCAAATAGTTTAACGTGGAAACGAGAATTAGAGCAGCAGCTGCAGCAACGTTGAGGGGTTGTGTTCCTGGCTAAGTCGGGGATTCGCAAGGGATTAGTTGATCGATGGCTACGGGGCGAATACTATGAGTTCCCACGGACACCCCGCCAATCCCACCGTCCCCGAGCGAAACTTAAAAACGCTCAGACTCTGGGCAACGAGGAACAATTTGTCGTTAATAAATAATAATAATATGAAATTCCAGTTTTATTACAACTTTCCTGCGGGTTACTATTATATATACTACAATAGATTCGCAAATGGTCGCCTGAGTAGCATAGTGGTCAGTGCACAGCCCCGGATAGGTTGAGACGCGGGTTCGAATCCCGCCAGAGATGCAATTTTTGCGATAAACCTAGCACCATCATTGCAACATCCTATTCTAGTAATAATAATAATAATAATAATAATAATAATAATAAGAAGAAGAAGAAGAAGAAGAAGAGGAGGAAGAAGAAGAATGAATGAATGAATGAATGAAAAAGAGCTATGTAGCAAGTAAGAGAGGAATCGGAAGCAATCTGAACCCGAGAGACGATGTTGTAAAGAAAAGAATCCGACGTATGACTGTCAAAATGGCCTTGGAACATTCCAGAAGCCACTTTTTGTCGCCGACACGATGCAGTCGTTATACACTTCCGCCTGAACGGACACTAATTGGAACCTCCTCGGCTGATTCTCAGGCTGCCTGCTGGTCTTTTCAAGTATAACTCTCTTGAAAAGCGCTCGTTGTGAAGTAGTAAGAGGCGCTACTTTCACCAACACGGTCGAGGGATCGATCCTTGCTCGGCTCAACCAAGCCTTTCATCTTTTTGAGGTCGGGTAAATTGGTACCAGAGATGTCTGTAAAGGTGAGGTCACTGAATCGATAGAGCAGTGCTCCGCAGGTCATTGTATGAGACAAATACTCATCTCCAACGTCTCTACGATCCTGAACGGAAACCGCATGCATGGCGCATTCTTAGATGACAGCTGAAGGCAAACTACTTTGCCTTTGGCTTATTTCTCGTTATTTTGAACAAAATAAAGCGAATTGACGACGGCAAAGGTGATGTGTTCGCGGATATCTCTAGCCAATAGGTGCAGCGATGCATAGCTAAGTATTGCCTCAGGGTACTTCTAACATGGAATCCCGCTCGAACGGCGTTCGCCAGCCGAACTGAGCACTCAAAAAGCCCTATAAAGGCAAAAACTAATGTTGTCGATGCCATGGGACCGCGCCACGCGTTCGTCTTCCATTTAGAAGCGCAGAGTCACGGTGAATAAATACTTTCCCTATACAATGACTTGCTATTGGCCCGCGTGGTGCAGTGGTAAGAGGCGCTGCTGTCACCCGCACGGTCGAGCGATCGATCCCGGCCCGGGCCAACCAAGCCTTCCATCCCTCCGGGGTCGGGTAAATTGGTACCAGACTAGTCTGGGAAGGTAAAGACACTAACCTGGCATAGCGGCTGGCCCCCGCAGGTCATTGTATAGGCCAAATACGCATTCACTATGCCTCTACGACTTGAATGGAACACGAATGCGGCGGCGCGTCCTTCGGGGACTGATCAACGCCGACACCTTTACCTTTTTACCTTTTTTATACAATGACTTGCGTATGGGAGCCGCTATACCAAGTCAGGATCTTCACCTTTCCAGACAAGAGTGGTACCAATTTACCCAACAGAGCGAAGGGAGACTTGGCATATTCTGACCAGTAGTAAGGTGTATTTGCACCTCGCCTATTTTCAAGTTATTGTGATGGCCCAATAAACGTAGTAAAGGAATATACCGCTAGTGATGTGTGGTGTTAACAACTGAAGACAGGAGGCTACACCGAAGTCGTTAACCCGGGCCGAGATTCATGAACGGACTAGCGATCTACGAAACCCCGTGGCAATAAACCCGCTCGATACCGTCGAGGTCTCCCAAACCCCGCCTCATCGCGAGGTGTGAAGGGCCCGCGATAAACCCCAATTAAACCGCGGCGCGCGTTCACGAATGTTCGTTTGTGCGCCGTTCGGGGTATATCTTGGGGTTTACGGGGGGTTTACTAATGATGAATGTGGGCACAGGGCGAATGGTAGGTGCAATAGGCCATGGTGACGGAAGTCCGGATTCAAATTTCCCGCCGCCGTCTGAGTGGGTGGAGCTTGGAGGGCGGCGGGAACTTTGAATCAGGTTTACCATCACTATGGTTTACTGCACTTCTCAATCAGGCTGCTTAGGTAAAGGGTAGTGCCACAATTGTCGACATTCGAAGGGAAGGTAATCAACCAGATTATGGACCAAATAATATCTTTGTAGGAGCAGTTTGGTGTTGAAAAGTCTCTGTTCCGTGAAGTTTCCCAGATCCTAACTGACTAGGCGAGCAGACGGAGAGCACCGGTGAGGGTAACATACCCATACGTCCTTCGGTTATCCCCAAGATCTAAGGTTACCCAAGCCAAAAAGTGGTGAGAAATCGAACACCTTGCACTCTGAGCTTTGATTCTTGAACATGTAATACTGTACTGCGCCGCCGTGGCAGTAATCAGATCTTCGACCTGTTTTTCCGCGATCTTTTCAGCTGCTGAGAACGTCTTCTCACTTGTCAACAGCTTCAGCTTCTCGCGAACCCTTGGAACAGCTTTCCACAGTCGCATTTCAAAAATTTTAGTTCCAATTCTAGTGGATGTTCAGGAATCAACAAAACAGGTTCCCACGTGGTACACTGGTAAGAGGCGTTACTGACATCCACACGGTCGGGCGATCGATCCGGGCAAAGGTTAAACAACCCTTCCATTTCATCGGGAACGCGTGAATTGGTACCAGACTTGTCTGGGAGGGTAAAGACACTGACGCGGTATAGGGGCGAGCCTTTGCAAGTCATGGTATGTGGCAGATACGGATTCACAATCGATCTACGATTCTGAGTGGGAGACGGGTGCGTGGCGCACCCTTAGGAGACCGATCAACACAACTTCCTTCATCATGACCGTATTTTAAAAAACTTGGTTTACAGGACCCTGATGTTGTCTACATCGTCGATCAATTTGTTTTCTGGCAGCTGAAATGGTAAAATTATACCCAAAAGAAAGACGGCTTCAAAGGCAGGGCCAGTATAGTAGAGTGCCGATCCGTCCAAATTGAAAAAAGAAATGTTTTTCGGCACCATCTGACGGTCTGAAGCACTAGAAACGTTATGCGAAAAACTCACGGAGTTAGCGCTGTCCCCATAGGAAAGAAGAAAACAGAAAAAGACTGGTGTGCTCCAGGGGAAAAATGAATTGCAGGAACGACGAACGAAAAATTATTAAAATATGGAATATTATGATACCTAGCCCCCTGTAAGGTAAGGGTAGACAAGGTGTCAGAGTAGATCAGTCTCCTGCTATCTGTAATGTAAAAGTAAAAAAAAAGTGTCGGAGTGGATCAGTTCCCTAAGCATGCGCCATGCTTCCGGGTTCCATTCAGAATCGTAAAGCCATGGAGAATGAGCATTTGGCTTATACAATGACTCGCGTTGGCCAACCGCTATACCAAGTCTGTGTCGCTACCTTACCGACCAGTCCGGTAACAATCTACCCAATCCCGGAGAGAGGGAAGGCTGCGTTAGCTCGGGCCGGGATCGATCGCTCGTCCGTTTGAGTGTCAGCGGCTCCTCTTGTCACTGCACCACACGCGTCCTTTGGTTTTTGTATAACCCTCTATAACCATTAGAAATTCAGTTCTACATAGCTCGCTTTGGCTATTCGTGGGTGGTCCAAACCCATGTCATTTGTTTTCTACCTTCCTGGTATTATGTGGGATTTGGGTGTCTATCGAAAAACGAGCGCCGGCGAACCAAGCAGAACAACATTTCATTCTAATGGCCCCTACATAGCAGCGGGTATACTTTTACCGTTTCAACAACCAGAAAGGCAGACTGATCAATAACCTGATACCGACATTTGGCTGCCGCAAATTGAGTTATTCTTTCTCGAAAAGCAGCATATTACTGTAGAGGACTAGTACACAATCAAACGCAGACAAGGACGAACAAAAGTCAAGTGCCTGGCGCAATAAGAGAAGTCGACCCTGATCCTACTTATCAGTAATATCAGAAGAAAAAATGTTCAACGGCATGATCAAGATGAAATTCGAAAAATACTTGTCTGTTGGATTGTCATCGATATGCTGCAGGTTATCATTATTATCAAATACCTTTCTTATTAGGTCTTTCCCCGGTATTGGTCATAAATTTACGAAAATTAGTGAGAAAAATATGAATAGAAAGTTAGAAAGCGATGAAAATTGATCGCTAAACGTCGTATCACAGCCGTCTGAAACTGAACGAGGGAGTTTTCTCAGTGGGAGGTAAAGTATGGGCGGGTCTAGACGAACGGCCACCTTAATGAAACAAGAAAAACCTTGAAAGCAACAGCTGCTTCAGGAGGAGCTCTAAATGACCGGAGAAAATTGCCGTGTTCTCGCCTAAGTGAAGCAGAAGATACAAATTTGTTTTCTGTGTTGAATGAAGTCTCAGAAGATGGATCTAACAATTATAGGTGACTATTCCGCTTTCCATCAAAAACGTCTTCTGCTCATTGAACTCTGGCAAAAAAATCCTAGACAGCACATCTTGAGAACTGTAAGAGGGTACTGCGATTAATAGTCAGAATCGTCGATTACCTTTTATCGGTAAAAGAATACCTACCCTTCGTGAATTGCACGAAAATTGGCATTTTTGCCGGCAAACGGTATTCAACCGAAGCACAAGAAATGCAGTGATAAGAGCCACTACTTTGACTCACCCGATCGGGCGATAGGTCACCAGACGAGGTATCTAAGGGGCAAGTGACCGAAAGTCGAGCGGTCAAGAAATCGTTTGTTAGGAAGTTTCACGAATACAGAAAATTTCTATACGAAAAAAAAAGAGCTCAAGCTGCTGCGCTCGAATATATACCTATCTTTGCAAATAAATCGATTTCGAAGAAGTTGTTAAGAAACGGCGGGTTTCGGCGCTCCGAAGCGCCGCTACCGCCGTTTTATCGTTGCGGCGCGTCCGGTACTGTAGCATTGGACCTAACGGACATGAAACTACATTTTCACTAAATAACTTGAACCAATATCGAAAAAGTCGTCAAGCTTATGAACGATACTAGAGGAGCGCAGAGAACCGGTCCAATTACGGACAAGGGTCAGTGACTAGGTGATATGGCTGTTTAGCATGATATGTAGTACTACGGATAAACCGGAGAGGTGGATTCGGATCCAGGGTAAATCACGAATTTTTCGATTAGGCCAGTGTTAACCGAACCTAAGCACTACCAAGGGGTTCAGGTGATGAATGTTGGAAAACGTATTAGTTTAGGATTGGTTCGAAATTGGTGTCGTCGGACATTACCGGCCTAATGAGTCAATCCACCCAGCCCCAGCTGACAATAGTTCAACGACGACGTGGAATTTGAGCAACGAATTAGCCGTTATAAATGAAATTGAACGAAACACACGACGACGAGCATTCTCGTCCAACGCACCGTTTGCGGCGGCCGCATTGCTCTAATCGATAGCTGTTTCAACGCGCGGTCACCGCCGCGGTAAAGACAGCGAATTCGTCGCTCAATTTTTTGTCGTCTGGTCTGTAAGGGCCCTAAATCCATGTTTAGCTAGCCAGATAATAGCTGCATGCTTCTAAAGTTTCAGGTTAGTTTCATTTTAGTTTCATTTATTCAATTCTCGTTTATTGAGCTTCTCTTTCTCATGCTCATGAGTCCCGGTAGAGGCTAAATAACTTGGTTTTTTAGCGTAAGGACGAAACTAGCTTTTGATTCTTGTGGTTTATTTATTCCGTTTTTTCTTGTTTATTAGCACTACCGTGGGGTTCGAGGGCCCGCGTGGTACAGTGGTAAGAGGCGCTGCTGACACCCGCCCGGTCGAGCGAACGATCCCGGCCCGGGCTAACCAAGCCTTTCATCCCTCCGGGATCGGGTAAATTGGTACCAGACTTGTCTGGGAAAGTAAAGACACTGACCTGGTATAGCAGCTGGCCCCCGCAGGTCATTGTATAGGCTAAATACGCATTCATCAAGCCTCCACGACTTGAATGGAACACGAATGCGGCGGCGCGTTCTCAGAGGACTGATCAACGCCGGCACCTTTACCTTTACCTTTACCTTTACCTTTACCAAGGGTTTCAGTAGATGGATGTTCGATGTCCAAAGCCAGTTAGCAGTAAGAACTAAGCAAAACAGACACCGTTAACAGTCAGCTGTTCGGCCGGGGCGCTGCTGCCGTTGGCAGTGACCGACGAAGTATCTCTCGAGAGGAGGCTGGCGAGCAGCCGTCGCCCGCCATCGAGGTCATCTCGCCCCATCGACCCGTCAATTTATCTTAGCCGGGGACGTGCCGATTCCTGTTTATTTATTTATTCCATTAGTTTATTCATTAAGCCGTCCGTCCGAAACCGTGCCGACAATCAACTATTTAGGAGCTAGCAGGACAATATCTCCTAAAGAGATTCCAATGGCAAGATGTAAAGGATCTGAAACTCATTAGACGTTAATTAAACTTTAAAATTAAATTAACAATGCAAAAATGGTACCAGGCAGTTCAACAAATTCAATCAAGCAGCAAGAGTGTACTCGAAATCACCAACCCGTGCATTCTAAGCGCGACCCTACTGATAAAAAGATGTAATTCATGATTGATCCTATAATTGTAAATGTGAAATAACGATATTTGTGAACTGAAAATTTTTGAATAGTGACGGGCAAAATGTATTTCATGAACAAGCCATGCAACGGTGATATGATTAATAAAGTGACAGACAATCAACATCAACATTAATTCCACTTCATAATTAATTTTTAACATAAGTTTTCAGTGAACAAGATTAGTGGATTGAAGTGTGTTCAGATGACAGTCTAGCAGTTTAGAGAAACATTTAAAATCACTCGGTATGGATAATTTTTACGGAGCTTAACCATAATGCTAAGTTCATATACTCAAACAACCCACTAGGAAAGAAAAAACGTTAAAAAATGTTCTGGGTACACAAGGTATGAGCGGTATTGTACAACAACATCCGTTAAATGCAAAGGTTTAGAAAAATGCCCAGCAGAGCAACAGAACAGGTTAAGTAAAGGTAAAGGTAAGGCAGTCGGCGTTGATCAGTCCCCTAAGAACGCGCCGTGTATTCGTGTTCCATTCAGAATCGTAGAGGCATGGTGAATGCGTATTTGCCCTATAGAATGACTTGCGGGGGCCAGCATACACCAAGTCAGAGTCTTTACCGTCCCACTTCTTACTAAATACGAGGATGAAAAATAATGGAAAATTAAATAATGAATAAGAAATTAAATAATAACAAATAATGAAATAAATTAATGAAAAAGTTCATCAGCGAAATGGTCTAGCACGACTTTTTTCCTGTTGAAGCTGAAATAGAAAAGCTAGATGAAAGGGGCAAAGAGGAGATAGAAGAGAAGAAATAAGGGATAAGGCCATAAAAGTTGGTATACGAAGAAAAGCGCTGAATATTGTTAGGTATCTTCAAAATACTCAGAAAAGCATTATGTACCTTGAAATGGTGGAACAAAATAAAGTAAAAAAATAAGGAACAGTACAAAGAAAAAGAGAGATATTGCGGATGGGCAAATCAGAGGTAGAGAAAAAGCTAGATCATCATATCATTTAATCCAGAAATCTTGATCAAACCTACTCCTAGTCCACTAAACTCTTGCTTTATCGATCAAGGGGTTTTTAACGTAACTTTTTTCTTATGATACTTGCGTCGTGCAAAATCTAGAGAGCAAAAAGCAGCAAAAAGCGTGGAAAAAGGAGAAAACGGAGAGAGACGAGAAGATGAATTAGTACAGAACTATCCTCAGAGGTTGCTCGGTCACCGAGATAGATGTCGCTTCTTTGGCGCCTGGCAGAGATGAGAATGTCGCCTAAAAATAAGCACTTGAGAAGAAATCTCAAACAAATCGAGAGAAATCAAGTTCTCAGCGAAGAAATAGAACAACGATTACGAAAGAAGCTAATAAAATCTAAACGACATGAGCGATTGTGTAGAGGAAAAAGAGGAGAGAAAAAAGAGTCTCAAAAACAACAATAAAATCGTAAGAATAAGAGAAACGAGACGTTTTATGACTTCTGCCAGGAAACCGGCCCACACGCCCAAGGCCGAGGCTAATGAATCGCACAAACCCCAAAATATACCCTGGATGGGCTGCAAACCATGATTCGACGTGTAAAATAGCAACTCAGACGGGGTTTTATCAGATCTTGTTTGCTCCTGGACTAGCGGTATAGGTTATGCCGGACGGCCCACTGAAAATTTGCAGCAATTTTAGGCTATCAAAGTATATCTGGGATTCTGAATGAGAAGCGAGGGCATGGCGTATGCCATCAGACTTATCAACGTTAGGATATCGCTCTCAACCATAGATTCGTGCAGTTGTCTGCATTTGCGGAAACAGAAGGCTAAAAGTGAAGTGGTCGACGTTGATCAGTTCGATGGTATGCGCCGCACACCTGTTTCCCATTCAGAATCTCAGAGGTGTTTTGATCGTGTATGTGGCCTGTAAAACTATAGTCGCCTGATAATGAATCCACCAATCAGTGTTACTCGTCAATAAGCCACCAACCAGTTGTTTATTCAAGCTAATCTAAAATAGAATTCTCGTATCTTGGAGGGAAAGAAAATTGGCTTGAGGGAAAAAATAGTATAAAGGGAAGAAAAGTCGTTCAGAAACACCAAAAATGTCCATGTGCTCACCACAAGAATGGGGCCGATAGCAAAAGAAAACTGAACAGGCCGCTGTGTTTGTTCTGAATCCTTTCAATATTAGTAAACAAGACTATGACTGCATGGAAAAAATAATTCAAATTCGAGATAAAAAGTATTTTATTTATTTAACTACGCCCATTGGCGCGCTAAGAATACCAGTGAAGTGCTTAGCCGGACAATCATGGATTTACTGAAAAAGAAACCTAACCAAAACAAAAACTAAAAAAAAATCCAAAAAAAACCAAAAACAACTAGGCATCTAAATGCCCCAGGGCAACCAGCTTACACACTCCTTCCTCCACGGATGAGCCTCAGAGGTTGTTCCAATTCTTAATTACCCAATTTGCGATGATTCTGTGACAATTACAGTAGCTGCATAGGGTTCAGGGGGTCAAACAGGTCTACCTCCCTGCTTCTTCTTACGCAACGTTACAAAAATCCTATTTTTCCTTACACCTCACCACGTTAATTACAAAGTAAACTAAAACCAAAACCAAGTACCGCAACGATAAAACGGCGAAAATGGCGCTTTCATGCGCCGAAAGGTGCGGTTTTTAGAGACCACACGTGGTGACCCGGACAGAGCCCACCTCTATTTGCTTACGCCACAGGTCCAACTGGGATCCCCGCGTGGTAGCCCGGCCGAAGGCGGAGCCTCATCGGTCGATAAGTCACCAGAAGACGAATCTAAGGGACCAGAAGCCGAGGAGTAAAAAAATTGTTAGTTAACAAGTTCCACAAATATAGAAAATTCATATATGAAAAGATAGAGCTCCACTTGCTCAGTCCAAAAACATACCTATTTTTACGATTACTCCAATTTTAAGGGAAATTTAGAAAAACGGCGGTTTCTGCGAAAGAAAGCGTCGCTGACGCCCTTCTATCGTTGCGGCACATCCAGTAGTGTAGAGCTGCTGAATATAGGGCAAACTAAAACTTTTCAAAGGAAAGAGCAAGGCTGTGTCGGCTGACGGCAAATCAGTGGGGCACAGGTTCTGAACAGCTCATTGACGAGGCGGCCGCTCTCAACTGTTGACTCGTCGAGAACCCGAAAAACGATGAGCTTTGTGCCAGCGGCTCAAGCCGGCACTCGAACAGACATCGTCGTCGTCGGCGTCGTTTCATCAGAATTTCCGCTAGGGCTCGGAGAGCATCCTGAGAGGCCGATGAACGATGGAGAGATCAAAGTTGACCTACTCGGAGCAAAGGTATAGAGAAAAAAGAGAGAAGTAACAGTTAGAACAACACAGCAACCTGGAACGAATGACACTGAATTTTGGTTTCACTATCAGGTGCACATAATTCAATGGACTATATACCATTTTCATTTTAAAATGGAAACTTGAACCAAAATGGACGTATTTCCCATCAAAAAGGACACCCTCAACTTTCAAATCGTAAGTGGCGTAATTCGTTTCTCATTCTTTGTTAAACATGTTAACAACAAATATTTGCAACAATTTATATATACTAGCAATACAAATATATAGGCGACACTGATGATAAAGCTAATCCGAAATATATAAGTTTCATGTTCTCTCTTCTTGAAACCTCGACAAAGCAGCATACGGATTCCAAAATATATAACAATAAAATAAAATATGAATATGAAAATATGAAAGAAATAAAATAAAATATAAAACAACAAAATGAGGCTACAAATAAGAAACTATATAGAAAATTGAACAAATAAGAAACTACAAACAACATGCATATAGGATGTTGCAATGATGGTGCTAGGTTTATCGCAAAAATCGCATCTCATTCAACTTGCATGTAAATTATAACAAATATGATACTTACAAATAATTGATAAAAATCATTTGTTCAACATTTTTTTATTTTATAGACGATTTTACATTGATTAATAATTGAAGAAATGGTTAATAAAAATGGAATCGTCTTGCTCATATGAGATTAGAGAATTTTCCAGAAAGAATCCCTAATCGATTTGAGAACCCTCACTATGGTCTGGAAAATGTTCCAGAAGAAACTTGATCGCTTTGGGGACCACCTAGTTTAGTTCGGAAGACGTCCCAGAAAGACTCCTTGTTCGAGAAACCATTCGGCTTGCATTGAATGTTGATGCAGGGCAAACGTCCTTTTTTAATTGAAAAAGGTCAATTTTGATTTGAAATACGTCCACTTCGGTTTGGAAACTGTCCATTTTCAAATGAGAATGGTATATATAGAATCGAAGCATCTATGTATGAAACCCTGAACGGGAAACGAATGCACGGCGCATACCACCGAACTAGAAAGCGTCAGCCATGCCATTCTTACTATGCTGTTTCCGGAAATGCAGCCAACTTTGCGAATCTATGGTCGAGAGCGATAATCAACTTGATGGCATACGCCGTGCACTCGTTTCCCATCCGGAATCTCAGAGATAAAGGTTTTTCACAGTCTGGTTTCGAGTTCGTGATTTGTGAATGACGCACACGGCAGTCGAGCAGTTTTCCAACACGATAATCTCAACGATATCATACATTTTGAATGTAGCAGAATACATTTTCACAGGAAAATTGTTATTTGGATCCAAAATCCACCTAATGCACCAGGGCGGCCGATTCGAGTGGTTCTCTAACTCGACAACATCACTTTCAACTGCCGGAACACGTCCGCCAACCGCACCCCGAGGTCAGTAAATAGACGCCGACTTGGATTTGGTCGCTCTTTGTAGTGGCGAAAAAGCAACATCTGTTAGTACAATTTAACGAGACAAATGACTTTATGAATAATGGAAAACCAGCGCGAGGTGGGGACTACATTTGCATAGTTATTATTTATTAATAATACCCATCAAATCAAATCCAGCCATCAAGAAGTTATCCACGAGAAGCAGGTCGAGGTTTCGTGTTCAAGCGAAAAGCAAACAGAAGCAAAAAAGGGGCCAAAAAGAAATTAAAACGAAAAAAGGAAATAATTCTCCGAATGTCACTGTGTTTTGAATGGATAACAAATGTATGGCGCGCTCCAACATTATTAATTTCCTCATTTTCTAGTGGGATTATTCCATGGCTTAAAAAGTAATCAGCACTCCACCAACCAAGTTCAGCCATCAAATACAGTACCGTCGGTATTCTTCCGCCAAAACGCGATTTAAGCAATCTTAACACTCTCGAAATTAGGTAATATCAAAAAGAATACCATATCTACGGAGGGAAAGTCGAGACGATCATTTCGAAATACAACAAGCCTGAGGAAAGTTTACGTTCAAAAATGCGCGTAAGGAAAATTTGAAAAATGGCTGCGTTTCATGAAGTGTTGTACTGCGAGTTCCGTAATTTCGTTCTAAGATTCCTAGACGTAACTTGATTGGAAATATTCTCAGGGTATAATTAGCGAGGATGGCCTAACGACGCTGACCTTGTGTGGTCGTCGTCTTGATGAGGTCATGGAACACATACATGAAAATCAAAAATTTATTTATTTATTTAATTAATTAATTATTTATTTATTTGCTTATTTATTTATATATCCTTACATCCACATGAATGTGCATACAACCAAAATTAGTAACAACACTAACTGAACAAAAAGAAGAAAAGAACTACACTACGCAGCAAAATCCATAGGACTAAGAACACACATTATAATTATTAAGGAAACACCAATAAAATCAAAATTCTGGCTACAACTACTTCAGTGCTGGATCAACCACGCTCTTCTGATTCCGGCCATGTGTTCTTTATTCGATATAAATAATTCTGAAGTGATTTATGGCGAGTGAACGGTAAAGATCTTTTTGTATTTGGCATGGTCCGTTAGCTACTAACCACTGCACTATAACTGGCGCGCCCATTCACGGCTTAATACTTAAATAAATAAATAAATTAATTAATTAATAAAGGTAAAAGGTAAAGGTGCCGGCGTTGATCAGTCCCCTAAGGACGCGCCGCCGCATGTTCCATTCAAGTCGTGGAGGCTTCGTGAATGCGTATTTGGCCTATACAATGACCTGCGGGGGCCAGCCGCTATACCAGGTCAGTGTCTTTACCTTACCAGACAAGTCTGGTACCAATTTACCCGACCCCAGAGGGATGGAAGGCTTGGTTAGCCCGGGCCGGGATCGATCGCTCGACCGTGCGGGTATCAGCAGCGCCTCTTACCCATATACCACGCGGGCACTAAATAAATAAATAAATAATCAAATAACGATCTAGATCGTTCAAATCGCGTTTTAGCGGAAAAATACCGATGGTTCTGTAGTTGTTGTCCGGACGACGACGACAATTCAGACCCAAGCGAATGGCAAACAATTCTTCAACAGCCAAAGAACTTCTGGCAAACGCCGCAAACGTGAGAATCCTACACTAGGGCTGGCCGGGAGCGGTGGTAAATCGAGTGCGAAGCTGAGCTGTGAACGGCTGCGAAGTAAAAACGTTGCCCACACGACACGAGAGGACAGGTGTCAAGAGGACTTTACAGCCCGAGTTCGACAGCCCTCACACCTGGCGCCCCTCAGGGCATCTTCTCGATCATAAAAGTAAAGGTAAAGGTAAAGGTGCCGGCGTTGATCAGTCGTCTGAGGACGCGCCGTCGCATTCGTGTTCCATCCAAGTCGTAGAGGCATAGTGAATGCGTATTTGGCCTATACAATGACCTGCGTGGGCCAGCCGCTATCCCAGGTCAGTGTCTTTACCTTCCCAGACAAGTCTGGTACCAATTTACTCGACCCCGGAGGGATGGAGGGCTTGGATAGCCCGGGCCGGGATCGATCGCTCGACCGTGCGAATGGCAGCAGCGCCTCTTACCACTGTACCACGCGGGCCCCTCTTCTCGATCATAGCTAGCTGATATAAAAGGTAAAGGTGAAGATGTTGGCATTAATCCTTCCCGAACTTTACCTCCGCAGAAAAGTCAGGTACCAAAAAATCGACCCCGGAGGAACGGAAGGCTTGATCGGCCTGGGCGGGTGCCAATTGCTCGAATATGCGAGTGCCAGTAGCACCTCCTACTGCTGCACAACGGGCAGTTGGGAACTGGGCTAGTTCATGAATTTAGTCATTTTTCTGGCAAACTCAATTGTCTAGTTGAAAAACTGGAAACATTAAACAACTTTGCTTACTTAAAAACTTACTAACTTACTTAAAAACAGTGTTCACTGCTACTAGATATAATCACATTTTTGTGCCGATTTAAACCTTTTTTATTTTATAATTTACATCAGTGACTTCGACAATATTCTGGCACCTTATAACATCCATATAAACACTTGTGTCACCCTCGAATAGATACAACCCAAACAGAAATAGATTAAATATTCTCCAGTTGGGTTTTTTCTTGGGTTGAGCGTGTGGTACAGTAGTAAGAGGCGCTAGCGACACCCTCACGGTTGAGCGATCGATCCCGGCCCGGGCTTATGAAGCCTTCCAAACCTCCGGGGTCGGGTAAATTGATACCAGACTTGCCTAGGAAGGGAAAGACACTGACTAGGTATAGAGCGCGTGCAAGTCACTGTATAGGCAAAATACGATATTCCCCACTCCTCCGCGATTCTGAATAGAAGTCGTAAGCATGGCGCGTCCTTATATAACTGACCAACGCCGACTCTTTACCTTTATTTCTCGTTTTTGAGTGAAGCAACAACTTCCTGACTTCAACTACATTTTCCGAAAAACACTGCTTAGCAGGTATGTGATTACGGTATTGTAGTCGTTCTGAAAGAAGGCGATGAGCGACGGTAAATATAGCCCAGCTAGAAACCAACTATTTACCTTAACCCGATATTAGCCGTCTGTTTACAGCCAAGCATCTTTGGAGAGAGCACAAATTGCATTTCTTATGTGAATATGAGAAAAACTGCGGGCGTTATTGGATTTCCTGCCTAATGAACGTTTCGTTTTGCTTGCAGTTTACTGCTGAAAAATCAAAAGTTAGGATAAATGGACTTTGGTGACAGGAAAGATGCACAGCTAGGTCAAGAATCAATTACCTAATCCATCAAATAGGTGAAAAATAGGTGAAAAATGAAGCCATGGGATGAAGTGTGAATGAAAACTACAAAAAACCGCTCATTTGTTCCGGTTCGAGTGGAAAGCACGAAAACATGCTCCCTCTGCGGTCACGGCAACGACATTGAAAGCAGTTTCAAAAGATAAACGAAATGAAATCGATAAAGAAGACGAATACTCGATCTGATAGAGATGAACAGCTGAACTCCACAGGAAAAACAAAGCTCAAAGGCCTCCTCAAATCGCAGACATTCAAAATCTAGTCTTAGAAAATGAGTAAAGTCATGGAACAGAGAAAAAAGTCTCAAAATTTTAAGGAAAATTCCCTAGGTTTCCCAGAGATTTCAGGATCCTGGCACCTATGTAGGTGCAGGTGCCAGATGGTCCGCAGAGGAATGGGGCCGGTTCAGCCAGGTTCTGGTTGTCATAGTGACCGCAGCGCGCTGACCGTAGTCGTTCCATTTCCCTGGGTAATTTCGTTCCCGGTGAAAATCTGTCAGCGCATATTTCTTGTGGAATTTCGTGCTACCCTATAATCCAATTTAATTCGATCACAAAAGTAGTAATAATTCTTAAAACCTAAAATGCTTTCAGTTTAGCTGATACATACAATAATGCCGACCCCGGTTCCCGGGCCTATACCCTTATTTATTTATTTATTTATGTATTCATTTATTTATCTATATATTTATTTATTTATTTATTTACTTATTTATTTATTTATCTATTCATTTATTTATTTATCTATTTATCTATTTACTTATTTATTTGTTTGTGTATTCATTTATTTATCTATAGATCTATTTATTTATTTACTTATTTATTTATTTATGTATTCATTTATTCGAATCTCTAGTCGTCAATGAATAATCACTGGAAAAAACCGTGTATGCGTACTGACTGATCTAACAAAACGAGAAAGACAAAAGATGACAAAATGACAGAAAAAAGAAAGAGCTAAGAAATCAATGAGGCAGAATCACCGGAATTAAGAATGGATGAATGAGATCTAAAAATAAAATAATAATAACAAAATAATAATTTTGTCAAAATATAGAAACATGAAGTCCATAATAGCGAACTAGGAAATTAATTAGGAGCGGCAGGAATGGACGAAAGGCAAAATAAATCTCTGTGGACAGACTTCGGGGAGCTAGGGTAATCGGCTCAGCTGGGTAAGAGAGTCGACGGTGTACCGGTATCACATAACGGTGCCCGATAAGCCAGAAACTCGGGTTTGAATCCCGCCTGAGCCGTGATTTTTGCGCTGATTATAGCATCTGTCAATTTCACTGAATTTTCAGGAACCCATGGCCATTTAGTTGTCAACGATCCTTCAGTTTTACGCTCCAGATAGTTCATTTCCCGGCTCTGCTGCGCACAATGGCCTCTCTAATTCACGTCTCATTACCTTGACGACCAGGCGGTTGTTGGCGTTTCTAGTCCAACCTGGGGAGAGCAGATGGTTGAGAGCCAACATTTGAAGCTCGTCTGATGGTTTGACAGATGCAAGTCATTGTAAAGATCAAATACGCAGTCACCATGCTCTACGATTTTGCATAGAACATGAATGCATGGCGCGTTTCCACTAAATTTTTCAACGCTGACCAGTTTAGCAGTTTTTAGCAGCAGTTTTTATAAATAGTCAAGTTCACCATTGTCCTGGTTATGCCAACCCATGCGACCCACGAGCAAAAGGCACCAATGCGATAAAAATTGCTCCAAGCATAACTCTAGTATTATTATTTTTGCCAACAGGTGGCGAAGAGATGCTCTATATGAACTTAAGGGCTTGTTCAGACGACGCGCGTCGAAAATGCAAAATCGAAGCTCAATCGATAATTAACGTCATTGATCGAATTTGCTCCTTTGCGTTAGTGGCGCAGTCCGGTTGCGCCTCATATAGGCAAAAAAAATTAGGCATATAATCACATAGGAAAGAAATTGAACGAAAAAAGTGAATTTTGTCAAAGTGAATTTTTCCATTAATAAGGAATAGCAGCCTTCTAAAAAACCCGAGCGACCAGTAAGTTTGCCTATATGAGGCGCAACCGGACTGCGCCACTAATGCGAAAGAGCAAATTCGATCAAGGGCGTTAATTATCGATTGAGCTTCGATTTTGCATTTTCGACGCGCGTCGTCTGAACAAGCCCTAAGACCATACGAACTTTATAAGGGGCGCTAGCGGTGCAGTGGTCAGGGGCGCTACTGACACCCGCACTGTCGAACGCTCGATCCCCGCCTGGACTGACAAAGTCTTTCATTCCTCCGGGAACGAGTAAATCGATATTAGACTTCTCTGGAAAGGTAAAGACCAGCATTGAATAGAATCATTACCAAAAGTATCCTGCTATTTGCCGCTTTTTTTGTTAAGCAGTTTATAGACGAGAACTAGTTGTTTGACTTATATATTTGGAGATGCTAGGTTATTCGCAAAACACTGACATCGGACGGGAATTGAACCCGCGTCTTTCTGTTTCCGGCAGACTGCACTAACCACTGTGCTACCGATGTACTACGTTGCGAATCTCATAGCATCTCTTTCTTAAGCCCGGTCGGGCTGTAGCTATCAGCACTCACCCGTAATCACGGGAATGAGCCGGTAAGCCGATATCGGCAGTTACCAGATAAGCTGATAGCAATTTTGATATAACACGAAACTAGGAAACAAAAAGACGCGGGTTCGATTCCGGTCCGGTGTCAGTGTTTTGCGAATAACCTAACATCTCCAAATATATAAGTCATTACCTAAAGATGTTGAATACTGATAATTAGTCATTAAGAACAATTAGCAATCGACCGAAAGCCTGCTAATAAGAGAACATTTCAAGTTGTTCCGCTGAGTTAGTGGCAATCAAACCAGAAGCTTCAGCATGAAACCCCATAAAGTCGTTAGACACCGCTTTCCCCCATACCGGCCCTCCTTTGGGTAAATGGCCCCTGTGCAAAGATGACACGCAAATTCGTGAAGCTTTCCAAAAATTTTCCGAATTACTGTTGTTTCATCTTTCATGCAGTTTGGTTTCCGCTTCCGCTTCAGAATATTGGAATTGTAATCTTGTTGTCTTGGTTATTCTTGCTGTCTTTGCATCACATTTTGAGTTTACTCCGGTTGTTTTCCATTTTCACGTGACCTGATCACGTCTTGAATAAGTAAATAACTAGATAAATACATAAATTAATTAATGAATTAATAAACAAATAAACGAATATATAACTAATAAATAAATAAATATCTGAATAAGTCAATAAATAAGTAAACAAACAAACAAATCAATAATTGAATAAACAAATAAATAAATAAATAAATGAGGCTAAAAGAGCTGAGCAGTCGGTGATTTAAGGGCCGAAACTGAATGCCAATGCATATTTTGTGCTTCATCAAGTCACTCTCAAAAGCTGTCGACGAAAAAGAACCAAATCGCTGCCGTTCTTATGAGCTCACCTGCGCCGTTTATTGGTCGGTGGAGACCTGAACGAGCACTTTCGTCCGCTTGAAAACCAACGATTTGGTTTACACTGGAATTGATTTTCAAAGCTAGCGATTGAAACTTCACCTATTTTCTGTTCAATTTCAATTTTGTTTTACAGACCCACGCGGCACAGTGGAAAGAAGCGCTGTTAACATTCGTAAGGTTGAGCGATCGATCCTCGCACAGGCTTCCCATCCCTTTGGGTTAGTTCCCATCGGGGACTCGTAAATGGCACCACTGGGAAGATGGAGACAATGACTCGAACGACGACTGGCCAACGCAAGTCATTGCATAAGACAATTGTGCATTCACCATGTCTCTACGAACCTGAATGGAAGACGAATGCATGGCGCGTCCTTAGGAAAGCCGACCACTTTATCTTTACCTCTAGTAGATTCACAATGTAGACGAAGAGTATAAAACATTCCAATAAGCCTCCATTTTCGAAAATGAGCAAGGATCGTCCAACCGACTTCGGTGAAAAAATCTTTGAATCAAATATATCTAAAATTTCCCTAGCAATGCGATCCCTTGAATTGAGATTCATAGAGGAATTATGGGTTGAAAAAAATTTCCTCCCGCTTCATTAAGAGAAGTGGACGTTCAGCACCAATTCCGATGATTTCGGGTAAAGCAGTCCAAGCCTGTTGAAATATAAGAGGAAAACAAGTTCATGGCGCGTTCTCCGGGCACTGATCGACTCCCGCTTTACCTATCAACAAAACAACAAAGGTTATAATAACAAATGTTAAAAAATGGAGAATGAGAGAAATAAGTAAATATGGAAAAATGAATGATAAGCGAAATGAGAATGCCAATTAATAAAGGGAATAAAGGAAAATTATTTAAAAAGGTTAATAGAAATACTATTAAGTTACTAGTAAGTATGTAAGTAAGTAATAAGTAGTAAATTATAAGAAAGTAAGTTAGTAAGAGAACAATAGTAAGAAGGAATATAAATCACGATACTAAATGAGAAATATTTTTATATTTTATTTTGTATTTCTATTCTATTTATATTTTTTATTTATTTCTATTCTATTTATATTTATTTTATATTTAATATTGTTATATTTCTCATTTAGTATCGTTATTTATATTCCTTCTTACAATTGTTCTCTTAATACCTTACTGTTCTCTTAAAATAGTATTACTAATAAATACATAGTAATAGTAAAAGTAAACAAATACTAGTAAAAGATATAAGTCTGTTTCGACTCTACCCTTAATATTGCTTTCCAATGCCTATAACTGCGAGTTAATCGAAGAGAGGAAGGCCGGTTTTTCGGTGGAAGCTGAGGTGAAGCTCAGCAAACTTCTTGCCGTCTTGATTGTCACCAAATGAGCACAAAGTTCATCCAGCAGCTGAGCAGGCACAAGGCGTCTTCATTCAACAAAAAGGCCAATACGAGTTCAGACGTTCCGTCCGAAATCCAATTTCACCCGATAATGAATAGTCTGTGTAAATATATCATCAGGCGAAAACCATTTAAAGGAGAAATTGCCGCAGGGAACGGGGTGAGGGGACGTCGCCGAAGAATGGTCGAGCTGCTGCAGCTAAACAGAGGACGGAGTCGAGAGTAATTGGCCGCAAGCACCATTGCCTCAATCGTCGACCGACCAAATTCAATTCAGCCCGTCCAGCCAGCACGAACGAACGTAAACGGGGCCACACACACGAGCACCATCAACAACGACCAATCAAAAGCGTCTATAAATGGGTAAAAAAGCCTTTTTTCCGAAAGGTTCCACCAGAAACCATCAAATGAACCCTTGAGCTCAGTCACCTACGAAGGAATTGATTCCAACGGCTCTATTGTTAACAGGCACCTTTCGGGTTAGCGATGGAGAAAATAACCGAGATTAATCAGAGAACGTTAGAAACGACAAAACAATAAACCATCACAATCGAAAAAGGAAGGCCTAAGCATAGAAATGAATGGAAGAACCGAGAACGAAAAAATGAAGGTCATGGTGGAATAATCGCATTGTTTCTATTTAGTCAAAAACAAGTCACATATTGGTCCAGAACTTTTTTTGGAAGAGTCATAGGTGATAGAGATTTTGCGATGTCCGACCTCAAAGGAATCAGCTGGCCTAATGGTGAATGACAGTTTGCCACTTCGGTATACCGGCGTCGTACATACATACTTAATGAAACCTCCACAAGTTTTTTCTTCGCTATATTAAATGAGGAAGTCGACACTACAAAACTATGGAAGTCTCCAGAGCCCATAAAAGTGGGGTATAGGGAGGAATGTGTAGCTGTTTGTACGTTCACATGGGTAAGTGGACAAGATCGCCTGAATAAAGATAAACAGGCTACCGGCTCTTACTGGTTTCGCTGAACGTGCACAAGAGCAGAACTGGAGGCGAGGCCAAACAGTCCAGCAGTACAATTTTTTCGCAGCTTGAAAACAGAATTGAGTTGCGTGCAATTAGAAGAAGAAAAAAGAAAGAGAAAAACTCAGCACATCTACGATGCCTAGCTACCCCAAAAAATACAAAAACTTCACAAATGAACTAAGAACATTAATTATGGAATTCTAGCTTTATTACCGTCCTTTTGCTGGTAACCACCCAGAATACCGAAGGTAGATGTTGAGAAGATGGTGCTAGAATAATTATAGCAAAAATCGTGGCATAATCAGGAATCGAGCCGCAGCCGAAGTTCTTTTTTGGAACTAATAATCGAATTTATCAGTTTTTTAGTCTCAATAAATGCTGGTATCCTCTTACCAATCCATACGGGTGCCACAATAAAAGGGGAAGGTAGGGGTGTGGGCGTTGATCAGTCCCCAGGGACACGCCACGCATTCACGTTCCATTAAGAAACATAGAGGTATGGTGAATACGTATTTGGCTTATACAATGGTTTAAGGACGGCCAGCTATACCAAGTCAGTGTCTTTACCTTCTCAGACAGGTCCGGCATCAATTTGCCCGACCACAAATGGATGGAAGGCCTGGTTAGTTCGGGCGGGGATCGATCGCTCAAAAATGCGAGTGTCAGTAGCGCCTCTTACCACTGTACCGCACGCGACATTGAATAACAACTACATCGGGAATATCAAAGGTGCGGCTACAGTGGAGAAGGTCAGTCGCATTGGCCATTGCGCGCACATCTGCCTTTTGAGGAACACCTAGACGGACAAAAGCGTCCGTGCATGAAATTAAAAACAAACAAAACCCAGAAAACATTAGATAGGCAAAGTAGGACACCGCACACTAGCAAAAGAGCAGCCGTCCTTTTATGAATTTGCAATTCTTCATTTGCTAGCATATCCTCGAAAAGTCGAGATAAAATAAATGACAATAACGAATGGTCTGTGAAAATGTGCGCCAAGATTTCTATGAGAGCCGGCGATATTAATGTCGCTGATTTTGAAGCTGATTTTGAAATCTTATCGGTTTTATAGTGACGAAAACTGACATTCTTTCGCGAACTGTCAGATGTTGAGTAAAGACAGCGGAAAGGAACTGGAAGAAAGGTAAATATGATGAGAGATTTTAAAAAAAGACAGTCCAACAGTCCCATTTACCTTCTGGAGTTGGTAAAGTGACAGATTTCTCGTCCCAGGAGGTGGAGGTCTACCTGGACAAGAAGTAGGGATTATTTAGAACGTGGAAGACATCACTGTGAGGAAGTTGATTACCAATTAGAGTATTTATTTATTTTATTTATTATTTAAAACGTGAAAATGGAAAACAACATGGGTAAAGCTGAAAGTGATGCTAAGACAGCGAAAATAACAAGACAACCAGGAAAAATACAGTGGTACAGGTGATTCTCACATAAATAAATAGGTAAAGGTAAAGATATCGGCATTGATCATCCACTAATATCGCGCCACGCATTCGTGTTCCATTCAAGTTGCTGAGGCATAGTGAATGCGTACTTGTCCTACACAATGACCTGCGGAGACCAGCCGCTATACCAGGTCAGTGTCTTTACCTTCCCAGACAAGTCTGGTACCAATTTACCCGACCCTGGAGGGATGGAAGGCTTGGTTAGCGTGAAGCGGGATCGATCGCTCGACCGTGCGGGTGTCAGTAGCGCCTCTTACCACTGTACCACGCGGGCCCATAAATAAATAAAATGAATATCATTCTAAATTGCACCTGGACCGACAGTGATGGACCGGTACGATACACACGGCTGATGAAACTACCAACTGGATACACAGTGAAGTTACCCATGGATGGGAGAATATCCAGTGGTTAAAGAGAGACAAAAAGAAAAAAGAAACAAAAACTGCTTCATGTGCCATTTCCTTTCGTGGTCAGGTTCACCGACGATGGGGAAAAGGTGAGATTCTAAGAGACTTATAGAAGAACTTCTCAGAGCAGACCAGTATCACATTGGATGAAAGCTGAATAAAAACTCAAGAAATGAAAGAAGCATAAAGAGAAAAAAGAAGGAGAGGAGAGGAAGATGAATTGGTGAGGACGAAAGCCGCCGAACATCGTCCGGTCAAGTCGTTGGCTCGGCTTGGTCGGTGATTGATTGGCCATAGGTGATTGGGGCCGATCGACGTGATCAACTAGATCGTGTAGTTGACACGAAAACGCGGACCGAGGTGGTTCCGCTCCTCGTTTTCATAGGCTTTCAGTTTTCTTTTCCGATTTCATGAGCTTCTTAGTTTAGAAAAGGCTCGCATGGCTCAGTAATAAGAGGCGCTACCGAAACCTGTATGTACCTCCGAGCGATCGATCCCCTCCCGAACCAGCCAAGCCTCGCAACATTCCGGGGTGGGTTTATGTTGGCACCAGACATATCTGTAAAGGTGAAGATGCTGACTTGTTACAGCGGCTGGCCCCTTAAAGTCATTGTATAGGTCAAATACGAGTTCATCATGCCTCTACGACTTTAAATGAAACGCGAATGCGTGGCGCGTCCTTAGAGGGTAAATAAATGCCGGTATCCTTGCCTTAACGAATGCGCTGAATAGCGCAGGTGCTTATCGGCTTTCCACTAAAATAGTCTCCAGAAGTGCTGGTGCTAAAAAACCTCTTTTCAAAGTTAAATCTGTTATCTTATTGTTAGGGAATTCCTAGCAGCTTACTACAGCCAACCCAAGCAAGGGTAGCCAATATTATCAACTCGAGATGTCCGCCAATAAATCTTGTATTAGGTTAGTGCAAAAGTTCTCGGACATTTGCGACTTCTTGAATTTGAAAGAATTTTCCCGGTATTTTCGGCTCCAGTCAAAAAATGTTATAGAGAAGAGAAGACCATTAATACTAACGGTGCCTACTTCAAATGACTCCTTGATATTGTTCAGATATTATAAAATAAACTGTTTTGTATCCCAAATGTCCGAGAACTTGTGCACCAACCTAAGTGCCCTGCCATACCACCGTTGCGATTGACGCTGCGTCGATCGCTGCGAATAGGCGTCGTTCATGAAGTATTGTGTGTGCCGCAGCTGCCTGCGGACACCGTAGGGATTAATTAGAGAAATGTGTTGTGTGGATGTGTTCGTGTGTTCGTATTCAAATGTGGGCGTGTTCGTGTGGGAAATAAGAGGTCAAATTTTGGAAAAATAGGATAATTTCCAAAATTTGACCTCTTATTTCCCACACGAACACATCGCAGTTGTTGTTTGGCGCCCTAATATCTCTTTTCTTCGGTATTGTTTGTGTTTCTGTAAATGAAGTAAGTCCATGTGTTTCAGAATCCCCGATCCCTGCAACCTTGGACTTAACGCGCCACCTGAAATTGAAGCTCGATTCAAGGAGTACACCCCACGACATAGTACCCATTTGAAAATCGTACACAACAAAAATTCTTGGATATCACAAAGAACAAATTAGGGCGCCAAACAACAACTGCGAAAGGTATTAGGGCGCCAAACAACAACTGCGATGTGTTCGTGTGGGAAATAAGAGGTCAAATTTTGGAAATTATCCTATTTTTCCAAAATTTGACCTCTTATTTCCCACACGAACACACCCACATTTGAATACGAACACACGAACACATCCACACAACCCATTTTTCTAATCAACCCCTACGGTATCCGCAGGCGGCTGCGGCACACACAATATTTCATGAACGACGCCTATTCGCAGCGATCGACGCAGCGTCAATCGCAACGGTGGTATGGCAGGGCACTAAGTGAATCGATCTATTTTTGATCCAGTTATGATGCCGTTCATCTTATTATAAAAGTAAAGGTGTCGGCGTTGATCAGTCTTTGCGGATGCGCCACGCATTCGTCTTACATTCAGACTCGTACAGACGTTGTAAATGCGCATTTGGCATATACAGCAAGTTGCGAACGTCAGCTGCTATACGAAATCGTGTCATGACCTTCCCAAATAAGTCTGGTAACAATTTACCCGACCCGGGAGGGATGAAGGGCTTGGTTAACCCAGGCGGGGATCGATCGCTCGACCGTGCGGGTATTCGTGGCGCCTTTTACCACTGTAGCACGCGCCCCATCAAATTATAGAACTGATGGAAAAGAGCAGAATCCTTAGAAATTCTTAACGTTGAGTTGCTCGCTTTCGAAAGCATTCAGTGGCGTTAAAAAACGCTTCAGCAACAGCTGATAAGTGATAAGTAGCTGATAGTGATTTGATATTCTGGACCGCTAGCAAGAATTGAAATCGCTTCAAAAACGCAGAAGTGCAGCAGCAAATTACCATATTTCAAAGCTGGAGCCCACTTACAACGTCTGGTCGGAGCCATTTACATTTTCCTACTGAAAAAGTTCCATATGCTTAGAAGTAAATATTAATGAAAATTGTACCCGGCGGATGAGACAGTCACTCAACCGGGGAATTTCTCTAGTAGTGAAGAAAATTTGCAAAAAAAAAAAACATAAACTAAGAAAGAATTGGTACGGTAGGGGAAGGTTTGTTCAGGATAGCCCACTGATAGCAAGTGCTAGTGGCGAATATCTACAAGATCCTCTTTGGGGCTCTTTTACAACTTGTGAGCGCAAGAATTTTGAATCGATTGAAGATGTGGAATCGTAGAGAAGATCAGCCGATTAAATCCACGGAAGCGATAAAAAATGAATGAAATCGATAAATTGATAAGTTCTCAACAGAAGATGTTAAGCATTTGGTGAAAGAATATAGATGCATTTTAGCCCAGAGAATCTTGCAAACTTCCAAGCAGCTGGAATTCAGCTGCTGATGGAGAGACGGGGTGAAAATGCTCGGTAAACAGAGTTAAAACGCGCGGCGAACTGTCATGAGGGATTTTCCGGTTGTCGACGGCAAACATGCGCATCCTCAACGTGAAAAGCAGGCCGGTCAAGCTCAGCCAACCTGGATTACTTATCCACGGACCCGAATAGTGTATTAGTGAGCTTAAAGGTGAAGGGTAAAGGTAAAAGTGTCGGCGTTGATCAGTCCTCCCCTAAGGACGCGCCGCGCATTCGTGTTCCATTCAGAATCGTATTGACATGGTGAATGCGTATTTGACCTATATAATGGCTTGCGGGGCCAGCCGCTATACCAAGTCTGGTACCAATTTACCCGAACGGACTGATAAAAGCTTGGTTAACCCAGGCGGAGGATCGATCGTTCGACCGTGCGGGTGTCAGTAGCGCCTCTAACCACGGTACCTCGAGCGCCTTAAAAATCTGACGTATCCTTCTTTTGATCTTGATCTTTTGGTTATAATTTACTAGCTATTTTTATATTTGTTTTTTTCAACCTTCCACTGTGCCTTCGTGTATTCTATTTTTAGTTGGGGTCAATTTGGTGCACGAGCCGAGCGCACACGCTTTTTACCTCAGGAGAACCGTTAGATTTGATTACAGAGCAACTCCTTCACTGAAAGTATTTTGTGTTAAGTTTCACTTGTTTTAGTGCTATGTCATGTTTATTTCAAGGTTTTATTTGCTTGTGTTGTCCTGTTCGTTTTCCTTTTTCAGCGCGTCTTCTGACATATTAAATAATTAAATAAATATCCAAATAAAATAAATATCCAACTAAAATTACTAGCGAAATTTAAGGATCCCAAAGAAGAAGTCAAATCGTTAAATTTTCCTCCCCAGCAGCTATTTTCTATCTCAATGCTTCGCGACGTCAGAGGTACTTCATTAGCACAAATCTCGAAGCTATTTCCGTCCGATGGTGGAGTTTGTCGGCTATAGATCAGTCTGAGGTCGAGTGGAAACGTCGGGCCTTTGACGCGAGGCAGCCGTTCGCCACCCAGCTCAAACGTGCCGATTGTGAGTGTTCCGGGTGCTTTTGGATGATATTCGACGCAGCGCAAACATTTTGACTCGAGCGGGATTCGAACCCGCGTACGTCCGCGGCGCATTCCAACCCATTACACCGTCAGGGTGTTCCTTTCTTCCCCAGTCTTCTTACATGCTATTTGTTTATCGTTTTATTTTAAATTTTTGTTGTTTTGTTTCAAATCTTTATTTTCGTTCATGTGTTTCTGTTCTTAATGTGTATTTAGCAGCCGATTGTCGGCCGGCAGGCCGCGGAATGGTTGGCATATACATAGTAGAATGAACAACTAAACGACAATTCCCTATTCTCTATGCTAAGCGTAGCCAGCACCGGACGAGTTATCGATTGCGCGCACACGATAAGCGCCATCGACAACTCGTCCGATTGGTGCGAGCGACGCGCCCAACCACGGACAACTCGTCCGTCGTTGGGATCGCCGGGTGTTTTCAGATATTATATGAAAGAAGCGTCATGTTGAGAATCCAGTGGTCGACCAAACGAAAACCATCGGAAGCAGAATTCAAAGCACATGGGCAAAATATCGATTTATTTGCACATAATAGAAATCAATGAGAACGACATCATCTGAGTAACACAATTATCAATACGAAAAACCACAAGATAGATTCATGTCTGCCATATAAAAGCTTTGCCTGAATGGTATGTGGTTCGGTTGGACATATATGAATGAGAGACAATAACCATGCGAAGTTAAGGACCATTGATTCGTGTTAATGACCTACGGAACAGGTTCGCACAATAAATTAATACGGAAAAAAGTACCCATGGTACTACTGCACATATCACCAGAAAAAAAAAACGAAACGAAAAAGAGTAGAAAACGACAATTCATCATCAATCAGATTGTTGTTACGCAGAAAAGCGCCGCAGGGCACAGTTGGACTGATCTTACTTACTGTAGTAGACACGGTAGTAGAGGGTCTTCGATCGCCACAGTGAATAGGAATTGTCGAACTTTAGAAGATACACACCTCTTCCTGGATAGCTGTGGCTCCCCGCATACACCTGAACAGGTGGGCAACATCAGCGATTTCCAATACAACAAATGAGGTGAATTGTTACAACTGGGGTACGATAAAGGGTAAGAGTAAAGGTAAAGATGCCGGCGTTGATCAGTCCCCAAAGGACGCGCCACGCACTCGTCTTCCGTGCAGAATCGTAGTTATTCAACGACTTGCGGGGGCAGCCGCTATGCCAAGTCAGTGTCGGCTCCCCAGATAGTTCTGGTATCAATCCATGCGACCTCGGAGGGATGGAAGGCTTGGCTAGCCCAGACTGGGATCGATCGCTCGACCGTGCGGGTGTCAGTAGCGCCTCTTACCCACTGCACCACGCGCTCCCTCCTATTCAAGGACTCTCGGAGAGATCTCGGCAACCCCGTCAAGATTGGAAACAGATGATCACTGTTGACGAAAACAGCGGACTTCCAGCCGGAGGGCTTCGAAAACCCAGCGAACAGCCGACGTTGGCAATAAATCTCATTTGTTGAAGTAGATTTGTTTGTCTGCATTCGCAACCACAAGGAATCCTCTACGAGGTATAATGAAACAATTCCAATGTTCAACAGTGTTCGAAGATCATACACTGTCCAATTCACGAGCGAAAAAAAAAATAAAAGAAAAGAAAAATATAAATTGGCCCGTGCAGTGTTATGAGGCACTACTGACACACTCACGTCAGTGACTTCGATAATACTGTGCCACCATACATAGCATCCCTATAAATACTTGTGCCACACAAGGGAAGATACAACTCAAATAGAAATAGACTTTACTATTTTCTAGTTTTTTTGGGAAGCGTGTGGTACATTGGTAAGAGGCGCTACTTACACTAGCACGGTCGTGCGATCGATCTCCTCTCGGGCTAACCAGACCTTCCTTCCCAAAGGGAAGGTAAAGACATTGACTTGGTAAAGCGGTTAGCCCCAGCAAGTCATTGTATAGGCTAAATACGCATTCACCATGTCTCTACGATTCTGAACGGAAAACGAATGCGGCGAGGCGTGCTTAGGAGACTGATTACCGTCGGATCTTTACCCTACCCATTACCTTAACTGAAGGAAAAACCGTACCTCCTCGTGGCAGTCTCTCCTGTACACAGGGATGATCTCGTCCTGTTTTGGTTTGCTTGGATCACGCGCACGACGATGTGGGCCGCCACTCTCGACATCTCCGACTGCGGCGTTGCCTCCTCAAATATTACAACTTAGATAACCATTTTTTGTTATAAATTGAACAAGTTACAAATCGAACTGAACTTTTCTTACGGTAGAATTGAACTTTCTTCAGTAAAATCAGCAGTTTAAAATGCCCAAACCGAAGGGAAAATCAGCTATTAGTCATACGGGTCATACCTGGCACATGTGGAGCTCCACCTTCCACTCCTTCACCGGCCGTCTCATCATATTCGTCCTCTTCGTCCGACTCGCTCACATGAATCGACACCTGCAAGAAGAAGAAAACCTCAAAGTAGAAATAGAACTCGTTTTGAAAATAAGGTCGTTGCTACCAGAATGACATCCAGTAACCTTCGATGAGCAACAAAAATTAGGTTTTCAGGGAAAAATTCTTGAAAAGCACCTGGTTGCTGTCCGCAATCGTCCACTCAAAATACACACCAAATCCGATATCGTAGTAATCGGTGGCAAACTCCCAGAATAGACACGTGCCATCCTCGTGAGTTGGAACGCGAACCTGAAAAGCAACTTAAAATGTTAAAGGTAAGGGTAAATGAGCCGGCATTGATCAGTTCCCCAAGGACGCGCCATGCATTCATGTACCATTTAGAATCGTAGGGGGAGGACGAATGCATGTTTGGCATATAAATACAATAAATTGCGTGGGCCGGCCGCTATAGTGTCTTTACCCTCCCAGACAGGTACCAATTTAACCGAGCACGGAGGGATGGAAGGCTTCGCTAGCCCGGGCGGGGTTCGATTTATTTTTTATTGTATTATTATTTTTATTTTTATTTATTTTCGTTTTATTTTCAAATAGTTCGGAAAAAGCAACGCAGGTATCAAAATGCAAAAGATGGAGGAAAAGGTAAGGTGGTCATCACCTTTTATTATACCTGGGTGCTTCAAACACCGTATTGGAACCCTCTACCTACACTTCCTATTTTTGTTTTACAATCGTTCTTAAGTTTTTTCTCATTCTCTTTTTCTTTTTCATTTCTTCAAGGAATGACAAAAAGGTAAAGGTGCCGGTGTTGATCAATCCCCTAAGCATACGCCGTGCACTCGTCTTCCATTCAGAATCGTAGGTGCCGGGTAAATGCGTATTTTGCCTATATAATGATTTTCGGAGGCCAATCACTATATCAAATCAGTGCCCTTATCTCCCCAAATAGGTCTAGTACCATCCGAGCGCGGATCGATCGCTCTACCGTACAGGTGTCAGTGGTGCCTCTTAGGGCTCATTTAGACGCCACGCGGGGAAAATTCAAAATTGAAGCGCAATCAATAATTAACGTTTTTGATCGAATTTGCTCCTTTGCATTAGTCGCGCAGCCAGGTGGCGCCTCATATAGGCAAACTTGCTGGTCGTTCGGGTTCTTTAGAAGGCTGCTATTCCTTATTAAAGGACATTTTGACGAAATTCACTCTTTTCGTTCAATTTCTTCCCTATGTGATTATATGCCTAATTTTAAACGCGGCGCCACCGGACTGCGCTACTAACGCCAAGGAGAAAATTCGATCGATGACGTTAATTATTGACTGCGCTTCGATTTTGCATTTTCGTCGCGCGGCGTCTGAACGGGCCTTTACCGTTGCACTACGCGTACCCCGCAGTAGAGTACTACTTACAGTAACGGTCTCGCCATGGCCGACTTTGATGATTCCCTCGCTTCCCTCCTTCTTGATGGTGTTCTTGAACTCGACGATATCCTTGCGATTCCATAGAGAAGCCGGGGCTATTTCGGGATTCGCTAAAGAAGACATACAGTAAATTTACGACGGTTTAAAGCAAAAATAAACAACGACAACAGCATGAGCCAAAATAGCAAGCGAGGATCTGAACAATCTGGGATGTGTTACCATCATTTTGGTGGTGGAATTCTATGACGATATTCAGCTGTAGCAGCAGCACTATCCGCCTATTCCTAGTGGTATGTTGATGTATTCCATAAAAAAAGTAAATAACTCGCTAAATCATCACGATAAAATGCTCATCACATTAAGCAATGCAACACGCAGCACTCGTACTACTACAAACGGAGACCCAAAACACCCGGCATGCGAAGGATCGGAAAGCCAGTGACAACGAGTTTACAATGGAATCGGCAAGCGATGATTGTCGAGCTGCTGACAGGTGCGAAAAGTTACCCAAACCAGGTGGGTATACGGGGAACTGTTCGCACCTTCAGCCAGACGGCTCCAGTCATAATGATGATGACACTACTAAAAACCCACAGTGGCAGAAAAGTCCCATTTGTGCGTGAATAGACGATACTTCAAAACAAAAACAGATTATATCGAGTAGGATCAAGCAGTGCGAATAGAGAGTGGATGAGAAATTGACGAATAGACTCATTAAATATTCGATTAATTAAATGGTTAGTGAGTCATTACGCCGCATAGGGGAACCAAAATTATAAGAGCAGGGGTTACCATACAGTAGCAAGATTACTGTGTGATTTGAAAGTGCAAACGATTTATTTTAAAAGCTTCTGATCGCTGAAAAGTAGCAATAAATCAGGTATCGCGAGTGTGATATTTTGTCATCGTTTTAGCACTTAGAGATTAGGATCCCTCGTTGCTAGCTAATAATTTATATTTTAAGAGCGCGTGTGGTGCAGCGGTAAGAGGCGCTACTCCTACCAGCACAGCCGAGCGATCGACCCTCGCCCGGGATAACCAATCCTTCAATCCTTGGGAGTTGGAATAATCCGAGTGAAAGAGAAAACCTTGAATAAGTCTGAAACCTAAACCTGCAGATTGATTCGACTAACAGCCCATACGATTTTATGGAGAGGATGCTTTGATCAGCGGTAAAGGAGTTCTGGGGATGCCAGACAAGTCTGACACCAATTCACCTGACCTCGGAAGGATAGAAGAAGGGCTCAATCAGCTTGAATGACGATCGATCGCTCGAACATGTTGGTGGGAGTAGCGCCACTTACCATTGCACCATGGGAATCGAGTGATTACGGTAACGAATAATTTTGATGTATTTCCCATGACCATTATATCATTAGGAAACTAATTTGCCTGTGTAATTTCTTCCGTGTCTTCATTAACCATGTGAAGCAGAGAATGAGTCTCTGAGATACTAAAAAAACATTTAAATAACAAATTTTAGGGTAGATTTATGCGCTTGAAAAAAACGTGAAAGAGGGAAATCGAAGTCTAGGGTGGAATTCGACAAAGAGTGAATGCAAAAAAATGAAATTATTTCGGAACTATAGATGGAATGCGACATAGTAAATAAAAAATTCTTCAAACGATTTTGGAACTATAGAATGTTCCCTTAGACTCCTAAAAAAATACAAGAGAGCGATGAACACATTGAAGCTGCTGGGAGCAAGCTCAGCTAAAATACTATGGAAAATCAGTGACTATATGACCCTACTGAAACTATAGAGCCATGCAGAATGCTAACTTGCAACTAGACAGCTGAGATTTTCGATTCTTTCTACGCGAGAGCGCTATCCACTGCAAAGGATAGGGTGGTGTGCACGCATTCATCTGCCTAGATTCACAATCACACTTTTTAATCGACTATAGTTTTATAGTTCTACCGACTGAAGAAATAGGAAAAGCTTCAGAATCCGGTACTATAAGCTGTCCCTTTCCTGTCGATAAAAGGGAAATCTGAATAATTCCAGCTGTTCTTGATTGAAATACAACAAGAAGAGTAACATCGTCATAAACGACACTAAAAAACGCCACTGCTACAGTTTCGGACATGCCGCATTAACAAAACGGCGACAGCGGCGCTTCTTTGCGCCGAAACCGCCGTTATTAAACGATTTCGTTAAAATTGATTCGTTTGTTAAAATAATTTCTATGTCTCCTTATGCAACTTTTCCGAATTCATGATCGTCCGCACACGATTTTTTTGACCCCTTGATTTTTTTGGCCCGGTGCCTCATCGCTTCCTCATTTGATGGCTCGTGGTTGGACAAGGGTGCGCCCTCGACCGGAACTATGAAGGTTACCACGTGTGAAAAAACAAAAACGGCGCACTTCGGCGCCAAAAAGCGCCGCTTCTGCCGTTTCATCGACGTATCATTGCGGCACGTCCGGTACTGTACTGAAATGCCTGAGCACATTGATTCTCTGATAATTTATGAAATTCGAGATCATCGCGGCAAAATGTCGCGGATCAATATCAAAATAGCAATAACAATTTATGGCCAAATGGACGTTTACGACTCCTAAATCTTAAAAAAGCCAGGAAATACGTCTAGGCTTCATACACTTGGGACTTCCGCAAGAAATCTGTGAAAGCATCAACAGCATTTTTAACTAGATTCCTTTCAGAAAATCGCTGCTGCAAAGCCACTTTCGAATTTGTTTTGAGCCGAAAGCCGTGAAAAAGCCTGCTTTCACTGACATGGTCAGTGGTCCTCACTCAGGCCAATCGAGCCTCCCATCCTTCCAGGGTCAGGTAAATTGGCACCAGACGCCTCTGACAGAGTAAAAACACCGATATAAGCATCTCAGCCAAGTCTGATACCAATTTATCCGACATCGAGGTTGTAGGAGCCTCGGTTGTCCTGGCAAAGACTGATCGCTCGACCGTTCGAGTATAAGCGGCGCCTCTTACCAGTACACCATGCGCAATCCACAAGTCCGACACTACGAAAAGTGGCGGTTTTGCGCGAAAATTCAAAGCCCAACTCTTCTCCTCAAAGATATCATCTTTTTAAGAGCAAGCCTACCTGAAGCGATTACCATCATTTGTTCACTTCGTTCCTTTTCAACTCGAATCATTGGAATTTGCTTGAAATCTCCGGATCCGAAACTTCTGGCCAGCAAAGAAGCTAATCAGCAATGTTTAGGGATGAACTTATTTGGAAAACGATGAAAGCCGCGATTAACTTTAAAGAAAATCAAAATTGAAATTATTTTTTCTACTAACTGACTACCAACGAGGTGTAGTGAAGGGCAGTGTAAATGGCTCGTTCACTGGCATCAAGATACATAGTATCTTACATTTTATTAACTCTCGAATTCTATTAGCACTGATCATTTAGCCCAGAATGCGCCATGCACTCTTCTTGAGACTTCAAGGCGGTTATGAGTGCGTACATATTTGAACCACAAAGAGGATTTAAAAGTGCGAAATCACTAAAAGAAGGAGAAATTCGATTAAATGAAGACATAGGTGCCCCGAAACGAGATTTAATCGAAAAAACCTCAATTTTGGAAGAAATCTGTAGGAACTGATTTTTTGATAGAAGAACTTCATCTATTAGTCACCTCATTTTAGCACGTGAAAGGACCAGTTCTACTCAAGAACTTGGGATTCAAAAAAATTGTTTCATTATCGAAATTCAAAAAAATTACTTTGTCAAAATCTCGTTTCTAAGGCCACTACCTCATCATCAACATTTGAAAATCAAAGCTTCTCGAATCATTCGGAAGCGTTAAAGCTAAATTTTTGCATAAATAGAATAGAAAAGAAGCCGAGCTGAGGACCCTAAGGACTATCTCAACGATGCAGCTGATTGGGTGCGAATCGCGGGCGAGAATCGATCGCGGTTAACAAACAACTCTCAACTTTGCCCGGATACCTTGCAATATTTGCACTTTGGCAAAAATTAAATGACTTGTTGGGATCGAACCGACTCACAGGGAAGATCATCGCCAGGTTCTTCGTCGCTTACATCGCTGTCATCGTCATGTGCACGTTGTTCTTCGTCCAGCTCATTGGCGTTGACCGTCGCACGTCGTTCACTTTCAGGCACCGCCGCTTCGGCTTGTTGAGCGTAAACCTGCAGCGGTGCCACTTGTGGCAGTGGAACTAACACCTTGACGAGGATTTCTATCAGAATTCTACCCGCTACCGTAGTCTTGACAGCCTACCGTACCCACCTGTGACATGTACTGCTGATAGTGCTGCTCTTGTAGCTGTCGAATCAACGCGGACTGCTGAAATATGTCGGCTATGTAAACGACCGAAAAGAAGAAAAACGAGAAAGTCGAGAACAAAAATGAAAATAATCGCTATAAAGTAAGTTGAGAGCGCGTGTTCGGTACAGTGGTAAGAGACGCCACTGACACCCGCATGGTCGAGAGATCGATCCACGCCCAGGCTAACCAAGCCTTCCATCCCTCCGGGGTGGGATAAATTTGTACCAAACTTGTATGGTAAGGTATAATCACTGACTTGGTGTAACGGCTGGCCTCCGCAAGTCATTGTATTGGCTAAATACGCATTCACCATGTCTCTACGATCCCGAATGGAGGACAGGTGTGTGGCGCATTCTTAAGGGACTGATCAACGAGACCCGTTTACCTTTACCTTCTAGTAAATTAACGTAAAATACAATTTTATGTTCAATTTTAACTTCATTTACGCTTACTTACAGCCAAATAGTCGCTTTCTCATAACCCAAAGATGTAATAGAGGTAAATATAAAATGTCTGGTGCTAAATGATCCCTCTAGGACGCTCTACGCGTTCTCTTCCATTATTGATTGATTGATCAAAATGATTTGATGGGGACCAATCGCTTTCACAGACAGCGATATCGAGACAAATCTGGTAGCAATTTCTCCGAGCCAGGAGAGATGAAACGTTGGTTAGCCCGCCGAGGATCGATCACTCGCCCGTACGACTGTAAGTAGCGCTTCCAACCACTGCACCAAGCCATTGTAATAAAATGAAAGGAGACAAAATAGCTCCACTGAATAGCGACTCGGTTGTACAGCTGGAGTGTAATATTGTTATGAAAACTTTATTAGTGTTCACTGTAAAATAGTTTCACTTCACACCCCGTGAAGTGTTTTTGAAAGAGGAGAAGTATTTGTTGCGAGAAAGAGAACTTTAAAAGAGGAATATTTTCAAATGACTGGAAGAACTGAAAGAAAGCCGCTCGAAATTGTAAACAAACTGGAACCCCTTGGTGTTTCTCTATTTCGTCACTGACTGATGAAACAATGGAAAACGTCCAATAAAACTCGAAACAGATGGATGTTTCAAATGTTAGTCACCCGTTAGTAACGCGGCACAGATGTTGCTATTCATTAAATTCTCGAGAAGAACGGCTTACACCTTGAAAATGAACATAACAAACTCATACTCCATCGGGATAATTTTCACCCACACCTTAAATTATTCACGCTCAAAAATAAACCTAAAATGTTGAGAGCTAAGCATAGGTAATCATGATACTGCAGGTATGAGAAATGAAGAATCGCTCTCCGATTTTCTTAGGGAAAAACAAAAGAAAAACACCACAAATCTGGTCCGTGATTTCCAGCAATCTTTCCATCTACGTCTTTTTCCGTTCCCATCAAAGGGTTATTGGTTCTCAGCGAGCGCGTCACCCCCAAAACAACTGTTGTTTGTGGGATCGTTAAGTGGATGGATCTCGACAATCTGCTGCTGTTCGGTGACTGTTCAGAAAGGAGAAAAAAGGACAAAATGAGGAAGAAAGTCACCTAATGATATTAGGAGAGCTGTAGGAGAAGAACATATGTAACATCTCACGAGCGCGTCAAACCCCTCGACGGAAAGGACATGATCTCTCAATCAGGATAGGAGGAAGAGTGAGAGTCGCGTCAAGTGAAACAGTGAAAAAAATAAGTTTTACACTGATTGGTGAATAATTTCAAATTAAAAAGTGACTTTAATACACTGGAAAATTCAGAGAGAGAAGCCATTCAACCAAAAGAAGCTACCGCAAATTCTTTCAAGACCCTCCAAAAAACCTCTGAATCGTTCCGACAAAGGTAAAGGTGAAGGTAGAAGGTGCCGGCGTTGATCAGTCCTCTGAGGATGCGCCGCCGCATTCGTGTTCCATTCAATTCGTAGAGGCATAGTGAATGCGTATTTGTCCTATACAATGACCTGCGGGGGCCAGCCGCTATACCAGGTCAGTGTCTTTACTTTCCCAGAAAAGTCTGGTACCAATTTACCCGACCCCGGAGGGACGGTACTTAAAGGTAAAGGTGATGGCATCGATCAGTCCCCTAAGGACTCGTCATGCATTCGTATTCCAGTCAGAAACGAAGAGGCTTAGTGAATGCGTGTTTGGCCCATAAAACAACGCTGTAATATGTCAGTGCCTTCACCTTCCCAAAGCTGGTACCAATTTTACCAACCCTGGAAGATTAGAGGGTTGGTTAGCCCGAGCGTGTATCAATCGCTCGACCGTGCGCGTGTCAGTAGCGCCTCTTACCGCTGAACCGCGAGCACCCTCTTTTATAATGCGGGCGGAGTATATTCCGAAGTTCCGCAGGTACCCTACGGCAATTTTCGGCTCCAGTTCGATCCCCATCTCGAAGCTATCACATTACCGGCCACCTGGCCAGAGGTGTCGTGCTAACTTTCGCTGAAAACATCATCGACGGCTGCACTTGCGAGCTTGTTCGGGGTAACATCTGCTGCTGACCAGCACCTTGCTAGCACCGATCAGCTGTTCGTCCGGGGAGATTCGCTCGCGCTCTTCGCACTTTACACCCCACAGGGTCGTCGGGACGGGCTGGGCTGGTGGTAGCGAGCTTCTCGTCAGTCAGTGAGCCCGTCGAGAACTCCCCACCTCCCTACCGCCCGACGTGTCTTATCTCTCACTGTGTGTTTGATCCCGAGCCGCACCGGCACGGGATCTCCACCCCTCACGTCTCCCATCATCGCCCGAGCGCGCTAAACCTGACCAACCTAATTATTCACAACTCAATCACAACATCTCGCCACGCGGCGCTCGCCTATGTATCAATCGCAACCTCTTGATTGTCGCCGTCCGTAAAGACAATGTGATTATTGACATCCCAATTTTGTACTATTAACATTTTCATATTTCACTATTAGAAAAATCTCAAAATCTGGACGGAATTACTCCAACCATTCGGAAGGAGCCACTAAGAAAACTCGACTGTGACTGGGTAAACAATAATGAACTATCAATAAAGAGCACTTCTCAAAAGACGATTGAACGGTTTTATTTGTTTTCGGTGTTCACCTGACGCCCGGCCAACTAAATTCTCAATGGAACAGTTTGATGGATTCCTGACTACGATATGGCTTTCATTGAATTCCAGAAATCTATAGTTTCCCCTAGGCCACCCCACGACAGAACTCCTAATTTCTGGGAAAACGTGCATTTTTGAGCTTAGTTACATTGGTATTTTCATGATTGTACGCGTCAGTAACCACTTTCACTATTAGCACGCCTATGTTCATTAGTAATCAGTAAATAGTGAATAGCAAGGTGCATTGAAGAAAAAAAGAAAAATAAGATATCTCTAGAGTGAATAGTAAGAAATATTGGAAAAAATAAAAGAGGAAAAATGTATCTCTAGCTTTTTTCTGCGGATATCATGAATCCTTTCCCCAGCTAAAAGAAAGGGCTCTATGCTGACCATAATTGGAGCACCAGCTAAAAACAGAAAAGAGAATTGATGTTTTTTCTCTTAAATAGGCTGTTCTTTCTGAGAGTGTCGAAATAAAAAAACTTATCCCGCAGCGCCTCCTCTTTTACCGTAACCTTCAATTTTATCCCACCTTCCTAACTATCGCTCATAGAAAACTCATCGGCAAAGATAGGGTAACGAGGATGAACTGTACCTTACTGAATACGAAGAATACAGTTTAGGGTAAAAGTAAAGTGATCGAAGTTGATCAGTCGATCGAGGGAGTGAATTAGTTTTCCACTAAAATCGTGGTGAGTGCGTACTTCGCCTAGAATTGCTTGCGGGGGCCAACCGCTGTACCAGTCATTGTCTTTACCTTCCCGGACAGGTCTGGTACCAATTTACCCGACCCGGAGAGATGCAAGGCTTGGTTAGCCCGGGCGAGGATCGATCGCTCGACCGTATGGGTCAGTAGCCGTCTTGAGACCTTTCCCTTTTTGTTATTCATGTATTCATCCACCCGATTGACGTTTTCGTTTCCATTTTCTCCCAAAACACGAATATATCCAGTGTATTATAAATCCAGTGCTTGGGGCGGAAGCTGGTTGGTTGCTTTGTATTCGTCGCTTTGTCGTTTGCCATAAGTCATTCCGAACACTTCACATCATTACAATCACCACCATGTTAATCAACGTCGAATGAAAGAGGGCGAATCACTGAACGTTAAGTCGACGACGCACAGCACCACTTACAGTGCTTATTCCGTTCTTATTGCTTCTCCATCAGGTGTCGCCGCACCTGATCGCCGCTATCCGCTACCTGCAGCTTGACAGCTAGCAAACAGTCAATCGTGGACACTCCTTGTTTTCCATTTCAGACGCTCTGCCGCTAGCCAATTGACCGCGTATGGACACACTTAACAATGATTGTCTTTCGCAAATCTTTCTCAATCTCGACTTTGTTGAACGGGTTCGCTTAGAACACGTCTGTCGTATGTTTCACTATGTGCTGCAGGTGGGTATAGTATACCTTCGCGGTGATTCTTGGTTACCTTAACCATCACCGTTGTTCAGCAACAATCGACGTTCTCCGATAGCACGAAGCTGGACATATCGCAATTTCTCATCAACACCACGACTGATTATTACCAACAGGTATGGTTAAACAGGAGTGACGCGAAAATTTTGGACCGATCTGTTTGAGAGACTTAGAATTTCACCCTTATTTTATGTTAATGATTGAAACTGATACTGTTTATGTGATTTATTTTCTATTTTATTGGGACTATGTTGAGATATAATTTATTTTAGTACTTTTATACTAAATTTATTATATTTAGTGGCATCACGGCGTAGCATGAGGGAGTTGTTGGCATTCCAAAAACATAGTTTGATGAGTATAAATAACCAATCTAAATAAAAAATAATATTTGTTACTATTTGTTTGCTTGCAATGTCAATGCCAAAAGAGCATCAGATGAATATATATCTGTAAAAGAATAAATATCCGTGAATTAAAGCAAATCATAACCAAGACTGTCTATGAGTGGTGATAAGGCAGATAAGACACCGATCAGTAGAAAAATATGCAATAGCAATGAAACTATAATACAAAAATTCATTAAAGAAAATTTCCAGAAGTAACTGCTGATTTATTGATCACATTTTCATCACTTGCATTATTTAGAAGATCGTAGTTATATTTTCTAAAGTGATTCTTTTAGACACATCATAGAAGTTTTGTAGTGACGGGTAATCATACAGGTAATCAATCATTCTTCAGCATTTTGAGTTAAAAATTCCATTTTCTAAATGATTCAGTAAATTTGAAAGCATATTTGGGCCAGCGTCGCGCAGTGGTAAGAGGCGCTACTGACACCCGCACGGTCGAGCGATCGATCCCGCCTCGGGCTAACCAAGCCTGCCATCCCCTCGGGGTCGGGTAAATTGGTAACAAACTAGTCTTCGAAGGTGGAACCACTAACTAGCTTTAGCGTCTAGCTCACGCGAGTCATTGTATAGGCCAAATACGCATTCACAATGCCTCTACGATTCTGAATAGAAGACGAAAGCATGGCGCATCCTTAATGGATATATCAACGCCAGCACCTTCACCTTTATCTTCATGTATGTTTTAAAAAATGAAAGATGTAAGGGTCGACCGGCTAACAGTATCAAACGGCCACCATAAAAATGCAATTTCAAAAAATTGAACTTCAGGAAAGCCTCAGCTTCTTACCGACAGTGGTGGGAGTGATCGAGCGTTGCGGTCTCTATGTGGAAGAATTGAGCTTCGGGCAACGATGGCTGCGTATTTCCCAGCCGATAATTGACTGTATTGCAAAGTAAGATTTTTTGATTCTTCTAAATAAAAACCCGGAGAGAAAGAAATATTCCCACTTCAGCAACTGCAAGCGGCTTCGAGTCGTCGATCTAGGGGCGGTGATTTTAAATGCGGATCTGAGCCCATTACTGGAAAAGGTGGCCGCGCAATTGGAGGAATTCTCGTTAGAAGAAACTAGCTGGGTAAACATCGAGTTTGCCGAGAAGGTAAACACTGCACTTCCTGGGTAACTCATACATTTAATACGCAGCTACTCAAGCCAGATTTTTAATTTCCAGGTACTTCACTATTTCAAGTCTATGAAACGAATAAGGAAACTAAATCTGCGATCAGCCATGTTCAAACTGAATCAATTGGCGGAATTGCCGAATACCCTAAGGTAAGAACATTCGGCATTTGTGGTACCTTCCGACTCCACCGACCGGGTTTAGGTCAAAAATTTAGTTTTCGCTGAAACTTCGCCCTTGGGGATTTTCTCGGGTGCTGATCACGAATCTGATGTCCGTTCTCCAAATTTCGGCCAAGGACCATCGCCCACAGGTCGGGCAGGGTGGTCCACCTAGGACTCAAATTTGGATGAAACTTCACTTAGGGTGATTATTTTGCATGCTGATACCGATCCTGGTCCCGTTTTCCCCGAGCCGAAGAGCTTGGGAGTCGAAGAAATGACCACTCTACACTAACCACTCTACTTGGGTAAACTGTCATCGCTAAAAAGGTCGCAAGATACCAAATAAGTGGTAATCGGAGAGGGGAAGATTTGAAATAGACTGGGTGCGGAATCGCACTGCAACTCAACTCTTCCAATTTCTCACGAGTCCCTTTACCGATATCGGAAGCTTCAAAAATTCTGAAACATCGGAGCAGAGCGGATCAAGGCTCTCTTAACACTCTATTGTTAGGGAAAACATATTGCTTTGGCAAATTCTCTTTGACAAAGTTAATGTGTTTTCGATAAATGTAAAATCTGCCGGGCGCGGAAGATTCTGTGGTAAGAGGCGCTGCTGACATCAGCATGGCCGAGTGATCGATCCCGCCACGGGCTAACCAAGCCTATCATACTCTCGATGTCGGGTACATTGGTACCAGACTTATCTAGGAAGGTAATGACACTCACCTGGTATAGCGGTTGCCTCCACAAGCCATTATATGGGCCAACTATGCATTCATCGTCCCTCTACGATTCTGAATGGAACACGAATGCGTGGCGCGCCCTTAGGAGATTGATCAACGCCGACACCTTTACCTTTTTAACTTTGCAAAATTTGTCAATATGAAAGTCTTCTTGCAGATATTTAGAGATCGGCGGAGCGCATTCGTTCCCGGCTGAAGTGCTGATTGAGTTCCTGCAGACGCACCAACAACTCGAAGAGTTCCACGCTTGCCCAGTTCCCGTGCTTGACGAAGACATCATTACTGCCATCGGCTCTCTAGCCAATCTACGGCATCTCTCCCTCGGCCATTCGTACAATGCCGAATTGCGATTCGATGAGCTGTGCAACCTACGGAAGCTCGAGTCGCTTCGTTTGAATGTGAGTCGCAGTTGTAGTAGTGGTGCCGTTGAATGATCGCCAAAGATGAACAACAACAGGGAGGGATAGTCTGGAGAAACGTCGCTAGGGTTATCCCTTGAAGTCCTCTTGATTGCTCATCTGGATATTTAAATCTTCAATTCTTCTTTCAGAGGGAAGAATTGAAGATTCAAATATTCAAATCAGCAGCCAAAAACACTTCAAGCGACATCTCTAGCGACGTTTTTCCAGACCACCATAGTGAGCTGCTAGAAGGCGCCCAATTTGGACATGGTCAACCGAAGGCCTCTGATCGACGCCTAAGGTTGACCATGCCCATTTATGCAGATGACAAGTACACAATCAATCGATTGTATAGTTGCGAGTGGAAACCGCATAGGTGGCGCATTTAAAGAATGTCAATCTACTTTAAGAGACCGAAAAAAATTAAGATCCTCGCTAAATTTTGAGGCTAACCAGGCCCTCCATTCCCTAAAGCTCGGGTAAACTTATGCAAGATTTGTGTGAAAAGGTGAAGCCATCGACATGATTTTCAGCTAGTCTTCGCCAGTAAATACTTCTATTGGTCAAACACGCACCACCATGTCTTCACGACTCCGAATGGAAGACGAATTCATGGCGCGATCTTTGAACACTGATTGGATCCTGTCACTCAACCTTACCCTATGCATTACCCTTGAAATAGCCTAGCATGTTGAAAGGGGAGCTGAAATCCCCGCATGACTTGAGGCAAATCTTCTTCAAAGGCCAAAACACATTTTCTTAGAAGAGTTGTCTACAGCCAGCCAAGAATCCCAGCGGATTTTTCAGAAGGTTCCGTCATGATATGTGGTAGCGCATTCTGAATAACATCAAAAGAAAATCGAGCATATCAGGCAAGATGAAAGAACAATCCCCTAGGGCTTACCCAATCATTATTCTGATTTAAACCTTCCTCAAAGAAATCCGATTCGAGAGAAACAAAGCGCCAAAATGAAAAAAAGGAAATATACAAAACTACAGGTGAACACCATTTTGCCTCAACAACCCCATCACCACCACCTCATCTTTTTGAGAATAATCACCCTAGGTAAAGGTAATGATGTCGACGTCAATCAGTCCTCTAATAACGCGCCACGCGTTCATGTTCCACTCAGAATCGCAAAGGCATGGGGAATGCATATTTTGCCTATACAACAACTTCAATTTTTAAATTCCAATTTTTAACTAAAAAACTACTATTTCCACAGCTTTACATGCAGGAAGTACTTTTCCAAGAACTTTTTTCTTCTTGGCTTGCACAAGAGTTACAACGAAAGGTCGCCCGCTTTAAAGTTTAAACTCTTTCTGACGGCACATCAATCAACAACAGCCGACTAACAGCAACTGAACTGGTACGGCTGGTTGTTAGTGCAGGAGCACGGCGAAGACTTCTTCAGCGAAGAAAAAAGATCTTTCCAGAAAATTCTGAGCTCGGTTAGGCTTACCCTCCTTAAGTGAAGCTAAAGGTCAAGGTACCGGCGTTGATAAGACCCTTAAGAACGCGCCACGCATTCGTATTCCATTTGGAATCGCTGAGGTATGGCGAATGCGTATTTGGCCTGTAGAAGGACTTGCGGGGGCCAGCCACTGTACCAAGTCAGTGTCTTCACCTTCACAGACAAGCCCGGTACGACCATATCCCCACCCAGGAAGGATTAAAGGCTTAGCTAGCCCGGGCTAGGATAAATCGCTCGTCTGTGCAGGTGTCAGTAGCTCGTGTTGCCACTGCACCACCGTTTTTTTTTTTTGAAAATTAGAAAGAAATGTGGAACAAACAGAGAAATTCAGGACGTGTTCGGCCTGACGGAAATGTCACTACAGCTGATACTGTCTCAACTTCAAGATCTACAACGAATAACGCTGGTTAACTGCAAGAACGTGTTCGACTACACAGCTTTGGGCAGTTGCAGTCGACTAGAATCGTTGGAGATTCGGAACACGATGCAGCTGGCCGACGAGGACCTATTCACCCTTTGCACGCATGGAAATCTCAAGCGTCTGGTGCTTTCAAACTGCTTCAACTTTTCCTCGAGAGGCGTTAATATTGCTTTAATGCGCTGTCAACTGAAAGAGGTTGGTCACTGAGCTCTTAAAGTTCTCTAAAAACGATTCCGACTGGAGAAAACGAGAAAATCCAACGGTAATTTCGCTTTTGATTGCTTCCGGTTCTTCTTCTCGTCATATCCGCCGTTGCACTTTACGAAATCGGTGTCACCTAGTGCATTCGAACAGATGAAAAGGGTCATCATACGAGACTGAACCGATTTTCCTCACCCCATGAAAAATAAAAATAAATGAATTTCGGGTCAATCTTGAATTTTCTGGTGGAAAAACTCCTTAGAAAGCAAGACAAGATTACGCCATGCTTGCAGAGGAACAAGATTTTCAGCTATCCATCAGTAAATGCGCAAGAATGACTGACGAGATGATGTATACACTGGCATCAACACAACGGGAGCTCGAGAGTATTTCCATTCAAGAGTGTACCGGAATTACAAGGTCAGTCTACTGATTTTATACCCATGTAAGTTTGAGTTTACTGTAAGTTTGGGTTTATTTTATTTGGGTAAAAACTAAAAGTTCCCGGTTGGTTAATTTTTTAAAAATAATATTCCCCCTAATACTACATCCTCTTCATATAATTAATTTTCACAAGTTAGTTCCATAACGTTCTTGCAGAGCCTTTTCTAAGCTTTTTTGAGAACGAAAAGAAAATTATGAATACTTCGGCTTCTAGGTGGTCACTAACCTTAAAGTCGAAGTACTCATAAAGAAACTATGGAATTGACAAGGATTAAGCTGCAATCCTTAAGATCAACCCTTTCATCCTAAGTGCCACCTTAATCCTGGCGATTAAACCTCGTAATTTACCGATCACATGACGAGTTAATCCCACCAGCCGCGACATCAGGCTAAGATCCACACGTGCTGTAGCACGTGTCACGCTAATGTGTGGGAAGCTCCTGGGCATATAATATTTTCTACTTATACATAAACTATAAATAACCATAAACACTGAATTCTAGAATCAAAATTCTAAAATAAATTCAAATTTCTGAGCATGTCAAATCTCAGGTGCTATATACCAAGATTGTCCCCGTAGTTACGGTTGCACGGCCTCTTTTCACCTTGGGGTTAGCTCACCCGAGGCTTGGGTTTACGGCTAGCACTTCATATTCACCTTGATTCTAGGGTAAGAACTTCAGGACCAGGATAAAGGAAAGTTGTGGAAATATGCAGCATAGAAGATCACTCGATGCTTGGCCTTATAGTTAACACTTTACCATCTCGGGTAAGGACTTCCGGACCAGAATACAGGAATGTCGAAAGAAAAGCTATGAAATCACGCAGCGTATGAGATCACCCCCTGAGGCAAAATGGCATTTGTTCAGCAAAGGCGTGTCAGCGTTGGCATGGCTACGAAACATCCATCTCCTGCGTGAGGTGGACGTGTCGCGGAATCGAAGCGTCGACGACACCGTCGTTCGTAACCTGCACACCGCACTGGTAACTTCGGCATCACGCCGTTTACCCTTAGGCGATGGCACCAAAGACTCCGACAAAGAGGCCTCCCAACAGGTAGGACCAACAATATAGGGTGGTAAGTGAGTCTTGAACCGTTTGACATTCCTTTGTTTATCCTCTTTAGCAAGAAAAATGGCTCAAGACTGTCTTACCACCCTATATTTTGAGAAAAATTTAAAAAATACAGCATATATGGAATCCAACAGCATTATTTCAGAAACTTATATTGTACATATTCGACACCAGCGTCTCAAAAGAGATCGAACAAGAGGTGAAGGACCGGATTACGCTGTGCTAGCACCGTAGCCCATCACATAAACAAAATCTGGTATTTGGCATCAAGAAGGGTATAGAATTCCACGGTAAATAATGTGATATAAATAAATAATATTATCATCTTCTCGAAACATAAAACACCGATCGAATCGTATGAATCTTCACAAGATCTAGTTTTGCTTAGCAAAGGAGGCTGCAAACTGGCATTTTCTCGTCGTTCTACTCCAATATTCATGGAAATAACGACAACTTTGAAAAATATTCTCGTAAAAGAAAGATGAATAAAGAAAAAGAATGAAAACGATGAAGCCATTCCCCGACAGATGGAGAAGAATAACTGTAAAGGTATCGGCGTTGATCAGACATTAAGAACGCGCCACGCATTCGTGTTCCCTTTAGAATCGATGAGGGATGGTGAATGAATATTTGGCCCACTCAATGACTTACGGTGGGCAGCTGCTATACCACGTCAGTACCATCACCCTCATAGACAAGTCTGCTTCCAGATTACCCGACCGCGGAGTCATGGATGGTTTGGTAGCCTATTTGGGGACCGATCGCTCGACCGTACGGGTGTCAATAGCGTCCTTTACCACTGGACCAGGCAGGCCCTCACCGACAAATGGGGAATGTAAAATGTATGCAATTCTGCACACCCTAATCCAATTTCCGCTAAATTTGCCAGCAACTACCGTATCCGAGTGAGCAATTCCGAGGCCTCTATGCTTAAATAGTTTTATAGGCCGATTTGTCAAACAAGAGTGGCGTCGTAACAGATCAGAGTACTAAATACCTAGACACACACACCCCCTATAGTCCACATTCAAAATTTCACAAAAGTAAGGAAGAAAAGATACTTCTAAACGCCTTCCTAACGTGGACAACGGGTAAGATATTAGTCAAAAATATGAGAAGATAGTAAAAAAGGAAAACTAAATATCAAAATAAGAAGAATGTTAACAACGTACCTGCTCTGGCTGTCCGGGGAACTGCTGTTGAGCGTAGGCGCTGAACTGATGAAACGTTTGCGCGTTCAAAGCCTCCTGGATCTGCCTCCTAGAATGGATCAAATCGATCAAAAAAAGAGACGAAAGAAGGGGAAATGGGAGAACAGAAACGTAAACGTAAGGTCTGTAGTGGGAAAAAGGGTAACTAACAATATAGCATTGATAGCTCTGCTCGGTGTAACGAAAATATGGTAAAAATAGTTTGACGATGATTTTTACCAACTTCCTGATAAATCTAGCGGAGCGGTCCACATTATACCGGGAGGGAAGACTCGCTAGTTAAATTTAATATTCCGCCCCGCATCCCAAGTTCAAATTTAACGACGACGAAGGGCACAAAATCAGCGTGTAACTGACAGATAGTAAAAGTGCATTAGATTAGAAAAACTTTGCTTGAAAAAGCTTTGAAAGCGTACTAAACATGTACTTAACTCTATCACAGCCTATTTGTTATTGAAAAATTCGTTCAGTACTAAAATGCAGACTGTAAAACTTCTCGGCCAACTACAAACAGTTCAATAAATTGAACTCTGAAATTGAATTTCCTCATTGAGTCTTTACATTTAATAATTATTAGGAATTCGCGCCACAAAATCGCATTTTTTCAATTTCCAACTAATTCGAATTCCCTATGGCAGTATATCCGCGCAGCATTCAACGCCTGATATCGGTCCACGGCTCAGATAAATTGATAAATCCGTTCCGCATATAAATAATTGAACAAAGATTATCTCATTAGGTGGATATTTGAACACATTTTTTGAATAGCACATTTCTCAGAAGAAAACATTATAAAAAAAATGTACGAACTTCTGAGTCTCAAAGACTTCAAAGTTGATCGGCTGCTCCTGATGAACGATCGTGTCCAAGTGCCGCAACTCGGAACTCTCCCTGGAAACAACAGCTGTAAGCAAAATAACAAAAGGAGCATTTTTAAGACCAACAAAATTAAATCTTTCAAGACAAAAAACATTCTATACAAATCACATACATCTCCCAGAGACGTAAGCATCTAATTTCCTGCAAACCCAAGCAAATAAGCCAGTATTCGCTTACTTATTGCTTATTGCAATACGACCCAGCTGCACCCGTCGAGGCTTATTCGTTTTGGCGTACCCATCGAAATAATTTGCCTATATGGCGACGTTTCTGAGCACAACAGGGTTATAGGGCCACTTGTGGTGAGATTCGAAGCTTATTACATTGTTGTAATTATTATTCTTGAGAATGAAGCTAAATGACAAGGCTGAAGCTGAATGGTTAGCAACAACAAGACGGGGTGGCTCTGGCAACAGGAACACGACGAATCGATAGACGAGGACGGCCACTCTCGCTTGTCCTCCTCGACGTTCTCTTCGGAAGCCTAAATGCCATTGCAGCATCCGATGTGTCCCCTCAGGCAGATTGTTGACTTGTCGACGAGAACACGGAGGATACAAGGAATCTTAAAGGTAAAGATAAAGGCATCGGCGGCGATCAGCCCCTAAGAACGCGCCACGTATTCGCGTTCCATTCGAAATCGTCGAGACACGGTGAATGCGTGTTTAGCCTATACAATGACTAGCGGGGCCAACCGCTATACCAAGCCAGTGTCCACCTTCCCGGACAAATTTACCCGACCCTAGAGAGATGGAAGGATTGGTTAGCACGGACGAGGATAAATCGCTCGACCGTACACGCTCGACCTCGACCTGTCAATAAAGAAGTCTCTTACTACTGCGCCATGCGCACCCGACACACTAAATCAGAAAATTGAGTTTGAAGAACCGAACAAATCGTACTACCAGAAAATCTCCATTTCATGGTTTCCGAACGAGAGTTTACAACTTTTCTAAATATTATTCACCTTGGGCTTACAGGAAGGGGTGCCCAAGGATCAGAACAACATAGAAGGAATACAATACAGGTCGAATGTGGTGCCGTGGGTGACACTTCTTATTCTTACATATCAAACTCTTATTCGTTTTTCAATGCGCTGTAGTAGCTCAATTTGGTGCAATATCTTCTACGATGTCTGCTGTATCTTTACTTTATCTCATTTCTATTTTCTCTAGCGTTTTCGTTCAATGATATGTGCTGTGCGCGAGGATTCGCGCTTCAAAATAAAATAAATGAATAAAGTCACAAACAGTCGAGCGATCGTTCCTCGTGTAGGCCATCATTCTTCCGAAGTTAGATTAATTGATACAAGACCTGCCTGGGAAGGTGAAGACATCGATTTGAAGATCAACTGGCCCCCGCAAGTCATTATAGGCCGAATATGCACTCATTTGTGCCTTTAGGCAGGAGCACGGCGCGTCCCCAGAAGATTGCTCAGGGCTGACCACTTTTCGTTTACTTTATATCCACGTTCATTAACGCTCTATTTCTCTAATTGTAAGGGAGGCGGGAGGTGGAGGGGGAGGTGGGTTGTGCACGTTGTATAATTTATTTATTTCTACTACTCAAATATTCATATCATACCAAACATATCTGGAGTTTAGCAAAGTTCTTGAGACTTCCACTACCATTTCCTGGACCTTTCGGAAATGAAGAGCCGACCCAAATTCTTTCTTTGGTTAAATGTTTTTCTGCACACCAACAGCCTCTATAGTTTTATAATTTCTTTTTGTTTGTTGCTACAATTTCTACAACTCTTCAATAAGCCGTTTCGCTTATTTGCCCTCTTTACCGTCTGCTTTTACAAAAAGAACTCCCTTCTGAGATATGCTGGAACATACTCGCCCAGCAGCAAAAATCTTTAACGCGGAGGGACATTTGCCGAACGACGCTGACATGTCCCACGTCAATCATCATGCGAAATGGAGGCACAAGGGAACAGTTTGCAGGATGCCGCCTCGGGAACGAGGTCCCTTGCAAAGAATTACCACTTTTGCCAGTGTAACGATTATGGGTTTCGTGTAACACCGCATATAAAGTAGAAGAAGAACATAAGCATAAACATGAGCAAAGCGGTACAGGTGCAAGAAAAAGGAAATAATGGAAAAGACAGCACTCTGCGAGATCCTTTACACAAACAGCAGCTAGTTCAGCAAAGTAGGGTTTATTTCAAACCCCTACCTGGTAATGTAGAAGCACATAATGATAACAAAGCCTAGTACGCATTTCAAACGGGTAAACTACAATTCAGGATGGAAGACGAGTGCGTGGCGCATCCGCAAGGTCGCTGTACCTTTGAAAAGCCACTGGAATGACCTTGTCTCGCAGTGACCTACATGTCCCCTTAATATGTATAGCATACTAGGTAAAGGCAACGGTAAAGTATTGATCAGTCCTCCAAGGACGCGCCATGCACTCGTCAGTCATTGGAAGTCGTAAAGACATGATGAATGCGTATTTGGCCTATACACACTAATACTTGTAGGGGCCACAAAGAAAACCAGGAGCGACTACCTCTGCGCGAATCCAGGAGCGAAATTCGCGAGCGAACCGAAATTAGGGCCTTTTCGAGCGTGATCGAAATTCATGGTTGGGACGGTGAGAGTATCAAATGGTGGAAACAACGGTGAATTCTATCGAACCGATCGATACATTCGTCACTTGTTTTGAAGCTTTGTTTGGAAAGCCGTTCCATTTCCACCCCAGCAGCAGATAAATAAAAACTGGCAATCAAAACCGATTGAATCCTACCACTACGTACATGAAAAATTCGATACATCTGTTCTATTTTTTGAGCTTTCTTTTAAAGTGGACGACCTAAATTCGACCAAAGACGTCCCACTTGAAAGTCCATAAATATCCTCTTAGTATATGTTAACATATGTTTAGGAATAACTGGGTGAAATGACTTTAGCAGGTTAAGGTTGAGGTAAAGGTGTCGGCATTGATCAGCCCCCTTAAGAAACGCCGCCGCATTCTATTCAGACAATCTAGACATGATCACACATTCACCGCGCCTTTTCGGTTCTAAGCGGATCACGAATGTGTGGCGCGATCGTGAAGGACTAATGAACGCCACTCAATTCATTTTTGTTCTTAACAGCGACATAAATTTGATCTGTTTCATCAGAACAATGTGAGGAGATTAGAGGTTTGGCGCTATTAATAATCAGGCAGTTGTTTTCGCAAACTAATTTTACAACTTTTGTAACTTGAAAAAGGACAATAGAGCCAGTTGACGAGATTCTGCAGCCAGTCCGCTGGAGGGAAGGTTTTTCGCCGGAGGCAAAGTACATGGCGTTGATTGAACCCTTTGGGACGGGCCACATATTCCGGCCCGAATTTTCGCAATCAGAATAATTTTAGGTATATTATGATAGGTATATTACCCTCCGGGTCCAATTTACCTGCCCGCGGAGGGTTATAAGGCCTGGTTAGTCGAAGCGGGGATCAATCGTTCGATAGTGCGGGTGTCAGTAGCGCCTCTTACCGCTGTGCTACGCGCCCTTTTTTCTCTTCATGGCCTCAATAAATCCCTATAACGCCTGCTTGCGAATGGGCTACAGAGATTCTGTTTTGGGTGGCTTTCGGGATGCACTGGAAGCGGCAATGACTGGATGAGCAGCTCCCACAAACAAAGTTGGGGCTCGACGATCTCTCAGGGCCTGATGAGCCGCTACCGCTTCCTTGTCCGACAAATTGGCCTCTGAGATCTCAAGAGAAAGAAAACACCATATTCGCCATCATGATATCCCCAAAGTTATTCGGAACGCCAAAATTCGGGCCCGACGTCGAATATGTGGCGCATCCCAAAGGGGACAATCAACGCCAAGTACTTTGCCTCCGGCAAAAAACCTTCCCTCCAGCGAACTGGCTGCAGAATCTCATCAACTGGCACTATAGTCTTTCAAATTACAAAAGTTGTAAAATTAGTTCGCAAAACCAACTACCTAATTATGAATAACGCCAAACCTCTACTCTTCTCACATTGTTCTGATGAAACACATCAAATTTATGCCGTTCTGTTAAAAACAAAAATCAGGAGTGATTGGCATTTATTAGTCCTTCACGATCGCGCCACACATTCGTGTTCCGCTTAGAATCGCAAAAGCATGGTGAATGTGTGAACAAATAAAAATCGAAGAATGCTTGATTAGAATGGACGAGGATCGATCGCTCAACCGTGCCAGTGTCAGTGGCACCTTATACCACTGCTCCAACTTATCCTCTATATAGATTATTCTTATTACTATTACTCTATTGCTTATCACATTGAAAATTTGTATTTTTTTTCGAGACTTCGGTCCTGATTGAATAGCTGATTTAGTAGTACTCAACATAATTTACGATTTTCATTGAAGTCTTTCAAAAAACTGGTTTCTCTATCGGTTTTGGCGCAGTAAACATACTCCGCTGGCTCAATGTTAGGTCTCAGTCACGTTTTTAACGTCCTTTTAGCTGATATGTTTTCTCGAAGTTCTTTTAGTAACTTTACTAAGAAGAATTGTTTTGTTTTTTTTTTGTTCTTCTGTTTTGTTTTGATGTCGTTGATTTGTTGTTGCCTCTACGCGCACTGGCGTGTGCGTCATTAAAATAAATAAATAAATAAATGATTCCATTCCTACCATCGGAGTCCATCCTTTACCCCTCACTCCTGAACAAAAGAGTTCCTCACCAATTTCTTAATTAACTTGCTCCTGCTTCGACAATTAATTACACAATTTTTTTCAAAGTGTTTCCCCCTCAAACAAAGACGCTTTGTTCGGATAATTTCGAACTACAGACCATAAATTTCCCCAGCAATTAAAAAAATTTTTTCCATGAAAGAGTTCCCCCTCTTCCACCAGTAAGACCAGTGGCGAAAAGCTAGGCTTGGCTGGAGGTAAAGTTCAAGCTGGCGATGTACTAAGCGCAAACGAGAATTGACTTGAAATGTCTGAAATGTCCGTTCAAGGAAGCACGAGGACTTTTGACGACGAAAAGTAGGACGCGTCCCTCCACGAACGAGGACGAGCGATTCGTCCACAGCTTTTATTCAATTTCGGTGACTTCAGAACGAGAGAGAAAAAGACGGAAAAAGCTTTCTCCTTTCAGAAGAAGAAATCTTCGCCGAGAAAAACGCTAATCCGAATATCCGAACATGCTCAACGCGTTTCAACAGAACTAGAAAGTAGTTAAAAGCCTCGAAATTTCTATACCTTCAGAGGTATTAGAGGCCTAGGTGGTGTTTGATTTGAAAGCAGCAAGGTCCTGTGCTCAATATAGCGAACTATGCGCTTGTAAACAGTTCAAAGTCTGTGACGAAACTCACTTCACGTCCGTGTTCCACAATGAGCTAAGTAGAGCCGAAAGTAGGTGGGAAAGAATGAGGAACGCCGGAAATAAAAAAAGATGCATGTGGAAAGCAGACATGCTAAGAGTAAAAATTTCAAGAATCAAAATCGCTGGTAACTTTCAACCACAGAGTCGTGTCGCCTAAAAACAACGCAATAAGTGAGTTCTTCAAAGCGAACATTTCAAAATTTCGTTTTTTTTTTGAGTTCAGCGAACCAAAAAGATATATATCTTAACAGCATAACTAAGCGTACCCATCTATCATTGTCTTCAATGATCTGGAAGTGGCTCTCTCAGTCCTCAATGAAACCATACGCACTTAAAGCCCGACCATTGAGCACATGCGAATTAAGCACAACTCCCAAAGCGGGTAACCAGCAATTTTTCAAATACTTCCTTTTGAACACCCCGGGGAATTCACATCTACAATTATGCTATTCAGAGCTAGAAAAATTAGCACCTTCACTCTACCTCAAAAATTACACAGACAATTCGAATCCCATATGGACATCCTACTGGAAAAAAAAGCTACTCGTAATCCACTTCCGTAGACAGATGAAAAGTCACTTAGCATCGATTCGTCGGCCTCCTGTTTGACAACCGTCGAAATCTTTGAGAATCTTAGAAAAGTAGCCTTCTTATTGACCCGAAAAGATGTCTGAAAGGAAGATGGAAGGTCAAAAGAAGAGAAGGAAACAACGAAGTTACAAACGCAGTATTTTCAACTGAGTCCTCCACAAACTACGCTGCATAAAAAACTAGAACCAAACACGTGATAGAGTTCACTCCTAATTTCAAACGCACCCTGCATATAAAAACAACCGGTAACCTCCAAAGGCGCGTCGTGTATTCGTCTTCCATTCAAAATCGTGAAGGCATGGTTAAAGGGTATTTGCCTACATAGTAACCTGCGATTGCCAGTTACTGTTCGGGTAAATCCTCATCTTTCTAGAAAAAAATGCCATTTTACCTAAACCCGGACAGACTGAAGGCTTATCTAGTCAACAGAATAGAGAAATAGGCAATTTCGTCCGTTAAGTTCACGAATTATGAGACTAAGCAGAAATATTTTTAGGAATAAACAGATACCAGCATGAGAGTAAGAAATAAACAGGTTTTTTTGATATCGCATAAAGTAATAATAATAATAGATTTACTGTCCGAGAAGAGTAAAAAATTACTATTTTACACTCTATGATAATTTGTTTTTCTTATCTGAACAGTGTTCTTGTTGAACTGTCACATTTTCACTATTTAGTAGCGTATTCATATTCGAGGATGTAATGATAAATAAAATAATACAAGCAAATAAATAAATAAATATGGAACTCACGGTGCTGGCTCGACGTGATCGGCGATGAAATTCTTGAACGGCGGACAGACCCGATCCATCAAGAAGACAAAGCTCGCCATCGAGTCTTCCCGAGGTCTCTGACCAAGGTCCCGCCACGCTTTCCTGAAAATCGTGAATTCAGCACACCTTTTTGCACAAAATTTCGACTTAATTTCGAAGAACGGCGCTGGGCCTGCAGCGCATTTCCATCCAGCAAAACACAGCACCCGGCGAGGCAATTCGGCCAAACGGCATTCAAATGCAGTGTTCAGAGTCAAGCTGGTAAGCAAAAACATCATTAGAGCTTTTCTTGCGGACTGGATGCGCCCTCTCAAAGGGCATCGTCCCCTCAGGCAAATATGGAGACCAGGAGAGGATCTACAAAGTGTACAGCCGAGCGAAACAACGGTCGTTGGGAGCTGATGAGTAGAGGATGCTGACGATGGGAAAGGGTGGGCGCTTCTCCCAATCATTCATAAAAATTTTCCCCACCACCGAAAACAGCCAATTAAACGACGAACGCATCCGCGTACATGACATCACCACAACGAAACCGCGTTCGTTATACGGCGACCATGAGATATGGTGGTCTTCTACTACCCGAAACAATGCCACAACGGAACAAAAATAAAGAATAAAGATAAAGGTCCAAAGTAAACTATGGAGCGCGTGATTCAGTGGTAAAATACGGTACTGGCACCAGCACGGTCAAGCGATCAATCTCGTCCCGAGCAAACCAAGCACTCCATCCCTCCGGGGTCGGGTAAATTGGTACCAGAGTTGCCTGCGAAGGTAAAGACACTGACCTGGCATAGCGGCTGGCCTCTGCATGTCATTGTGTAGGCCAAAAACGCACTCACCCTGCTTCTACGATAATAAATGGAAGAAGAACGCATGGCGCAATCATAGGGGCTGACCAGTGCCCATCCATCTACATTCTCTTTTACGAAAATGAACTGTAATAAAAGGCAAAGATAAAGGATCGGCGCTGATCAGTCCCCTATGATCGCGCCATGCACTCTTCTTCCATTTAGAATCGTAGAGGCAGGGTGAATGCGTATTTCGCCTATCAAATGACTTGCAGTGGCCAGCCGTTATACCGAGCCAGTGTCTTCACCTTCCCAAGTAAACTGGTACCAATCTACCTGAACCCGGAGAATGGAAGGCTTCGTTAACCCAGACGAGAATCGATGGCTCGATCGCACGAGTGTCAGTAACACTTTTTACCACTGCGCCATGGGCGCTCAAGGTAAACTATATGACTTCAAAAAATCGCAAGCAGCAGTAAAAAACAGTTAATTCCCGTGAAGGTAAATAGAAAAACGTGCAACAAAATTTGATTTCCGCAATGCCACACACCGAAAACAATCTCGAAGATCGTGGTGATGCCTGAAAACGTTTTCAATTCGGTTACGTAGACGAAGAGTGGGGCACTCACGGTGGTTAAAGATCTCGCTTCTGGAAGACCAAGTTTCTCTGGAACCTCATTTCGGTTCTCCCGACTACTGCATTTTTGAACATCATTTCCCACAGCACAGGCATCCGATTTACCGGGCACCTTTCTCTTTATTCAAGCATGGATTTGTGCACCAAAATGGAAGGAATCCATCACCTCCGCGATCTTCGAAAGGAATAGCTAACCCCATCGGATGTCACGTATAGCCGTGACTTCAGGTTGTCTTACTACTGAATTGAAGTGAGGTTGAAAGGGCTGCTCGCAATATTGGTCTTTTTGGTGTCGATGTGTAGGATTTCAACACCTTTTTGCGATGGATATTTTTCACGTCCCGAGAATTACCAGGCCAGCCTGCATATTAAACATGTATAGGGTGGTAAGAAAGTCTTGAGCCGTTTGACGCCTACCTTTTCTTGGTTTTCTTGTTCAGTGCACAGTGCATTTTACTCCATGGTTTTATCACCATTGTTAGTCAGAACCATGATGCCCCTGATAGGCAGGCCAACCATCTTCTACATGCGGAACTGAGCAGGCTGGAAGCCAAAGAATTCGCTGACTACCCGAATGACATCATCGATTTTAGTGCCTCTTTTCTCAGCTAAAAAGCAACGTGGAATGATGAGAATTGGTAGCTATAGGGGACAATAAAGTGTAACACGATGTTTGCAAAATCGGGTGCCAACCTCATTTCTTTAAATATTTACTAGTCTCTTTATCGACATAGGTCCTGCTGCATCATCGCGAGTGAGCACCAAATGCACTCTTGACCGTTTCTCTCGAACTGCTGCCGCGGGTTTCCAAAGCGGAATTGCTATAACGACAGTAGAGACCATGTCCTCTGTCGTTACCTTCTTCTTGTAGATCATTCCTGCCCTGTGCCAGAAGCAGCATTGGAGAACCTTCTTAACTTGTACTTCCGGTTTTGCCTCCGTAAAAGCGTTTCTGCTAAGGGCAGCAGGACAACACTGCATGATTGGAAGGAACAATGTTTCCCACCTCTCTCCCTACCTATGCGTTTTCAAAGTTGTTTTCAAGGGAGCAGAGAAGGGGTGACTGACCAGTGAATGTCCGGGTAAACCACGTGCTGTCAGTCTGGACGCCCGAGCTCAGTCCACTCAGCGTTTCTCTGTAACGAAGGAATGGAGCCAACTGGTAACTATAGTATGACTGTGTTATAGTCCCCTTGCAAGAGTACGAAGGCTCTCTTCCGGATCCGCTGCGACAGCTTCGAGAAAGGCTGAATTTTCTACCACAGGAGCCTGTCTCAACCACGGCTTGTCTTCGAAGCAGAAGCCTCAAGTTATAAAGCGAGATAACCAGAGCTCCGCGATGTTGAAGGTTGTGGTGTCTTCTGCGAATACAACGCTAATGTTGCGAATGGTTTCCTTCGTTCCAGTGCTGTGCCACCGTCCGTTAAAGATGGGGCTCAAATATGCTCTTTAGAATGGCATCGTATCTGAAGTTAAAGAAGAGGGTTTGGTTAGTTATACCCATGGTAACGCTGCTTCGTGAATGACTAACAAAATCTGAATCTTTCAAGCAAAGTGGCTCAAGACTTTCTTACCACCCTATGTTTAAATATGTAGAACTATGTAGAACTTTATGTATATGTTTAAATATGTAGAACTCAAAGCGTCAAGATCCTGCTAAAAACGGGAGGAAGGTCTAAAAAGTGGGCTCAAAAGGATAGAAAACATGAAAAGATTGGTAACACCTGAAAATATGGACAGAGGGATGTTTACATTATTAGTTAACCATTTACTAGTGAATTAGAGCATTACGAAGTAAGATGCACTGCGATTGACTTTCCCAGGCCATACATCCCGATCATGATCATTTAAAGGAACAAATAAATTCTCAAGCAAAGGGGAAAGTTGAATCCGAGGAGTATTCCCTAGAAAAAAGGAATTGAGTCAAAGACAATCTCAGTCACATCTACCTTGCAATTTTTGATCAATACCAACGCACTAATCATATCAGCCCTAACTAAATTTCGGAGTAGAAAGTAACGACCTACGGAAGAAAATAGAGAAAAAGAAAATCTGAAAGAAAAGAAGGAAGAAGAAAGGTGAAAATCATTTGCAGTTGTTGGGTTTATGTGGGCACAGCTACCTGCAATACAATAGAATCTTTCACTAAACGATAATTATAAGATAATCTTATACTCTTCCATATAGGAATCTCTCTTGAGAGTGTGTGGAACATTGCTTAAAAATAATTTCAACTTCTTGAAAGTTTTCTCAAACTCATATTGTAATAGAATCTTTCACTGAATGCAAGCTTTCAATGCCATATAATTAGAAATATTCTCACAGATTAAAAGAGACATCAAATCAACTATTCGTTCAAGAGAAAGACACAAGGCTAAGGTGAAACCCGAGGCCGTCTGCTGGCTGCCCAGCAGAACTGCAACAACTGGAACATGTAGACAGAGAGATCGCAATCAATCTCAGTTCTCAGTTGGACGAGCTGAGCTGAGCTGAGCAGCAACAGCAGCTGAAGTCACACTGGGGCCTGTCAAGTTGGAAGTGGGCGACTCGCTGCCTGGCTGGCTAGGAGGCGAGTGCGCAGCAAAAGGAGCCCATTCGACGAGATAGCAAATCTAATAAGCGCACTCGATTTGGCACTCCTTCCTTCTGCAAAACGGTTCCGAATTCCACACACACACCGATCGTCAACGACAATGTGAAATATTTTTCGTTCCCATGGATTCTGTGGTACATAGCGGACGGACGACGTCACAGAAGACAACGAAAGCCGATCGGAAAACGAAAGACGTCCGTCAGGCGTCCTGTGTTAAAATTCATTCATACCTGGCACCAAAGACGCTCAGTAATAATTAAAGGTAAAGGTAAAGTAGACGGCGTTTATCAGTTCCCTAGGAACTCGCCGCCGCATTCCTGTTCCATTCAGAATCATAAAGGGATGGTGAATACGTATTCGACTGACACAGTTACGGCGGCCAGCCGCTACACCAAGTCAGTGCTTTTACCTTTTCGGACAAGTCTGATTTACCCGACCCCGGAGAAATGTCTAATTTACCTGACCCCGGAGAGATGGAACGCTTGGTTAGCTCGGGAGGGGATAGTTCGAAACTATGCAGCTTTGGAAAGCTCAGAATAGTCCTGTAATGCGTAGTTTTGACGGAATAGTCACCCTAAACCAGTGCTGCTTCGCTGCTGAGTATGAACGGGTCTTAACACCAAATTGACGGCAAGGCTGCTGCTGTACTTATAAGGAAAAGATCAGATCAGAACAGAAGAGCTGATCTGACGAACCGAGAAAGTCTGCCTAGAGAGAATTCTCACTTCTTGAAAGATTTCCTCAGATTGCTTCGCGACCTGTAACTCTAATTGTGAAACTCTTTGTCATGAAGGCTCAATAAAAGGTGCAATCATAGTAACACCACAGAGATCTCTGGACACCTGACCTAGTCATTTGACACCGGTAAAGAGTAGCCAGGTCGCTCGACAGACTTTTCCTTAAATTGGCAATTTGGAAGTCTGTCAACAACAATTTGAAAATTTTCGCTTCCATGGAAGTGTACGACGCGAAACGTCAGAGAAGATAGCGAACAGCGATCGGAAAACAGAACGCGTCCGCCCGACGGATGATTCGTGACTTTAAACCAAACTGATGGGAAGGTTGTCTAAAGAGAATTCCGACTTGTTGAAGGTTTTTACAAACTCCAAAGCCCAAACAGCTGTTCCTTTAATGTGGAGATGCCAAAGAAAAGCACACCAATGCAAGAACATCACAGAACACCTCACAACTCTGAACACCTGACCTAAGCGGATGAGAACGACCTCAGCAAGGTTTATTCGGGGTTTACAAGAGATCAAGCACAACTCACGAGCGCGGCGAGGGTTGAAATACTCCGGATGAAACACAGACACTGATTCACCAACACACTTATTTGGGGCTTACCTGAGGTACATACTGGACCTAACGCACTTCATTGATCCGGCGAGAGTTCAGAGCACTCAAACCAGTAACTGTCTATCAACACCGAATAAACCCCGCATATCGTTGATGAATCACGATTAGCGCATCAATAAGTTTCTGTTGTGGGTAAACCATTCATGAATCTGAGCCCTTCCCAAACGATAGCACAGAAAAGGCCCAAGCAAACATTGTCGAACTGCAACACGGCGGTCTTGTGGCTCAGCAGCTGCTAAGAAAGTGATGAGAACAAAAACACCAAGTGTGGAGCGGAATGGGAAAACTAAGCCTGATTTATGAAGAGAAGACAAATACAAAACTGACGAAAAAATGAAATAATTAGGTTCTAAGAAGGGCAATTTTCCCCCAAAGAGTTGCTACCCCGACAACCGTCGCCTTAGGCACAGTAAGCGGTCGATGGCGAATCGTTTGTTTTGAGCCAGCAACGAGCCACTATAAATTTAACTACAATCCATGATGAACAAGAGCATGAAAACATTGGCGAATGCAGTTATTTATCGTATTTTATGTGACAGCGACGGCTGAGCACATCACAGGGAAAAACCTCTAGAACATTTTATGACTATCGAAAAGCACCCAGCAAGACAGCTGCTGAAGCGAATGAATGCTATTCACAACTACAGTAGCTCGACCCTGGACCAAGACGAATTAATTCACCAATTTTAGAGTTTTTTTTTGCTCAAAACGAAAAAAAACGATGCTGAAAAATAGTATTTTCTTTGACATCCTAAAAAAGTCAAATTGCAATAGCAAGATAAATAAGGTATATGCATTGTGACGCATTGTGTCGCGCTGATTCAGTTTCTGCTCTGGCTCTAGCCACTAATCTATTTATTTATTTATTTATTTAATACGTCCGAAGACGTGCCTAAAACAAAAACAGCAGAGGGTAAAAGAAAGACAACAATTGAAAAACATGAACTCAAATTTTCCGCGGAACACAAGAAACAGTACAGAAAGACTGTACAGGCGCGAATAGCGCGCGCGATAGTTAGATGAAGCATAACGTTATCAATTAAATTTTTTTTTTGCTCAAAACGAAAAAAAACGATGGGACAAAGTCAAATTGCAATAGCAAAATAAATAAGGGATATGCATTGTGACGCATTGTGTCGCGCTGATTCAGTTCCTGCTCAGGCTCTAGCAACTAATCTCCGTAGAATTCGATTATTCTTCACGACTTTTCGAACCGAAACTATACATCTATCTTCAAGACTGCAGAAATTGAATAACTAAAATAGAAGCATAACAAGAACATTTCAACTGCAGATCCCTTTAGCCCCCAACCTCACCCTAGGGGCTGGAGGGATCTGCAGTTGAAATGCGCTTGTAAGTCGTTTTTTTAAATATTTTCTTGCTCTGGACAACAATCGTTTTACATCAGATTCTGTTTGTTTTCCATCTATTCAGTAGCTGTTGTTGTTGTATAAGCTCTAGTGTCAGTAATTCTACATGTGTTTCTCATTTGTTTCCTAAGTTCCGCGCACTTTGGTGCATTTTACATAAAAATAAAGAATAGAATAAATATAAGAGTATCTTCATATAGAATCATTGGGCACTCTTAACTTGAAAATCTCTCACTATCTCCCTCGAGACTTGACCAACGTAGAAATTATTGGGATACTTGAATCTACCACTACACGACTGGTGAGAAAATATAGAATGCAAGCTCTTTGATTTTCTCAATTCCACACAATCATGAATGTTGTCCTTCGAAGAAGCGTAGAAGGTATAGTTGAACTGATCGGCATTCTTCAGTCCCCTAAGGATGCGCCACGCCCTCGTCTCCCATTCAGTTTCGTACAGGCGTGTGGGATGCATGTTTGGCCCAAACAATGGCTTGCGCGGGGCAACCGCTATTTAAGTCACCTTCCCAGACAGATTTGGCACCAATTTAATCGCAGGGATATATGCTAACAATTCTGGTACAAGAAATGGGTATCCCCAAAGGATAATGGTAGATGGATTTTTGAATACGAGCTTGATAAATAGAGCTTTGGGGAAAATAGAAATGATAAATAAATCAGATCAATAACGTATTAGAGAAATCTTGAAATGAACCTATATGACAACGGATAACCTAGCAATTTTTTGTCGGAAATGAAGCGCCAGACACTTTTTTTCTTTCTCAGGACGTTGCCCTCAAAACAAATTGCGCGGCCACTAGAACGGCAGCAAGCCGCCGCCAACCGGCTAAATTGAGCTTTGGGATTCAGCCCGAGACGACAAAAGAATGACCTTGTCCGTGATGTAACGTTGGCGAGCAGCACTAGCCAGGCACAGACAAGGAATATTCAAGCAAGTGTCTGCGGTTTTTCGAATGGAAGAAGAACTTCTCTAGGACAAAAGGTGCTTTTAAAACATTAACAAACAGGGCCGAAACCTGACACTACCAAGGAAGAGCGCAATTCTAGCGGACTGAGATATCATGGTGGAAAGCATTGGAATCATTCAACATTTGCTCTGCGAAGGTTAAGAAACTGACTTACAAAGTGGATGGCTCCGGCATATCATTGTATGGATCGAATACGAATTCACCAACTCTACGATTTGGAATGGAAAACGAATGACGCGCCCTTATGAGGCGATCAACATCGACCACCATAAATGAATCAGTGGAATACAAAATGCCTTTGAAAATAAGAACAAGTATCGGACACTTCCATGTAGTTATACCACAAACACAAGTACAGCCTGAAGTTAATAAAAATGGTGTATCTGACCCTTTACCGGAGAAATACTAATCGCACCACTAGGCGCCAAAAGTTGTAGTTATTTTCCCTCAAACGTATCGTCGAGCGATGAGCCAACCAACGAGGGATCGAAGGGGTAAGCGACACCAAAACGAGGCGTAAAAACGTTCGAAATGAACTTTGACGAATTTGAAAAAAGTGCACATAAAAGGATAGAGCTCGCGCCGCGGAGTTCAAATATGTGCTTACTTTCACGAATAAATCAATCCTCAAGGTATCAAAAACGGTGTATCTGACCATTTACCATGAACACCAGTAGCTCTACCGGTGGAAAAGGTGTAGTTATTTCTCCTCAAATGCATTTTCATTCAGAATACGTTCCAACGGAACAGAAGTGGAGGATTTTTCCAGGCCAGCCAAACTGGACGAGAATTTCAATCACCAACGCCACCAAAGCATCAAAGAAACCGAAACAAACAAAAAACTTGGATCAATACGAGGATGCATGTAAAAGAATTACCAACAGTTTACCCTAGGTATATAGGAGGAGAAACACTTCTGATTAGCCCGGCAAGGGTATGGGTACGATTCACCAACGCACACCGATAAAGTGGATGCGATCTAGGAACAGTACCCTGGTGGATCACTAACCACAAACCGAAGACGACGAACAGGTTGAAAGTTAAGGTCGGTAAATAAAAAATTCCACCTAACCACCGTCAAAAGGCCTAACGAAGCTTAAAATAGAACGAAGCGCAAGCACTTGAAGTTGCCTTTCAGCCCAGCAGACGGCTAAACAAGTTTGGCCAAAGGGTTGTTTGCTATGGGACCGCCTTCGGGACGAACTCCCGAAGTGCGCCAGATATGAATGCCGACGCGTCGGTCCTGATGTCCCCTAGGAAATTCAAAAAGAACGAAGCCGCTGCTGAAATATCTCCGCCTTAACGGGACAGATCGCGGCTCGGATGAGTTCTGGATGGGCACACAATGACGTGATGGGACGACTGAATTCTCGATACGAGTGAAAAGAAGAAAGGAGTGGAACATTTGCCCAGGCATGCCGAATTAGACGAGAATTTCAATCATCAATGCACCAAAGCATCAAAGAAACCGAAACAAACAAAAAACTGGGATCAATACGAGGATATCTGCTGGATGTCCGCAACATTGGAAAAAGTAACGTAGTAAAACAACGCCAGGAGTCATATACGGTTAATTCTAGGTCCATACGAGGTCTAACACTTCCGATCTGCACAGCGAAGGTACGGTTACCCGTGTTGGAGCGCAGACCGTGATTCATCAACTCACTGCGAGGCTTATTCAGGGTTTATTCGAGGTGCATACGGGACCCAACACACCTTGTTGGCGGGGCGAGTGTTCGGAAGTCTTCAACTAGTAAAGGTAATATACCCCAAATAAACCACGGAGCGCGTTGCTGGATCCCCGTTCGTTCGGGATATCTGATCCAACGAGGTGTGTTAGACCTGGTATAAACCATGAATGGCCCTTACTGCGCGTTGATGAACCACGAGTCAGAGAAGCGAGACTTGGAAAAGAATGCAGATTGTATGGTTAAAAAGAACTCGACAAAATCACAAACTCAACAAAAAAGGAGAAAGAAAAGAAAAACCTGAAGGGTGAAGAGCGCCGAGGGAGGTAGGAAGATGGAATTGTCTTGCGTTATAGTTAGGTTACCACCGTAACCCAGGTCAGGTACACTAGGAAAAAAACTAAGATAAGAGCGGTCAAAAGTAATATTGGAAAATCGCTCGCTGGTGCATGAATTGAAAAAATTGAATAAATGAAGAAGATTAATAAACTTCAAATAAGCGCTAAATAGGCCTGCCCGTCTCATTAGAATTTCAACATCACAATTTAGGTTTCGAGCTCTTTCGGCTTTGAAACTTCAAAAGCTGTTTCAAAATGAGGACAAACCACTAAAAACTACACAATACTTACATAACCACATATTAATTAGGTTCACACGTACACAGGAAGACGATTCACTAGTGGACAAGATGACGACAGCAATTTGTACTAATTATACCCGATAGATTCCAGGCGCTCTTGAGATCCCGCTTTAGAACGATGGACACTCACGCAAGGCACCTCCTGAAGCAATCTTAGCAAGGAATCACTGTAGCAGGGAATACTGATGTGTTTTACGCGCTGTGAAAAAATGGAAAAAATTTAAAAAACAGAAACTTCAAGAACGTGCGAATACGCCCAAAAATTTCGTGATGTCATTCTATACCCAAAATGTATAGCAAAACCAAAATAGAAAGGCAGTCAGACAGCATTACCGAGAACAAATGAGTAGCAGGGGCGTAACGTATTTCCTTTTCGGGACGCTATTACAAATCTATAAATGGATGATGTATCAAACGACAGCACTCATAACGCAGCACAGCCAATGCGGATCATGCATCACCACGGTCATTAATCAACTGACAACGGCGAAAAGCCAATACTGGAACGAGGCTGCTGAGCATCACGCATGAATTACTTCCTGGCACCGCCAGTCTACAATCAAGGAGTTCACAGAAGCGGTTCGTTATAGCTAACTACAATTTGTAAATTTGATTGCTATCTTATTATAATTTTGGGTCCAATAACACCGTGTAGCATTGTTTCGTTTTGTTCTGCGTTTGTGTACCGTTGACTATGCCATGGTAAATGATCAAATAAATAAATCCAGGGCATACCACTTTCGTAATATGCCTATCCCAGCGACTCCTGGAAAGAAAAAGGAGTTCCAAACCCTCTCAAATACTTGAAGAAGTGCTCTACCCACAGCATTACTCTACCTGTTTCATTCTTTCCATTTTCTCCAGAGGAATAAACCAGAGCCCGATCGAAACCTCACCATAACAGTGATTTGTCTTAAGTCTCATACGAACCCTAAATGAACCCTAGAGCGTGCGTTGTTGGAACACGGTGCGCATGCAATTAAGAGTCTACTTCGAAGTTTATATGGGGGTATAGAATCCATTGAACAGAGCCCTGAAAGGAGTGTACAAAATCTTACTTGAAGACGAAAAGAGGAAACGTCCTTTGGAAATCCGGACCAGAACGATATGAACTCTTCTTGAATGAGAGTTTTTGGTACCAAACAAATACGTCTTTTCAACTAATGTTTCGGTAGAAAAAAACGATCAGAAAACAAGTAGCGCAAATCGCAAACCGCACAAATAGAAATCATCGAAGTTCCCAAAATCACTCTGCCAAAGCGACTCCATGAAGACAGCGACTCCTCGTGCTCTTAGACGATTTGAAGAAGGATAGGTAGAGAGGCATCTGTCCTAACTACCGAATTACCAAATTGATTTTAAAAAATCAATTCGGTAATTCCGGTAATGACTATCAAAATCCAATATGTGCCCAAATATAAAATACATGTAAAAAGCCATTTAAACGGTTCCTCAGCTCTTGAATGAGGTAGATGAAGGTAATTGGCTAAATGTAGGGTATAAAACAAAAACATACATTCAGTTTAAAATCGATTTTGAAGCGATTTGGATTTTCCCGTCAAAGAAAAAACGTTGCCTTCTTTGACAACTCTCTTTCTAGAAAATGGTGCGGCAAATTTAGAAGGTAAATGAGGTAAAGAACAAGTCACTAAGAAGACGCCTCACTCGCATGGCGTTCCGTACTGGGTCATACGGCCATGTTCGTTAATCCCGAAGCTTCGTGCCGAACGACAAAACACTAATCCACCACCCCGAACATGCAACGAGACGACAAATGACATAACTCCGCCTAGTCTAGTGGTGTTCTTCCAAAATTGCGGAGTCCAATTGTTTTCAGCTCCGAAAATCATAACCGAAAAAAGGATAACCACCATAAAAGCTCTATGAAATTTTGAAAACTGACCTTTCCGTAAGTCGACAAAATCGCTGCGTTGTTTTAGGAAAACATATTGAAACCAGTTTCTATAAATAGGATAGGACGCACAAGATTACCCTGAGATGGAATCCAATTCGAATGAGCGGAAAAACCACATGTGTAACGAGATTTCCGAGAAATGTCTCCTCAGTGGAAGGAATTAGAGCTGGTCAAAAATCTAACGGACACTAGCGTACTCGTAGCCGGCAAAATAAGAGCAAAACATAAGAATAAAGTTTTCAAACCTAACGAATATCGCTTTCGCATTTACAAAACGAGAACAAGCTAATTATGTAGCTTGAGAACAAAAGGTAGGGACTTATGGTAGAAAAAACGCTTCCAAGCAACGGGACTCATACCATTATATCTCGCATGAAACACCTTGCAAATATTAGAAGAAAAGAGAACAAAAAGTTCGACATGTAAATGGAAAAAACAGTTAATACTTAGTGGCGCCCTTTCCACGTACAAGTCGAAAAACATTTGAAGGATGCGGGTTTCTCCAGCGTTAGGAAGCCAATGGGTTAACATACCATGGAGACTACGTCGAGGTCAAGTTCAAAATCTTGGCGCGGCACCCCCAGTCATTGGCGCGCAAGGCGCCGGAGGCAATCTAGACTATTGACCCCAAAGTCAACCGGAAAGGGGAGTGCCCATACATAACACGAGAATTCGAGCCATACCTTCGACCCAAAGTAGACCACGAAATATACCTTGGATGGCGTAAATACGAGGTCCAACACAGCTCGCTGGCTCGGATACTCCGAATGCACCCAGATTCAACAACGTGGTCAGGGGTTCGTTTGGGGTATGTCCGTACTGTAGATATCGCATTCTCTGTAGATATCGCTTGAACCCAAATGGTGGTATTGAGATTTTGAGTCTTAAGTTTATTTTTTCAGGTTTATTCCCTTTCAGGCTTTGGATATGGCAAACCTGGCGGTAACAAAGCCAAATAACGATCGATATTAACCTGATGCCGCGTTTCAAGAAACCAGCAGCTTAGTTTGAATGTCCCATATGACTTGGCAAATACCTCAAAAGTCGAGCAATACGAATAACAAGAAACAAAAACAATACAAAAATCGTAATACAAAATCTATCGTCTGAAAAACAACGATTTTCACAGAAACGGGATTGAGCGCGATTTAAATTCCTCTTCAACAGTCTAACGTGATGGTGGTATGAACAATATTGCAACAGATAAGAAGATAGCTGTCGTGAGAAGGCTAAAATATCACCAAATACGGAAAATTTTAGATTATATTTTGGCAAATCGAAGCTTTCGAAAAACATTTTGGCAAATCGAAACTTTAGAAAAACATAATAATGAAGCCTAGATGACCTTCTTCAAATGATAGTCTGAATCCATTTAACATGAATACTTACCAAAAGAACCCCCAAAAGCCTCCGTTGAAGTGGATGCTAGCAGCCTAACAACTAACTCCTGACGCTACCGAAGGAAGTTGTTCAACATCACTAATGAACGTTGGCAGGACGAAGCCCGCCTAACAAACTTCTTCGTGAAACTAAAGATCAATAATCTCTCAACAAACGTACAGATAATGAGAATGAAATCCCCCAAGGATATTAGTCAGCGACACACCATACAACGGAGAGATTAGCCTTTACGAGACGAGGTGAAACTCTACTCAGAGGCTTTCAATTAAGAGCATTCACCCGTCTACAAGAGTAAATATAAAAAACGTTTTTGAATAATGTAAGCAACGTTAGAATTGCCGCATTTTCGCCAACAATAAATAAGATAATCTGTACACATTCGATAGAAAACTGGATTTCCACAAGCAACCAATCCGTCGAAGTCAGTTTGGGAACCTGTCTGATTCCTGGGCACCCTGTCCTTGACGAAGTTGTTGAAGCGGTCGGAAATATGGCGATCCTCTGACGAGAGGTCTAGTGAGTTCGCTGAATGAGGCAGTGTTTCATAGCTGCAGTCGTTCAACTTCTGGAGCGATTTTCGTGAGACGTGAGGTTTGGCGTCACTGCGAATCCCGACTGAGCCATTTCTTTCGACCACTCCTGGGTTCGCACGCGCCAGCTTCACAGAGATTTTACCGATTTGGCCACACTGGGAATCAGCTCCGCTCAATTCACCCAGTTTCACGAACTCACGATGTAAAACTCGTGCAGAATTCCACTGAAAGGCGACTATAGACACCTTTTCATGCAATTTCGGCTTCGAAATATTTTTCGATGGCTCATCTTCGCTCAATCACTGTGTTCTACATGGGAAGTTATTAAACAGGTACCGTTTCGCATCGCAGGTAGCAGATCAATCGAGAAAAGCCTCGTTCTGGTTGAGCAACAGCAGCGCTGAAGAGGCACGACAACGTTCTGACATTTGATGCGCGCTAAATAAGTAGACAAATGAGTAGGTATTTATGACATGGGGAGCACACTGTTCGCCTTACTAAGACTCGTTATTAGTTTCCAGTTTGTCCGCACTGGGTATAAAGCAGCGTCTGAATTTTTTGCTACCCTATCGGCGTAACTACGTCGAGACGATGACGTGATTCTGGAAATTGAAGAGAGGATCAAAAAATGAGTATGAGTCTGAAGAAGTAGCAACGGTAAATATTTTCTTGAGTTTGTAATTTTACCCCGTTTGACTTGGTCTGATCGTCTGATTTTCTTGACACTTGCGAGTGTAAAAAACCAAGCGAGCAACATACGTCTCATGCAAAGGATCGCTGTAAAGGAGCACTCGCAATCCATAGAAAAAAATGGCGACTTTAAACCCTGACGGGTAAAAACGACAAACCCATGCGGACGACAACTCACACCTTTTTTCCAGAATCGCCGTTGACATACCAACTGACGTATTGCTTTAAACCGAGAGCTCAAAAGTAACAAACTCCAGTCTCGCAGAAGATCATACATAGTAACACGAACAATTCGTTCACGTGGCTTCGAGAGGTATAAATTTACCCTTCAGTGATTCAGCTATTATTACAGTGTATGGACAGCTAAAAGGATAACTAACAGCATGAACACTAACATCCAAATCAGGGAAAAATTCTAAAGGGACTATATGAGACAAAGAGACTATCAAAACACGGTCATAAAAGTCTAGCATGCTCTGACACAAAGAAAAAGTTAACATGTTTCCATACCAGACGTGGGACGTGGGGATTGAAATAAAAAACATACATTCATTTGAACATCGATTTTGAAGCAATTTGGATTTTCACGTAGGCGAAAGCGAGAAAACCTTGTCTACCTTGACAATTCCCTTTCTGCGCTCGGCTTTTTTAACCGCTAGTCTGACTATCTATTAGTATAAGAATTACTGAAAACGGGGGATCAAAATGAACAAAGTAAAAACAAATTGACGAGAATTGCCTGTAACACAACGTATTTGAAAACTAAAGAAGCCTTGATAACTAGCTCAGAGAAAAGAAAAACTCGACATAATTACAAATTTTCAAAAAATCTTGCCGAAAATAGAAATAACATTAGAAACTGGAGTGGGTTTCGGTCATACAGGATTTCCTGTGAGAAATAAGCATTAGAAGACTTATTGCGGTAGCAGCCAGCACGTAAACGTAACCGCAATTTCCCATTCATTTCGAATTCTGAGGTGCAGCTACGCCACTCTAGGGGAAATTGGAAGATCATCCCCAAATTGCAGCGCCACTTCGGGGGAGATGGCAATCACACACCCTGGCGAAGTAATTCTGCAGGATACGGTGGATAACAGATGGCAGCGAAAAATTCTCGAGAAAACTGGCAGAGAACGAATTTGTGAAATCGTGAACAAAAACGACTATTAAAATCCGAAACGGAATAGAAAGAGCGCCACTCACGCCATGTCATTTCCGAACACGTCGAACCAGCCAGCAGTGTCAGCGCTCTCGGCGTAGGGGCCATTCCGCACCTAGAAAACAGAAAACAGGTAAAATATCCGAAACACACCGAAACACAGAGCAAACAGTTCAAAGGAAAATTGATGAGAAACTACGAAAAACATTTTGAACACTCGACAGTGTGGCGCGTGTGGCACGATCGTTTCCACCAGTTGGTACCATATCGATCATACCCAACTTCTACATAGCAAAATCATCACTAATTAGGAGAATGTCATTCTTTTAGACGAATAGGGTAGGGAGGGAGGAAAAGAGAGGACAGGGTATGTCCGAAACGGTGCCATCTGGATAGATACCACCTTAGCTCCCAACTCCAGATTTAACCAACAATGGTTAGCCTTTTATCCATTTTATCCATGACAAGTTGTTGTTCACTCAAAAGACTATGGGCTTTACCTACAAACTCTATAATTTGAACTCTTTAGCCACACCTTCTGCCCTTCATTTCCCTCCTTTGAGACCTAAATTCTATCTTTAACAACTATGCATCCCTTTCATGATTAACAGATTTGCCTTAATAATATTATCCACGACCATCCATACTTAGTATTTTGCTCTTTAAAAGCTTCAAAAACGAATCATTCTTCAATATACTTCAGAATCTTCTCTTGTCAGTGTACGGTTTAGACATTAAGATTTCAAATATACCCTTACGATAGAGCACTACTGCCACATTTTTTTCACTACAACCCTATCTGTGAACAAACCAGAGCTTCACATATTTTGGAAGCAAATCCAAGTACGACCTATTTTGCAAGCAAAACTCTAGTTCGAACACCGTTGCACTTGTTCGCTGTTGCAAGGGAGCAAAAAATGCGATCGGCCTACTTCTAATAAACACCGACTCTGACCTTGTCTACATCCTACTCTAGGGACATAAAAACAAAATAGAACGGACAAACCCACAGACTAAATCAATAATAAAATTAGAAAATAAAAAAGTAATACCTGCTTGCTAAGGGCCATCAGCTTCACACGATCGTCGTACGATATTGCTAGATCTCCGGCCTTCTCCCGTTCTGAAATTCAATGAGCAGTTAGGTGTCAGCTCCCCGTCGGACCAACTTCCGTTGAGTGATTATCTATTTAGAAATAGTGATGAAAACCGGCCATCTCTCCTTCGTCTTCTTTCGTCAGTGATCATCATATAAAAGGGCTACAAAGTGAGGCGATATAATATGGCACCCACTTGACCCGGGGAGCATTATAACGCTTTTTTAGGACTCCTCTCAAAGAGAAAAACTTAGGCATCATTGATGTAGCAGAGGAGGTGCAGATATGACGAAGATCCGAGAGAAACTCAATATTTCAAGAACAACGCGTTACCGAAACCGAAAACCGAAGAGGTTCCGAAACAGACAGCTAGATCAATTGTCTTCACCTTTTCCTTTTTTTCTCATTTTTGTTCCTTACGACCATTGCATCCCTTCAAAACGCACCCAACCGTTGTTAAGGGAGCCAATGACACCATTCGGCCTAAGCCACTTCTGCACTTCTGGGAAAACTTTTCACCCAATCTTGTTCAAACTTCAATTATAGGGGTGATTCGAAGTGCTGACCCCAAATCTGTCGTCAGTTTTTCGAATTTCGACCGAAGACCACTCTCATCGTTAACAAGGAGGTTAACAAGCAATATTTCATATTAGGCTCAAACTTCGCAAAAATATAGGGTGTTCTGCACGTTGACCACGATTCTGATGTTGGTTATTCGAATTTGGGCCAATACGGCCGTTGCAGGAAAGACCCACTGGGTTATTTTTCCAGAATATCACTTTTCCAACAAATAGTTTCTCTCACAATCGATAGGTATTTTAGAAGAAAAAGGGGTTCTTCCTCAATTTGCATCAGTATGTGCTGAGAAAATTCGTGTACCTTCGGGAACTTATATTATACGGGAATTTATATTTATATGAAGGAGCACACACCCACAGCTTATTATATACATTTCAGAGCAAAAAAGCACAAAAAACCACTTATAAAACCACACCTTTGTAGAATCTCACGGCTAACTTGTAGCACTCCTCCAACGGAGCTCCGAACTCGCTTTGCACCAATTGAGCTTCGCTAAGCTTCACATGGTTGTTATTAGCCGCCTCAGCTATCAGATCGTCATTCATTCTCCCTGCAGAAAGAAAAAAGAATGAACGGATGAAAGGAGGAACGATATCAACACAGCCGGATAGAGCTACAGTCGTTATACCGAGTGACCGGTAGTCAGTCGATTAAAGGAATCCACCTGTTATCCAACTCACGGCTACCGTATCGCAAAATTGTCCGTGGAGCGCGGAATCCTGTCGCTTCCAAGAATTATCCGAACAGTTGGATGAACTTGACCTTTTGTGCCAAACCATATTTAAGGTTAATGCTAAGCTTTGCAATGCGGTGGCCTCTCTTACGAATACAATCATCTGTCAATCAATCAATAATCATCAATCAATTGAGCACAGCGGTCCAAAGTGGTCATTTTCAGTGATCCTGGACGAGAGTGACCCTGGCACCACTCCGCTCTCTCTTTTCAATATTTAGGATGATTTTGTCAGCTTATTGTGTCCAAAATCAACTATAGAAGGTGTTTGGGGATGATTCTAAAATGTCTTGTCATATGTTATGGTATGTTATGTTTATTAAGACACTTAAGGTGACGGTTAGATAATGAACAGTGAATTTATTATTTCTTGATCAATATTTCTGCACAATGAAGTTTTCCTGGTGTTTTGCGCCCTATTTTCCAAATAAAATGGTGGTTTCAGCCCTATGTGGTGATAAAAGTAAAAGCAAAATCAAAGTGCTCGGCGTTAACCAGTCCCTTAAAGACGCGCCGTGCATTCGTCTTCCGTTCAAAATCGTACAATTTTCCACCACACTTCTCTTCGCTTTTCATTAGAAAATTTCATGCCACAAATTCTGAAAGTTCGTTCACTTGTCTGTAAATATGTATGCATCTATCTGGAGCGCCATAGAGAGTTTGTCATCGGAAAGCATTTTATTCATCCAAAACACGAAGAACCTTTATTAACGAAAGAGAATAGTTTGCAGAAAAAATGACAAAAATAACGTCTAATAAGACAACAAGAACAGAATGGCGACGACAATGCGACGTCCGCGTGTCATTGTTAGATCGATCACTGGAAAAATGAGAAAATTGTTCGGTGTTCCGAATTCATACTGATCACCTTCTAGACAGTGTTTTATCATTCTAAGCATATACAGAAACTAGAAATTAACAACAAACCCACCTTATCGCATCTGAGGCAGAATTTATTCAGTGTTGTTCCGACTTTGGTGCCGTTTTCTCCGCCTGTGAGGGTACAAGGGGCTCATCCTCTTGAGTATGCTCAGCCGCTAGTGCGTCTTCATCATCATCAGGTATATGAGCACCAACACAAACATGATACATCCATGCCGCCATCGGGGCACCAATGCACGGCGCAACTATTGGTATCCAAAAGTAATAGTTATGTATACTGAAAAGTAGTTTCTGAGCCGGATTCTTTCGCCTCAGTAGTAGCGTGGCTGAGACTGCGCAGTGGGGTCCATGCATACTCAGCAGCAGAGCAGCGCCGTAATGATTATGCGCGGAGAACAGAGACGTAGAGGATGCGGCGGAGCACGGAACGCCATAGGCTAGAGTTTTGGACACTAGTTGGCAACACTAGTTGGTCTTCATCATCATCTGGTATATGAGCACCAACACAAACAAAACTGACCACAGCGAGCTTCTCATCATCGGAGCAAAGGTGGACAGAAGAAACATTGGCGGAGTTGCATTCTTCGTCAATTCGACAGTGGACCACCTAGTAGACTCTTATAAGAGATGACTGTTTCACTGTTTTGATGACTGTTTCATTGTGTGCGCCACGCAAGAAGAAATGGATCTCTGCTTCGATCTACTTAATAACCAAGCAGAGAACATTAAGCTCATAAGAGAAAAACCGACAGGTCGCTGGCTGCCGTACCTCAACGTGCAGGTCAGTCTCGCACGGGACAAGTTCCACACGAGATGGTATCGAAAGCCCAGTAGCAAGAACATCATCGTCCATTTCAGATCTGCCCACCCGTCGCAGACGAAGAAGGCCGTTGTCAAGAACATGTTTCGAACGGCAACTATGGTGTCGTCGAACAGCGACCTGAAGTCGGAGTCATGGCAGTTGGCCAATCGCATTGCCATCGAGAATGGGTACCCAGACCGAAACATGCCAAGAGGTATCCGACCACCGGCAGTGGTATCAGGACGAAAACGGCCGAACGATAGTAGAATTGTATTCAAGGCGCCTTTTGTCTCAGACGAAATCGGCACTGAGATACGAAACTGCGTTCGCAAGGCTGGTCTTGATAACATGATCCGTGTAGTCGAAGTACCACCCTCCAATCTCAAAGCACGGCTCGCAAGGAATCGATTATACGATTCTGTCTGTAGAACACGCCAGTGCCTAGTCTGCCCAACTGGAAAGGAGGGAGATTGCATGGTCTCGGGAGTGGTGTACCTCATAAAGTGCACGGTCTGCAACGGGGAGTATATCGGTGAGACGGGTAGACCCCTTGGGGAGCGCGTTAAAGAGCATTTGGGCACGCTGCGTAGGTGCGATATATCGGAGCCGCTGGGTGAGCATCGGTTGCGGTGTCACGATGGCGCGATGGTGGAGGTGGCGGTAACGATACTGTCACGCGAATCCGAGATCTCGGCGCGGAAGACCCTCGAAGCGCTGTGGATTGCCGTGAGAAATCCCACGATCAATAGGAAGGAAGAACGCGTGGAGGTGACACAGGAGCTGGCAGCATTCGCTGACCTGTGCGGGCTTGACCCGAAGGACAGTCGGCCAGAGACTCGTTAGGGTGGCCACATTACACATTTACGTTAGGGTTACCTTATGTATCGCCTGTAGCTTGTGGTTTGCATTGGTGTTCTACTTGCCCAGGTCTGGTTGTGTTGCCCTATTCGCGATTCGTCTTTCTCTCCTGGTGCCTTCTGATCGCCGCTGGAACTTGAAATTGTTCTTGAACGAGTGATTTCTCAAATTCCTTTTGTCTCTTCCAGGCTCTGAAGAAGGCGGACTCGCCGAAACGTCAGCCGAAATAAACTTGTATCATCTTGGCTAATTGGCTACACTGATACTATCAGCCACTACAATAATCACCATGCCAAGATTCAACGACAGTCGTTCATGGAATAGACTCTTATAAGATCATCAGTCCACGAATAGCCGTTCTTCGTTTGAAAGTCAAAGACCAAGGCAACATCTCCTTCATAAATGGGTATGCTCCAACACCTGCGGCAACAGACGAAGAGAAAGAATAATTCTACGAACTACTTGAAAGGACTGTTAACGACGAAAAGAGCTACTACGAAGTTGTAGTTGGTGACTCCAACGCCACCATCAGTACCAACGACTGCGACGAATGGAGGCTTGGACCGCATGGATCTTCCTCAAGAAACGACAACGGAATGCGGCTGATAGACTTCTTGTCCGCATGCCGCCTCTTTCACAAAAATTCCATCTTTGAGAATGCCCAAATTATGAAATTATGTCCAAAACGCAATTTATGGTCAACCAGTGGTGTGACACGGGACTCGTGAAGCTAAACGGAGTCGCTTTGCAACGAGTCGACTCCTACGTCTATCAGGGACGAGAGCTGAACATGTAGAACGACCTGGCTCCTGAAATTGCCCACAGGAGACGCGCAGCAGTCACCGATCACGTCAAAGATGCCGGCCTTATGGCCTCGATATTCAACGGCTCTGTACTTCCAGCGATGTGTTACGCGACCGAAACCTGGCCTGATAACAAAGCCGTCGGCAAAGCCATGCAAACCACGCATCGTGCTCTGGAGAGATGCTTTCTGAAGACGAGCCTTCGCCAACAATGGCAACAAGGCATACGAAGCTCAGAGCTAAGGGAAAAATCGCAGCTTCCCCTACAGTACATGAAGAAGTCAAAATATCGTTGGGCTGGACACCTGCTTCGACGGAAGGACGATAGATGGAGCCTCCGTGTCACAGAATGGCAAGAGACCATAAGAGATCACTGGCACCACCGCCAACAAGATGGGCAGACTCATTTGCAAGTCTTTCAGAAAACGGAGTCTCCCTCACTGGATGCACGTTGCCAGAGATCGAACGGTCTGGAAGAGTTGTGGTCCCCGCTGAGAAGATCCCCAGCTGAAGAAAGGACCATCAAAGTATCAAAGTAAGTAGGTTGGCAACATTCAATGGAGTAACCGTTGAATGCACTGCCGGGAAGTTGCAGCGCTGCTTTGCTGCTGAGTATGAATGGATTCTCAGTCCTTTGAGCCGCATTTCCAATCAGTCACAGAATAGATCATCTTTATATTTATGTTGAAAACGGTTACATCCACTTTGCCAAATTTTTCCCACGTATTCTATCGAATAACTTTTGTTGAAACAAAATCTGATGAAGTGCAGACTTACGGCCCGAGAGATTGACCAACCGAAATACTCACGTCCACAATTCTGTCCCATAAATGAACGTGGCAAAGATCCGCGGACCAAGGTCTCTTGAAGGGTTGATTGGATACCCGAGATTCAGTCCCATGCAACAACCTGAAACACAATGGATCTCTAAGGAAGGTGTCAAGAGTTCAAGGGTCAAATCCATTGAAAGTGAATCGAGTTGAATTCTGCATCCGAGGACTATGCCAATGCGGAACCCAATTTCAGTGTTTCGAAGTAAATCATATTCGAGAATATCCACAGAGTTTAAGAGTGTCGATGATCAGCTATCGATCGAAGTTTATCCAGAGGAAACCGAAATAAAAAGATTTTTAGAAATGTGAAATCCTGCTATTTAATAAGCGAAACCCAAGCGATGTTTATCATAGGTGGCTCATATTGGTCCCGCCGCGATAGTCTGTTACCGTACACCAAATGCATCCACAGCGACAAGGGAGCTAATGAAATTGCTTCAAACTTTTACGTTTCCTTTCGTCTTCATTCTCTGCCCTTCGTTTTCTTCCTTTTACTTTTATATCGTGTTTTTATCCTTACGGCTCACATTTTTCAAAACGTTTTCTTCGTTTCCCTCTATTCAGTTTCTATTTTTCAGTGGTTTTGAGCCTTCGCTAAGGCCAAATTTTCAGTCGGTATTTGCGCCCGACAGCCGATGGAAACCTGGTACTAGTATACTTGAAATACACCTCAAAATATACCCGTCATGCAGATCGAGATTCATCAACGCACGAGTTATACCCAGGGTGTATCGATAAGCAACTACATATTTGGAGATTCTTCCAAGGAAACCCCTCGGTGTCGTTAACCTTCCGCGAAGAACTAAGAGAGATGGCATCTCGAGTCCCCATTCCAAACCAGTACTAAATCAAGTTTCCTATCGTCGTGTACTTCGCCCGATCCAACATTCGACGATTGCTGGGGGCCTCTGTATTCACCCACTCCCAGGGTTTATAATTACCGGGTATACTCAAAGATCCGAGCTGATTCATTCACAAGAAAACTATCTGTTGTTTGAAAGCTCTCCACATAGAATACTAAAATACCAGCAAACATTTAACGAGGTTTCGCACTAACACGCCACCTCTCCTTTATTTTCTTTTACCAAAAAAGATTTCGGATTTTTGAGATATTTCTAAACGCTATTGTGAATTACATGATTGGAAAAAAACTTTGTGGCTGGTGAATCTCGCTACACGTACCAACCATGACGAGAACGAATCCAAAAAGCCATGGATGCGCGGCTTCCGGAATTTTATTCCGCTTATCGATAATTACGGCTACGAAGAAAACTAGAAGGCCAGTGCCGCAAATCTGAAAATTGGCTCTAAAGGAACTTGCACTTTTTTTGTATCGACGTTGAAGTTACATCAGTGCTAAGTCGCTAATTGCAAGCCCTTATTGTATGTCTACCACCCAGTGATTTATACGCAAAATGTTGTCGGACGCGTGTGTTAGAGTGGTAGGAGGCGCTACTGACACTCGCACGGTCGAGCGATCGACCACCAACCGGGCTAACCGAGTATTTCATTCCTTCGGGGCCGGGTAAATTGGTACCAAACTTGTCTATGAAGGTAAAGACACGGACTTGTCATGTGCGCTGACACCTTGACATTTACTCTTGTCGACTTTTCTTGAGGCGCGTGTTTGAATTTCGTTTCCGTTATTTTCTTAAAATTTTACTTTGCTTTACTTTTTTTTATTTTGTTTGATTTTTGCCTTATTTATTTACTTGTACACCAAATCCCCGTTTTGTTTATAAGTCCACACCATGTGGTAAGCTATCTATCCGCACCCAAACGGCGGGTAATACAATAAAAACAGCCATCTGGGTACGCATCAAACACCATTAAATGTGGGATTTCTCTACCTGGAATGGAAAACAATAAGAAACGTGTACCTGATCAAAGAAACATGTAAGATTGCTAATATGAGGATCGGGAACTGAGCAGAAACATCGTGCCGTACCATTCGGACCCAAGATCGCACGAACTCCTCCGTCGAAGTGGTCAAACTGCTCTGAAATACTTCCATGCCCGTAGGCAACACAAACTCAAAATTTTCAGATCGCTGCAAGTGTTCTTTGTGGTACAGTGCTAAGAGGCGCTACCGACACCCGTAAGGTCAAGCGATCGAACCTCTCCCGAGTTAACCAAGCCTTCCATCGCTCAGGGGTCGACTAAATTGGTAACAAACTTGTCTGGGAAGGAAAATGCACTGGCTGAGATCCTAGCCATGGTTTAGGGTAAACACACAATCACAATGATCCTACAATTTCGATTAGAATACGAGCGCGTGGCGCGTCTTTAGACGACTCAGTAGCTCCGACTTGTTTACTTTACCTTCAACACTAGCAACTGCTAGTTGACAGAGAAAGACAAATCCTGAAGGAAGCTACATAAATAGCTGAACAGCAAGGAGTTCAATCCCGGCTCACCATAACCATTTCGCTTATTTCTCCTTTTTTCATATTTTTGACAATTTATTTCCAAGATGGTGGAAGAATAAGACGTAGCGTACCGTAGTACAGGATGTATCCTACGGCTGCGCCAAGAAAAGCACCAGCTGTCTGTACAACAAAATAGAGGAAAAAATGAGAGATCGGCAACTTTCCGAACGTGACCATTGTCATAGTGACTGCCGGATTATAGTGCCCACCTGAATCAGAGCTGTTTTAAAATGTTAACTGAAAATTAAACCCGTAGCAAGAGTATACCGGATGTTTTCGCGCAGATGTAAACACAGAATCCAACACCCAAACCCCAGCCGAAGTTGATTTGTGTCCAAGTGTTCATTTTCTCGCCGGAAAGGATCAGCTGCATAATTGTTGTCAGACCGATGAACTGAAACACATTCCTTTCTGAGGCATCTCTAGGTTAGTTTTAGCCCATTCCTTTACTACATATTTTTCGTCTTTCTTCCAGAAGGCGACAAAGCCAAAAATCGAGGTTCAGTCGCCCAGAATTAGGTGGACGAGTACCCTTCGCCTACCCAACTAAAAAATCGGTTTTGGTGAGGGTAGTAGAAGAGTATGGACCCCGAAGATGGACGTGGAAATATGTCGATCACTACTAAACCAACTATTCAATTGTTAGAATTGAATTAGGACCAAAAAGCCCCGTACGAGTTTTCAAGGTGATAGTCACTTAAAGACAGGATAATTTGGGTTAGTATGAAACCCCGCTGACACTGGCACAGTCGAGCGATCGGTCCTAGCCCAATCCAGCCAAACCCTTCACTCTCCGCTATTGGGTAAATTTGTACCAGACTTGTCCGGTACGATGGAAACACTGACTTGAATAGCGTTTGGCCCCAACAAGTCATCACATACTATGTAGACCAAAGACGCATTCCCATTACCTCTGCGATTCTGAAAGAAACACGAATACGTGGCGCATCGTTAAGAGGACCGAGAATCGTCAACAACTATACTTCTACAAAAGTAAGAAGTTCTCAAAAGTGCACTCACAAGCAGCATAAAACTTCCGAAGAACTCCGATAAACAGTTCCGAACCAGTGGGTTTCTGATGTGGATGTGGGCTCGAACCCGTTCCGGATAAGCCACATTTGCCTCTTTTTCCTGTGAGAACAAACGAAAACTCATCCTTGTTGATAAACACAATGATAATGCATTGATAAAGCTAAGATTCTCGCAAAAATCGCGATTCAGATGGAACTAAAACCCGTGTCTATCCTGGATATAGTGAAGTCATTTAGACGGCTCCCGCTCCTCTACCTCCCCCTCTTGAAACCAGATACTGCGCTTCGATTATAAGTTCACAGAATCCTCCATTGGTGCGTCGACCTTGGGGAAATTATCTCTACCCGATCCAGGGGAGGATAAAGACGGCAAAATAATCTAACAATTCCTGTATATAATCGTCCGAGCGTCAGTCACACAAAGAATCCCATGAATCCCTCAGTGGAGTGTCCAACGCCTATGCTATACATCCGTATGTTCCTCGGCAACAGAAACAGACAACTGGTACAACTCGTCCCAGAGTAATACACTTCACCTCGTCGGAGGAACAGTTGTCGCTCTCCAACAGTGCATCACCAAAACCTGAACGGACGAGCGTCAGCGATAAACCTCGATACCGTGGAGGTCTCCCAAACCTTGCCTCGTCGCAAGGTGCGACAGACCCGCGATAAACCCCGATTAAACCCAGGCGCACGTTCACGAATCTCGGTTTGAACGCCGTTGGAGCATATCGACCAGCTAGTTCATCGCCAATGGCAAAACAGTAATTATTGTCAGCTTAGTCAGCATACCTAATTACTGCCTCGAGCACTCTCGACCAACCAGCTGACGCGCCAGTGGCAAAACAGTAATTATTCTCAGCGTTAGTGAGGTCATTCTCTTCAACGGATCGAAATAGGTAAATTCTGACCCATGAGGTTGGTTTTATACTCCACTGGTATATCGATCACCAAGAATAGGAGCCACAACGAGTCGTAGGAAAAATTTCGAGTCGCGACAACTGTTCCTCCACTGCAGTGAAGTGAATTACTCGAGTACGATTTGTACCAGTTGTCCGTTCCCGTCACCGACCAACCAACGGATGTATCGCATAGCTCTCAATAACTGCAACTGTAACCTCAAATTCACATCTGAGCATCAGAACGCTTTTTGCTACCGGTACAGACTTAGACAAAACCTACCTAAAATCGATTGTTTACCCTGAACATGTGTTTAAACCGTAGATAACAAATATTAGGTAAGCAAATCCCGATGGAATAGCATAAAATTTTCTACCGGCATCGACCACTCGGCGGTAACTGGAAAAGCTGAATTGGAACACCCTCCTACTCCCTCTACCGAGTGGTTCGAGATGGGACATGTCAGATCGTGCGCCGGTATAACCATTACCCGATGAACTAGTGTAGACAAGCCAGTCTTATTGTTCCCACCTAATAATGGGTAAAAGTCGTTCATACTCGGCAGAATTGCCGCGCAGCACAGTAACAGCTAGAGACGCAAAGGACGTAGCGCTGCAGCGAAATATTTTGCAACGATAACGCTGAATACGGCAGGTCCACACCTACTATTTCACTGAAAATTGCTCTGGTCCAAAAGCATTTATTCACAGGAAATTTTGAAAACGATACAGTAAATTATTCAGAAACCAGTAAATCAAATGAGAGATCAACAATGCATGCAAGGGATCCATATTGAAGGAAACCTATGCGTGCACGAGAAATTTACAAGCACATATACAGAAAACAGCAGTCGTCAAACATATACGGAAAAACAAAAATTTCCAAGATAGATCCAACTTTTCAAAGTGTGAACATGCCTCAACAGTAATTACGAATCACCCTCATGTGGTGATAATCCGACATGCTTAAGAGTCACCGGAAGTGCGGTCGCTGAAAAAAACAAAAAAAATTAGGCGTTGTGATTCTCTAATCTGACTGAAAGAGATTTCCTGATAATCCTGATAAACTGGAAAATGGTTTTCCAGGTCACGTCAAGCAAAATGGGGCAAAGCAGAAACTCTCAGGGTTCTCGAGGTTTCCAAGAATCATCCGACTATGAATTTTCCTTGCATACAAACAAAAGAAAAGTGGTTCATTGAGGACCAAAACACCATGTCTGAGGTGGGTTTATACCTCCATCTGCACGGACATATATTCCACAACCTGATAATCAAGGAAAGACGTTAGCTCACCCTTCTTCCACATCTTTGTCGTCGGACGACAGTTTATCCTTTTCTTTGTCCGCTGGTTTACGATCATCTACGAATACTTCGTCCTCATCGGAACCAGGAATATGAGCTCCAACGCAGAAGTGATACATCCATGCCGCTAATGGGGCACCAACGCATGGAGCTACTACGGGTATCCAGAAATAGTAGTTGTGGATCCTAGAAACTCATGTCGAGATAAAAAGATAAAGGTAAAGATGCCGACGTCGATAATTCCCCTAAGCACGCGCCGCCGCATTCTTGTTCCCTTGAAACCGTAGAGGCATAACGAATGGGTATTTGACCCATACAATGGCATGCGGAGACCAGCCGCTATATCAAGTCAGTTTCGCTACTTTTACCCGACCCCGGAGGAAGGAAGTCTTGACTAGCCCTGGTCGGGATTGATCGCTAAGCCAATCGAGTGTCAGTAGCGCCTCACACTACTGGACCACGCTAGCCCTCCTAGGAGGGAATAAAGAGTGTATGTTCACATCGAGGTTATATCGATACGTTTATGCAGCAAATGTCCCAAAACTGACACGTCACACAGCACACGTAGCTAAAATGCTTTTAGAAACATTGCACAGCGGAGTAACTACTTAAACTTAAGACTCACAAGAAGTTTAGTCAGGAAATGGTAACCCCGAAGATTTCATGTCATAGTTAGTTGAAATTAGGTGAAGAAAACATGATAAGGGATGTAGGTTACTCAGGTAATGAAGATTATCTTGACGAAATACTTACGTAAAAACTTCTGGCCCATAAAGTATATAGGCGAAGAAACGTGGACCCAGATCTCTTGCTGGATTGATCGGATATCCAAGATTCATGCCGCAGCAACATCCTGAAACAGTACCACTATCACAGGTGCCCGAAAGTGCTGCTTTAGTTAATCTAAGGTATTATATGTTAAACAGTAGAATATACAGACTTCACACGCTCTAGAAAACTCTGCAGTAATTACATTTTCTAACGAGGACATACTGCAAAGGTGCAGTATTTCTAAAGGTGGTTGAAAGTGTTTGAAATGCTTCCATTCACAAACAAAGAATGGGACGATAATTTTTGAAGGTCATATACCAAGGCTACAAACTACAATTTGTTGAAAAAGCTAGCTGGAGACAGAGCTGTCCCTAAGGCCCCACTCACACTTTTGCTGCAGCAGTGTTGCAGCAACGATAAAACGGCCACTACGTAGTGCATAGCAGCCCCTTCATCACTGCTACAATGCTGCTGCATCAGAGTGTGAGTGGGGCCTAATACAACGAGGCCTAACATGAAAAGCATCGGACCCCTGAAGCAGAAGTGCTTCAATAAGGAATCGGAGATTAACAAGTAGATTTTTCACACTCACCGACCATTACAAGAATGAATCCAAACAACCATGGATGTGCAGCGTCAGGGATTTTATTCCGCTTGTCAATTACGACCGCTACAAAGAAAACGAGAAGACCAGTGCCGCATATCTGGAAATTTACTTTACGAGCACAAGACACTAAGACTTTTTCAACAAAAACAATACAATAACACAGAAGACTGGATAGATTGGATTAGATAGATTTTTCAACGGGCAGGGCAACAAATAGGTGAGTTTTCAGTATGCTTCACTGCAGCAAGAGAGGTCATTTACATATTCCCCAACTACTGCCACAAAGAAGTATTCTGCTCCTCCAGGCACAGAAAGAAAATGTTAAAATTTGCTCTGCGACACGATGGAAAAACTAAGGGATAAACGTAGTACCTGATCGAAGAAGCACGTAAGATTGCTGACGTGTGGATCAGGAAATGAACAGAAACATCTCGCTGTTCCTTTCTCGCCTAAGATTCTGCGGACTCCGCCATCGTAGTGGAGGAATTGATCTGAAATTTTATTATCTATTCATTTATTATTAGCCTACCCGTATAGTAGGTGCTGATAGTCATGGTGATTGAAGGTACAACCGAACCAGGGACACCAATCGATAAACACAAAAAACAAAACCATTAAAATTTTAAATCAAAATGTAAAAATTCTCGCAACCTTAAAACTGCTCCCTCTTCACAACAGGTTTCAAGATAACGCGAATTGCGATACACACTACCCACTACCTGTTTCTCATGCAATTTCGTGATTTTTTTCTAAAATATTAGAATATTACCGCATAACTTACCGTAATATAGCGCATACGATACAGCGGCGCCAACAAAAGCACCAGCAGTTTGTACGACAATATAGACGAAAAAATGATGGATCGGAAGTTTCCCGAACGTCACCATTGTCAAAGACACTGCAGGATTGTAGTGCCCACCTGAATATACATTTCACGGGGAGTAAAATTGAAATAAAGGTTCTCAAGGTGATTACCTGACGTTTTCGAGCAAGTGTATACTGTAAATGTGATAGCCAATCCCCAGCCGAAGTTGATTTGAGTCCATGTGTTCATCTTTTCATCAGATAGAATCAGTTGCATAACAACGGCAAGTCCAATAAACTGAAACATTAGTCGGACATTAGTTTGGCACCTGAAGGTAGTCGATGAGAATTTCATGTCAACCTTAGAAGTGCCTAATGCACTTGGCAAATTCAAGTCTACTGTTAGGAGATACCTTTCGGGTTAGTAATCAACTATTTCCTGATGGTTCTTCTTCTCTTTCTCAGCATCCACCTATCTTTACTTTTTTACATCTCTTGCCTCTCCCTCTACTGCAGCTATAATTTAATTCTCTTTTATCAATCACGTCATGATTTTATTCTACTGCATCACTTAAATTTTAGCACTAATGGCGCTGGTTCTGCACCATCGTGTGTGTTTTTTGTACCACTGTGTTTTTTTACGCACCACATGCCTTTCGCGTGCAATAAAAATCAAAATATCAAAATGCACCATAGTTCATTGGGCACTGCCAATTAGGGCTCAGATGGGTGCCAGAAGCAAAAGCCGTCTGGCTCAATAAATATGCGAGGAACGTGCGACTTTGTGGTGTTCCTCGAAAAACTGACATCTGAGGTTCACATATGCCATAAAATTCATTAAATTTTCTCGCGTTGGACAAAAGTTCAAAATGAAGAGCAGGTACTATATCTTGTTCATTACCCTGATGTGTCTAGCACACTAATTTTTGGACTGCTCCTTCTATATAATTCGCCATACCTTCCATGAATAAAACTGAGTTTTATGAAGAAAAATTTGATGTTGTCCATTAACCATAGGATTTCTTCCAGATTCAGGGTTTGTTGCTAGGTATTAAATATTCTGTCATTCTACTAGCCCTCATAAATTAGCACACCAACACACCAAAATAATTAGTAAATGAAGCAAAGATGAATAGTGACGAAGAACAACTCACGAGAAGCATAGCAGTCCCAAAGAATTCGGAGATGGCGTTGCGCAGTAGTGGATTCTTTATGTGGATAGCCTTCCGTAGAAGATCCGGAATGAATACAGCATCGTTCTCCTCCTCCGACCATAGCTGAAAAATGCGATGCTTTCAAAATGCAACATGTTTAAATTTACTTATTCATCATATTTATTTACGACACCCGGATATGCGCTAGAGAACAATAATTGTGGGCTAAATGAACGAGCGAGCCATTGAAACCAGTCGGACAAGAAAACAAAGGTAACAGTCCGCATGGTTGGTAGAATAAATTTGGCAAGAATAAAGATAAAAACCTCGCATTAAAATCACGAAAAACCAGTACTATAGGTATTCCCACCACATACTTCGGAAACTAAACACTATGGTTTCATTATGGGTTAGTGATGGAGGGTACGATAAAGTCAATGCAATAAACGGGCGCAAATTTTTATGATAATAGAATGTAGCGCAAATAGAACACATGAGCAAGACATGTGTAGGTAAGGCACTTTCAAGTGAAGTTATTGGCTAGTTCCTATTTTCAGAGAATCTTCAGCTCACGGAAGTTGGCGATTTCTACGAAAAAGGATTCTAAGTGTGTTTGGGAACGCAGCGGAAGGAAAATCCATAAGGCCTTATTTCTTCACAAAACGGACTCCTGTGAGTGTTCGGAAATGGCGCATTCCGAATATGATTTCAAACAATTTGCCCTCTTTTGAGAAATCTAGTAGGTAGAGCAACAACAACAACAACGTCATCTAGTTGGCTCATCCGCATAGCACCAAAAGAGGTGAATTACAATATGGTCAACCGGGTGATGCTGACTTCTTACAGATTGGAGTCATTGGCGATCAACTTGGCATAAATCTAACCAAGAGGCGATCGATGGGTTTTTTCTTATTTTTTTATATTTTATATGCACGGATGCTACCACCCGTGCTCAAGGAATCCAAAGAAAGACAAACACAACCAGGCATAATGGCATCATAACACAACACAACAAGCATGCTGCTCATGAACCACAACAGCACAGAAGACCTACTATAAAGCAAAAGGACGTAACTAGAAAAAATCGGAGACATCGTAAACCTGTAAGGGATGAATGTTCTCGAGATTTTACGCAACATTCCCAAGCAGGCAGTCAGAAGGCGAATCAAAAAAAAAACAACAACAACAACAGAAACCAGAGAATAACGCAGATAGGAATAAGATGGATGACAAAGAATCGAAAGGGTTTGAGAATGAGTCGACAGTAAAATCAAACCAGCAGGATAAAAGAAAAAGGTCTTTCTTCCGCGACTGAAAACTTTAACCTGTTTGACACGAATACCATGGTGCATGTCGACTGTCTGTACTCACATAAACATGTGACTGTCCGTACTCGCATAAATCTCGTACGCAGCGATTTTATATGATTTTTGTATATTATACAACACCAATAATTGAAAAATTGAACACCAAGAGTCAGATAATGGAACCAGACTAAAAAAGACAATTAGCCCGGTATAAGCGGTCATACAAAAAGGACCAGGGCGTTGCAAGTATCAGGTGAATAAAAGCAAAGTACTAAATAATAAATCATAAAAAATAAAATAAAAAAGAAACTCACCGTCATCGTCCAAGGTGCTGGGCGGCACTGATTTTTTCGTTCAGTTTAAAGTTTAAAAATGGCGTCACATTGCTCTCCTGACATGTTCGGTCCTGCTCAGGCCGGAAGCCGACCTGTCTGAACGTGTTACTACCTGCACACGTCTGCCAAGGTTACCCATACCCTGGAGTCGATGGGGCTACCTCCAGAACATCGCTCAAAATTAGCCGTTTCGGCCCGGGTTCATCATCGATATACCTGCTATATACACCAGAACAAACCTCAAACAGCTCGCACGCCCTACCTGCCGTCGGGTTATAATTGGGGTATATAACGGGTTTATTCTACCGGGAACATAGCAAACCTGAAACTGGTTCATGAATCTGCGACCTGGCAGGTAACCGACTCCCTCTCCATAGCCGGTGCTATTTGGGGTGGGGGTTACAGCATGCTGGACCGAGACAGTGCGTCGTCTCAAAGTTGATTATCATTGTTATCATTATTTTATAGATACAATTGTTTCATTTTGGTGGTGTGTTCACAGGTAATGAAATGATAAAAAAATAAATATCATCGTTGGACCTTGTGTGGGAGATGTGGGGTAGGCAATGTGAAGTCCACGAGTATTTGCAGACCTGGGTCCAGATTCATCATTGGTAACCCCCCCCCCTAAACTGCGAGATGCACTCCAAACGGCGCGCACTTTTGTCTACTTATTCCGAATTTCTGCTGTTAAACGCAATCTCTCATTGACTCTGCCGTCTGGTTCTTGCTGCGTCGCGGTTTCGGAGACCACTCGTCCGTTCATGAATCTGGGGCCCTGGACATCCAAACCCATAGAGCACACCCATAATATTTGGATGTTTTGATGAGGCATTTATTATATTCTCTCGCATACGTGCCAATAACTCGTGGTCTTAAAAGCATCGAAGGTATCGTCCTTGGTTACCTACCTAAAAGGCCGCCAGATCGCACTTGCTACTGGATGGGGTTCAGTCAACCGTTAATTTTTTCAGCTCGTCTCATTGGCCTTCGGGAGAATGTCTATTGAATGGAACGATATTTTTCATTCGATACGAACTTAGGCGTGCTATTTGTGGAAGTTTAGTAGGACATACCAACCATTAACAGACAGAAGACATTAAATAACACAAACTATAAAAAACTGGTGATTAGTAGAAAACTAAAACGATTAACATAACAGAAATCTTGTTAGTAACATCATCTGAAGTGACTAATTTCAAAACAGGATAGAGTAGGTTTCGAATATTGTTGACTTTCCACGATTTGACGGCTCAAAGGTATACACCAATTTCGGGTATCGCTCAACGAATCTAAACACAACAAATAAAAAGATTCATTCAACTCAGATTATTTGCAGCATTGCAGACAAGAAAAAGACATGAGAAGCGGAGATCTTTAAATAACACGAAATGTGGGTATCTATAACAGACGGTTCCGATGAGCGTTGTCCAGCATGGCCTGTTTACCGCGATAGTACTCGGTGAGGGCGTGACCGACAAAGCACGATTTCATCGACTCAAATCCCTCGAGGCATTGCATATGTGACAACGACAGCTCGTTGCTAGCGTTAGGACTCTGAAAAGATACAATTTCCAGGGATCACAAGTAACTTTAAAGGTTAAGACACTGATTAACTCTGGGGGTGCTCGTGGTGCAGTGATAAGAGGCGTCACTGACACCTGCACAGCCAAGCGATTGATCCCCGCCCAGGCTAAGCGAGCCTTCCATTCCCCTGGGGTCGTGTAAATTGGTACCAGGCATGCCTGTTAAGGCAAAAGAGATCCGATCAACGGCGGCACCTTTAACTTTTGCCTTTATCTGAGTAATTTTAGACAGAGAAGCTTGATGGAAAAGGATAAACACTTCCAGGGATTCGCCACGCATTCGGCCCCCATTCAGAATCGTAGAGGCGTGCTGAATGCGTATTTGACCTATACAACAATTTGCGACCACTCGCTGTACAATGTCCTCAGACTCCCAGACAAGTCTGTTACCAATTTATTTGCTCCCGGAGGGATGGAAGGCTCGGTTTGCCGGAACGAGGATCGATCGTTTGACTGCGTCAGTATAAATAGCTACTCTTGCCACTGCACCCAACAAACTAATATTTTAAATCCGATTAGAATTGTTCTCTCAATCTATGAATTCTACCTCTGCCAAAGGACTTAATGTGACATGAAACTTCGTTGTCCCCTGCCGTAAACTGCTGCAGGGAATGTTGTGCCGTTTGTCTTTTCCGATCAATTTACCTAATAAGTCCATAGAAAGAAAATAGAGAGAAATCGGGTTTTTTCTTTCTACGGATTTATTAATCTCTTAGATAAATTGATTTCCCTTCCATTTAGCATCTTTGTGGAACTTCGCTACCCGGGTTCTTTCGACTAATTTGCTGAATCCTTTGCGTTTGTTTTTTCCTTTTACTTTTTTCAAGAGTTTTGGTTCAAATTAAAGATTATGTTTTTATGGCACGCTGTTGAATTTTGTGGTTCTTTTCTTTTTTTAGACTGAGTTTTGTTTTTCATTTTCGCTTCGGTTACGCCTTAGAGCGCATTAAATGAATAAATAAATAAATCTGACCTGATCACAGAACATCAAGCACTGCGGCGAGACGCCAGCCGCCTGACAGCAATTCGAGTGATCGACCCCTCGAGCGGCGCAGAACTGAATCTGAGCGAGAGCAGCCGCCGAGCAAGGCATGCCGAACGATAGAGAAGATTGAATCTGCAGAATAACTAACACCGTGAAGTCAAAGTAGCGTCGCCGAGCGATAAAAGAAGAAAAGGTCTCGGTAAGATGGCTTGTGTTAAGAGTTGCTCACCGCAGTAACGTTGTATCCTTCGAATGTGCACATCTGACGACACGTAAGAGGCACGTCAAGCAGTGAGCAGCAGGTGGAGAAGTGTTCGTTTGGTTCCTAAAATCGCTAGTATCCGGGTGACCGCCAGGAAAAGGCCTCGTATGTCTGTAAGGCATATTCTCACCTGGCTATCCGCACTCTGTACCACTCCGTTTTCGTCCTTGTAGAGCCGAGCGCCTCGAGCTCGAGCTGCCATGCACGGTCGACCAAAGCACTGCATCTATTATAACATTTTGTTTAATTTGTATTATATAAGCATAAGGGCACGCGTGTTATAGTGGTAGGAGGCGCTGCTGACACTCGCACGGTCGAGCGATTGACCCCGCCCGAGCTAACCAAGCCTTCCATCCCTTCGGGGTCGGGTAAATTGGTACTAGACTTGCCTGGGAAGGTAACGACACTGACCTAGTATAGAGGCTGCCCTCCGCCCATCATTGTATAGGCCAAATACGCATCGCTACGCTTCTACGACTTGAAAGGAACACGAATGCGGCGACACCTCCTCGGGGGACAGACCAACGCCGGCATCTTTACCTTTACCTTTACCTTTACCCTTTATATAAGCACACACTTGTGTTAGGTGAAGAAAAGCAGCTCTTCTACAGAAAACCGGAGTTCCGGTCCTTGTAAAGCTAATGGTTAAAGTCTCGGCGTTGATCAGTGCTATCAAGGATGTGCCGTCGCATTCGTGCTCCTTCAGAATCGCGGAGGCATTGTGAATGCGTATTTAGCTTGTACGATGACTTGAGCGAGCCAGGCGATATACCAAGTCAGTGTCTTTACCCTCTCAGAAAAGCCTGTTACCAATTTACCCGACCTCAGAGGGATGGAAGATTTGATAGACTCAGGCGAGAATCGATCGCTCGGCCGCGTGCGTGTCAGTAGCGCCTCATATTACTGTATCACGTGGGCCCTCCACGAGATCAGATTTACTCCATAAACTAAGAAAAACTTCTGTTACTCTCTCACGTTTTTCTCACAAATGGACGAAAAGATAGTCATCATGCCTAGATGCCACGAAACAACTACAAGAAGAATCAAAAAAAGCCAACTGACCTGGGGCATGGCGATTCCAAACGGAAACGGAGTAGGACATCCTAAGCCGCCAATGCATCCGAGTGAGAAACACTGAAATCGGATGACTTTCTGCACATTCAAAAAGAAACCGTGCAAACTCACAAGTTGAAATAAGTTTAAATAAATGTTCAGATCTACAACATGACTCCCAGAACTTCTGTGGTCCATAATCTCACATGAAAATACAGAAAAAACTCCACATAATAGTTCACCACATTTAAGAAAACTCAAAAGGTGACTGGAATCTCACAAATTGTTGAAAAATTGAAAAGGTGAGAACACAGACAAGATTGGCAAAGTGACGGCAAGGCTCCACTTTGTAAGGGAGAGAAGAGTCCCCACTATTAAACAGTTTCTATCTCAATCTACAAGTATTTTGAAAATTCTGTAAGTATCTTAAGTGAGACTAATACACTGAAAACAATTACAAGATTCACTTCCCGTGAGTAAGAAACATCAAGTACAGTACCGTCTGTAATATAGTTGTGCTCGAATGAATATTCGAACGTTCGAATTCGAATGATTCTATTCGAAATCGAATATTCGGATTCGAACATTCGAAAAAACGCGATTTTCGAATGTATTCGAATTCGAATGCTCGAAAAATCGCGATTTTCGAATGCCATTCGAATTCGAACGTTCGAAAATCGTCGATATTCGAATATATTCGATTATGCCTAAGCTACAATAAATTCAAAAAACACATTTTGCTCTCTTCCCCCGACTGACGCCCTGTGCGGTTCTACCTGCGTCACATTCTTTAATTTCCTCTGGTTATGTTTTATCGTATCTATTGTTTTAGATGCTGTTTCTTTTTCTACCTGGTGTGCTTATTTGTATAACGCGTTGAATTTTTAAGCATGTTAACCAACATAAGTCTATGCTTATGTAATAAATATATATATATATATATTTTGGGAGAGCGCAACTATAGTCTGTAACCTACCAAGACCGAACCCACCGAGATAAACTAAAAAACGTTTTTTTCGTCTCTCGCCGTAACTCTTTCAAATGCTATTTTTATACACAAAACATTATACGGCGGGAATTGGAAAAGCGGGATCTATTCAATGGTAAAGAAAGTGACGCGAAATTCTGAAACTTTTGATTTTTTTTCGATTTTCATGTGAGCGTTAGTTGACCTCGCCAGGATGACGACCACGCAAAGTCGACCTCATTAGACCCTCCTCGTTAATTACACCCTTTGGCTACACTTAACTAAATTACAGATTTATTTACTTTAATTTATTGTAAAGTAAATTTTTAAGTAAAGTAAATTACAGATAACAGTTTCCGTACTGAACTGAAAAAGGACTTCATTTAGTCCCCCCTCGCCCACCACTTTTGCTGATATTTACCGACGGTACTGTAGGGTGGAAAATCGACTAGAAATGATAACTCACCGCATCTACAACTCCAGAAAACGAGCAGAGAAGAGACAAAGCGACTGATCCGAGCAAATGCATGACGGAGAGTTTTTCGAATATAGCCGAACGAATGGGCTTGTCGCACTTGTACGGGCTTTATTTGCTATGGTGTGGATATAAATCGCGGGCGCTACTGGTTTATTTAGCACACGATTTGAGACATGTTCGAGTTGAAACGAGAAAGAGCAAACAGACCGCCGTGGAACAAAGGAAACAAAGCGGTGTACTATTTGGAAACTAGACGCCAGGAACATCCTTCGCCTTTCCGGCGGACCACAAACCAGCCAGATGGTTGATTTTGTCTTTTCGTATACAAAGATCAAGGTACGGTGCGATCAGTCCTCTAAGGACGCGCCATGCATTCATGTTCCATTCAGGATCGTAGGGGCAGGGTAGTAGATGTTGTGAAGGAGGTGAATGGTAAAAAGGTATTGTAGTGAGGGTTGATAAATCCGCATTCAGACCCGCCGCCGTATTCATTTTCCAGTCAAATCGTAGAGGCATGGTGAATGTGTATTTAGCTTGTACAATGACTTGAGCGATCCAGCCGATATAGCAAGTCAATGTCGTTACCTACCCAGAAAAGTCTGGTATCAATTTACCCGATCCCAGAGGGATGGAAAATTTGGTTAGCCTCAAGGATCGATTGCTCGATCGTGCGAGTCAGTAGCGCCTCTTATTTTATTTTATTTTATTTTTATGCACTTAACGTGCGGCATACAATATCAATGAAACCACAAAAAGTGAAGGAGACAGCAAAAACGAGGAATATGCACGAAAAAGTGAACAAATAAAATATATATAATAAATAAATAAACCAATACAGATATGGCTTTTATGCCATTTATGATATCACTATTGACATCACCATATGGCCCATGCCCAGGACGTTATCACTTTCATATTTTTGTTGATGAAATTAATAATTAATTAATTAATTAATTATTGAACAAATTAATAAATTATTGATTATTAATTGATTAATATTTAATTAATTATCATGATTAATCAAATTAATAGTTAATCAATCAATTCGATTAATGAATGATTAATCAATAAATAATTAATCAATTATGACTTCATCAAACGCACAGCTGAGCTGCCCAGTCTGGACGTCTAAATCAAGGTTGAATTTAAACGCAGAGACAGGATGAGGATCACGACCAAATGAAGGAGCATAGGACCCGGTAGAGGTGTACTCTCGAAACGGATGGAAAAGTTGTGTAGGGGCAATTTACCCACCTCAAACGCAGTATAAATGTGTTCCACCAATCGGATAAAACTGAGTAAGTAATTAGAAAAGCAAGAAGCTTCGAAAACAAAAATAAAATAGGATTCATAATAAAGATTCTTACAACGATTAAATAACAATTTGAAATAGGAGATCGGCATGTGGAGATCTAGAGGAGACCAACCGGTCTCACTGCGTCTTCCAGTTATATCTAGGTAAAACCATGAAATTCTCCACCTTTCCAATATCATATCAAACGATGGCCATCGTAAATCACTTTTCTGATGTGGACGTTCATTCAGTCAACGAGACCGGTGTGGAAGGTGAAGCACCGCCTTTCCAACCTCTCCAGGCAAACTTCTCAGCGAAAAAGCGATGGCAATGGATGCAAGCTCTAAATCAAAATCACGTAAGCATTCGAAATTCGAGAAATCGACATGGTTCTGCCTTACCTAGCCTTTGCAGTCTTGACATCGTTCGGCACTGGTTTTTCCCCGAACGCAATAGAGGAGATGTATCGAAATCTTGGTGAATCACTGCCAAGTAAGGACGCTTCACGTAATCAAACTTGCATTTAGAGCCGGATGACTGTGGACCACCCATTTCGCGATTTTTGTGAAAAATCGTAATTAAATAAATTGAAAATCCAAATAGAAACAGCGTTTTCAAGTTGACATCACCCAAACTGGTGCTTCCGTTTTACCCTCAGTGGATGGCTTCTCCAATAGCCTGAAAAGCACCCAGTCGCTGTAGTGAGTTTTCTAGGAGCTTCTCCCCTGGTAGAGCGGCTTATGCATAAATATTTCAGCTCAAAATCGACACAGTTCCCAACCAGCCCAAACATGGAGTTGACGATCGATGATTTGAATACGATTCGTGATCATCTTCAGGCGACCGGAAAGTTGAATGAGTCGAAGAAGGTGCGAGTTTTGTAAGAAGTCGTCAGGGAAACCGTATAGTTAAATAGTTTTTGCTCTCAAGTGAGAAGAGAGCGTCTTATAATGGCGTAGCCTGCTATTATTTCATTTATAGAAGGCAAGAGAGAGGGTAAAATTAAAAGTAAAGGTAAAGGTGTCGGCGCTGATCAACCCTTCAGGACGCGCCACGCATTAGTGTTCCATTCAGAATCGTAAAGGCATGGTGAATGCGTATTTGGTCTATTTAATGGCTTACGGGGCCAGCCGCCATACCCAGACAACTGCAATACCAATTTGCTCGTCTCTGGAGGGATGATATGCTTGGTTGGTCCGGGCAGGGATCGATCGGTCGATCGTGCGGGCGTCAGTAGCGCCTCATACCACTGTACCACGCGCGCTCACAAACAAATGTAGCGATACAATTTAAAAACGCAGGGAAATGTCTCTAGGTACAACTTTGTATGAACCTTGGCATCGTACAGTTGTTTCTTGTCCTGCATTTGAGCTCGACACAAGGTTGTTATTTTATATTTAATGGCTGACATTCCGGTGGAATCACCTTTTTTGGAGCCTGAGAGGGTCAAGACGATTTGAAAAACTATTCGACCAAACATTGCATCGGATCTAGACGGAATTCACGATCTACTCTCCGAACTGCTAACTCAGGAAAATGGAAAATGTGTCGTAAAAAAGGGATTCAGATGTCGCTCACCTGGCTTTCCGATAATATCTCGGTGTTGGCGAGTTTGATGCCACAATCCGGCAGCCAACTGGACCATCTGCTTGGAAAGGAATACCTTTTCGTCAAGGATGCGCTGATGGTAGAATTTTGAATTAATCTTATAAAATGTTTACTTTACCCTAAGCGCTTGGACTTGTTTTGTTACGTTTACGTTTTCAAGTACTTTCCAAAGCCATCTTCTCTCACTCAGGCGCTGGAATTGCTTTCTATCCATGGGATAATCACCCCAGAAGAGTTGGCGGCTTCGGATGACTCACAGGTTCTGTATCAGGTAAGTATAGCGTGACCGCTTCTCAGCTAACCGAACCGTAGGGTAACACAACGTTCGAAAGTCCATGTGGATACCCACTACTTGTTAAATGCAGTAAATACTCGAGTGGATGCTCCTAAACCCTAACAAACATCACCTGTGAGTTTTTCAGGCCCAACCGTACGACCGACTCACATTTCACTCGCTGGGCAACGTCATCCGCAACATCATCAGAGACCGACCAGAAGATTAAAATACGAGGAAAATAACCCTCTGGCTTCGAGTTTCCTTACAATCACAAGGCAAACAATAACAATAAACTTTATTTTACAAGACAATTATTAACAGGAACAGAGGCAACCATCCAATTCATAAGTTTCAAAAGCGCAATGACCAGACCATAATTTATTAGTACCCTAAAAACCCGTAACTTCTATGATATCAACCGCTCCAAATCGAAGCCTTTCTCGTAGACGTATGGCTTGACAAAATCCGGTCTCGAGGCCAAAATGTCAAGCAGCATACCTGAATGCTCACAAATTTATAGAATTGATAAGAATACGCTCTAAGTGTTACAGTCACCTTTGACGATGTCCTGGAATGATGGAGAAAGCGGTTCGAAGTTCAGGCAAGCTACCAGGAATGCTGTCATCTAAAAGTTCAAAGTTAGAAAGAAAAGAAAAAAGAAGTCAACAATATGCAAAAATAACCAACAACTCCAACAATACACAATGATAAAAGATAATGGTATGGGTGTTGTAAAGCCTTCCGAGGATGCGCCACGCACTCGTGTTCCATTCAGAACCGTAGAGGCATAGCGAATGCGGATTTGACCTATACAATGCCTTGCGGGGACTAGCCTCTATACCTAGTCACTTACCTTCCCAGACAAGCCTGGTTCCAAATTAACCGACCCCGAAGAAATGGAAGGCTTGGTTATTCCGATCTGGAATCGATCGCTCGACCGGAGTGTAGAACTAAATGCTCGTTACGCCCACGTAATAAAGAGATACTTTACCAACCCCAGACTCCTCAGCAAGAAGGGGTGGCCATAGAGTGAGTTGAGCGACTTGGACTATGTATGAAGTTACGGAATGTATATACTTTAAACTTGTACAAGTTTCAATGTAAAATTACCTTAAACTTGTATTAATGTTTTTTTTATCATCGAGAACATCGGATTCCATCGTCCACTTCAAAGAAGCAATTGAATTGCAAATAACTCACAACATCGAACTGCTCGCAGAACTTTGGTACTCGTATAAGGATTTTCCAGTAATATCGCCAACGTACTCGCATTATGTCACCAATATCCTACAAGGAAAAACGAAAATGACAAAAAAGTCGAAATGACAGCTGACGAGAGAGACCGACCTCTGATGGCCAGCACAGCGGCACATCCGCTGGGGTTGAACATATCGTAGCCAGGAATAGCATCAGAACGGACTCCTAACAAGAAAATCCCAAACAGTACTTAAACATCAATCGAAACGATATGAATATTGGAATGAAGTGAAAACTCCACAAAAAACCCTAAACAATGAAAACCTACAATATCCGACTGAGGTCGATTACAATTCAGCATGCCGTTGCCAATACTCATGATGCTCAGCAATTTGTCAATACGAGACGACAGATCCAGATGCAGCGAAGAGTAACCGAATATTGACAGCATAACGCTTCTAAAACTGTATTTTTGTAACAATCAAAAAAGGTAAAGGTTAAGGTGTCCGTGGTGATCAGTCTCCTAAGGACACGCCACGCATTCGTGTCCAGTCAGAATCGTAGAGGCTCGGTGAATACGTAATTGGCCAATACTATGGCTTACTGGAGCCAGCCGCTATATCACAGCAGTGTCTTTACCTCCCCAGACAAGTCTGGTACCAATTTACCCGACCCCAGAGGGCTGGAAGGCTTGGTTAGCCCGGACCGAGATCGATCGCTCGACCGCGCGGGTCTCAGAAGCGCATCTCACCACTGCACCACGCAAGCCACTTCAAACAATCCAAAAGAGGATAATTCTAATAAAGTTTTTCTATATCCATCTGAGGGAACCATTCTCACTTTGGACTCTTTATCGCAAGAAAATCGTCGTTAAAACCAAGAAAACGCACTTGTGCACAATTTCCGCCGCATATATATCGACCAGTTTCGAAAGCTTCTCATCCAACAAACCATTACAAGCAAGCCAAAAATCGAAACACCTAAACATTTTAATAAAATGTTAAATGTCGTCACCAAGGCATAATATAGAACACCTTACTTAGAAACTTTTCCTTGAAATCGCTTATCGATCCAACTAATGCTGAGAACTTTCCGGAGCAAATCCGCTGAAGAGTTGAAGGTAGGAAGATGATTGACTATGCAGCGAAGAAGTACCTAAATTTCTGATTGCATTTGATGAAGTACAATTAAGAGGTAAAGGCATAGGTGGAGTGGTCGGTGCTGATCAATTCCTCAAGGACGCGCCACGCATTCGTCTTCCATTCAGAATCGTAAAGACGTTAGGAGTGCGCATTTCTTCTATACATAACTTTACGGACCCGGGCGCTGTTCGATGTGTCCTCACTTGACAAAAATGTTTGAAACATAGGTACAGAAGGAGTGAAGGCATATCAAAGGAGTGGAAGTTGGTGATAGACTTCATAGCTCCCACGAGTGAGAGCTGTGACATTGGGTAAAGATTACACCTTCAATGCCAGCATAACTCTCTATAAAAGTTGTAAAAGGAATATGAAACCATAAATGAAATCGATTTAAATGCTAAATAAAATAAGAAGAATGAAAGAAGACTACCTGATTTTCTCCAAGGCTGTTGATTTCCGATAATACTTCGTTCACTTCTTCAGATCCCGCTTCAAAAGTAAATCTGAACAAAGCGCTCAACACGGCTTCCGCCCGGCTTGCCGGTAAAGCTGTCGTAATGAACGAGATATTTTTCGAGAGTGTCATCCAATACGCGTTTAACGTGGAGGACAAACAGAGCATTTCATTGGAGGTCAGTTCGAAGATGATCTGCAATACAATACCAATAACATGTTGCAAACCGTAAAATAAGACACTAAACGACATTGTTCGGAAGTTTGGTTAAATCTTGTCCAAAACGAATCTTATTGAGAATAACTGTACAAAAACACTTGTCAAACAAACCAGCGCATCCTTCTGCTCGAATCCAAGAGTGAGCACATGTAGGCGAGCTTCTTCGTCGGCGCGGAAGTCGATGGAAGACAGTAAGAACTGCAGGTCGAGAGGCGGAAGACGACGACCGTCACTTCGGATGTGACCCACTAGCGCCGACAGCAGCGAATGTGATATCTCCCTGCTGCACTTGGAATCGCTACTAAAAGAATGCCCATCAGCTCACCGATATTCGGAAAATGGGCAGCTTCTTGAAGCAATAAATGTTAAAAAGGTGAAGTTGCCGGCGTTCATCAGTTCCCTAAAGACGCGCCACGCATTCGTATTTCATTCAAAATCGCAAAGATATGGTTATGCGTATTTGGTCTATACAATGCCTTGCACGGCATAGCCGCTACACCAAGTCAGTGTTTTCATTTTGACAGACAAGTCTGGTACCAATTTACACGAACCCTGACGAAAGGTTGGCTTAGACCGGGCGAGGATTGATCGCGCGACTGTGCGGGTGTCAGTGGCGCCCCTTACCACCGCACAACGGACGATTATTCACTAGTAAATAAATGAAAAAGACAATACGACCTCACCTGAACTGCGCAACCACCGAGCGCAGGATGCTATCTTCCGGTAAGTGGCTGTAATCAGCAGGCAGATTGACAGTGGTCACCAGCAGAGAGACCGAAGCCAGTTTCGACAACCCTGAAGTTATCAGAATTTTTGAGAACGCATTTTTGAACCTCATACTCGAGTACGGTATCACCTTCAAAAATCGCCCTCTTCATCGATTCTCCAGCACGCGACGATAACTGATCTAGGCGTTTTCGGAGACGAGGTTCATGCTTTTGAAGAGAGCGTAGTGGTAGATTCGAACATTTCGAGAATAAATCCTGAAAACGCTTCGGAGAGGTCTAACTGAAAATATCGCTGAGGCTGTAAAAACGAAACTAAACAGAAAAAAGCAACGAAGTTTAGACATATTAAGAACACTACCTGTTTCGCGTCATAATGGAGAAAGCATTACTAAAGTATTCCTATAATTTGCACTGGAAAAAATTGGGGCACATGCGGGACTGAAACCTGAAAGCGTTGATGCTGCTGACCCCGTCCCACTATAAATCAAGCACTGCTATCCTACGGGGACGCCTAATACAGAAAACATAAAAGCAAAGGTAAAGGTGTTGACGTTGATCCCCTGAGTCTCCTGAGGACGCACCATTCGGGTCCCGTGCAGAATCGTAGTCACATGGTGAATGTGTATTTAGCCTATACAATGGCTTGCGGGTCCCAGCCGCTACCCAAGTCACTATCTTTACCTTTGCAGACAAGTCTCGTACCAATTGACCCGACCGGAAGAGATTAAGGGCCTGGTTAGCCTCTGGCAAAACGATCACGCGACAGTGCGGGTGTCAGGAGCCCCTCCTACCACCGTACCACGCGTGCCCCGACAGATAACATATCACTATTGAAACATTAGGGCCTGGTTAGCCTCAGGCAAAATCGATCGCGTGACAGTGCGGGTGTCAATAGCCCCTCCTACTACTGTACCCCACGCGCCCCGACAGATAACATAACACTATGAAAACACCAAATAGAATAAAAATAATCAAATAGAACAAAAATAACTACCACCCCACACATCCTCCGATTATATGATGTTCCGCATTTACTATAATAGTTCAATCAAAATTCCAAAATGCTCACGTTAATATCCTCGACGGTTGGATCAGTTTTGTCCACAACACTATTGATAGTCTCCTCAGCTGAGTCGTCACAAGAGAGTAGCCTACTCAAACCATTAGTTACCAGCTCGTCGGCTCCTGCAATCAACAAATTCAGCCAATGCTCCAATCGCTCATACAAATTATCCACTTATAAGGTAGAAGGTGATGTTGTCGACGTTGATCAGTCCCCTAAGGACACGCCGCGCATTCGTTTTCCATTCAGAATCGTAGAGACATGGCGAATGCGCATTTGGCCTATACAATGACTTGTGGACCAGCACCTATATAAGTCAATGTACCAGACATCTCCGATGCCAATTCGTCCGGCAGCGGAAGCTTGGGATCATAATTAGCCCATGATCGACCTCGACCTGCACTACAAAATGGTCAAAATATAGAAAAAGTACCAAGTGCTGCTGCAAGCTGCCACAGCTCGAATCTCTGAATAGAAAGTTGGCAATCAGCCTCTGTTCCTGTCAACAACAAATTGTATAATTTGCAGTCCGGATCCATCTGAAATAAATTTCGTTAAGCATGTTCACAGCTGACCTCGAATGCGTCACCTGAGCTCCTATCCGCCAATCGTTCGTAGAGCTGAACCATTTATCATCGAAGAAACTTCTGACCTTGTCAGGAACAATGGAACAGACCATCCACACTGCCGACTGCACTAGTGTCATATTGACGCAACGCCGATTCTTTAAAACATTTTCGTAGTATTGGGAAATATAGAGTGATTTAGTTACACGGCTCAACTACGTGAAACCAAGAAATGAAATAAACTCACAATGACGGTTTGAAACAACGGCGGCGTTGTCGGAGCGTAGCCGTCATGGACAATAGCGAATAGAAACTCGAGCGTCGCTATCAGCCACGGTCGCATTGAATTCTCGAACGATTCGCTTGATTCCGAATCGGGCAACTGAGGTATTGAAGAATCGACAAAAAAGAAAAAATCACAACAGACAACTCAGTCTCTTACCAAAACAAGGAAACGAATTCGAACATGAGTTGTACCCGGGTTTACTAACGGTCAAGCAAGTACAAATCGTGCTGCGCAGTTGAAAATAGAAAAAATGATTCCAGTCGGTTTTCACTTACCGTGGAGCCCATTCTTCGTAGCTCTCCCGCCAGAACAGCTATCACAACAGCTACATTGTTCACTGTTAATTCACTATGCGTCAGCGCACGTTTGCACTCCTCAACTATACCGTCTCGAGCTCTAAACAACAAAAAAATTATAAAAAATACTACAGACGCAACAGTGGCACAGGGGTAAGAGGCGCTACCGACATCCATATGCCATGCAATATAAATGAAATCACAAAAAGTGAAGGAGACAGCAAAAACGAGGAATATGCACGAAAAAGTAAACGAACAAACCAATGCAGAAACTGCCATTAATGATCTCACTGTTGATATCACCACATTAGTTCTACAGTCCGATCGAGCGATAGATTCACGCCCGGGCTAACCAAACCTTCCATCCTTACGAGGTCGGAAAATTGGTGCCAGACTCGTCTGGGAGAATAAAGACACTGACTTGGTAGAGCGACTGGACCCCGCATAGGCCAAATCACATTCACCATGCCTCTACGATTTGAATCGAGCACGAATGCGACGGCGCATGGTTAGGTGACTGGTAAACGCCGAAACCTTTACCTTAACCCTTTTACAGATACCAGTTAACCATAGGTACCATCTTCCTTTGAAGTCATCGTAAAGTTAATGTGATAAAACCATTCACAGGAAACTTATTTATTTATTTAACTTTGACTTCTTTACTTCAGAATAAGTTAAAATGTTGATAGCACATGGATACAAAGCGTTGTGGAGAAGATCCAAGGTCTTCTTTGCAACGCCATTCACCACTTCCTTGTAACTTTCAACGGCAGTAGGAAAGATTAAAAACGTAACGGCAAAGCGAACAGCATTGACCATTTTCCTCAGAACGCGCCGTAGTCGTCTCACATGGAATCGTAAAGGCATTGCAAATGCAAGTATGGTACTATTATACTTTCCCAACCCGTAGAGATGGCAAGCCTGCTTAACATGGGTGAGGATCGATCTCTTGGCAATATGAGTAGAGATAGCGCTTCTTACCATTGCACCATGGAAAGGATTACATAAACTAATAACAAAGAAACACACTTTAGAATGCTTCCGGACGATATGTGTAGGCTAAGCATGCTGGCTACACTTATCCTCCATCCAGAAAACAGACCAATTACGTCATCCTGAGAAGTTGGCACCTGGAAGGATGGACTTAAACTAAGAACCTAATATGAATAATTAACACTGGTAAATACACTAATTAAAACTAAATTCGACAATGTGTTTATCATTAAAGAGCAAGCTCAAATGACAAACCTCTCTCAGAAGTCGACGGAAGAGTCTGGTAGCCTGAAGAGCCGCCGCCTCTTCACCATATTCTCCAGCAATTACGGAAAACAGGGGCAACGTTGCTTTCCAGAACCACGGAGCCTAGAAATCAGCTGTCGAACGTCGATAATGACATAGGTATCCGGTAACTTACCTCTTGGTTACTTTTCCCCAGGGAATTGTGGAGGGAGTAGGTGAGCGCCGAGAAAGAGCTCTTGCGAACGTGGACTTGCGTGTATAATGTGCGCGATAAGTTCTCAACTTCTTCCTTGATGAGGTTTCGGAGAAATGCAATAAATCCTGCAGGGAAACACACCACATAACGAAAAATAAAAACAAATAAAATGAAAACGATAAAAATGGAGGTATCTAACGAACCTTTTCTTTCTTCCTCGTGTAGCTCCAAGAGTATTTCCATTAACTTACTTCCTGATGTATCGATGACATTCGTCAGCAAAGCACCACCGAATGAACCTGCAAAAAAAATTAAAAATACATATACAAATATGCAAAAAAAAAAATGAACAACCGCAAATGCTCGAATACTAATGCTAACCAACCTAACGCTTTCCAGGCGGCCACTCTGGCGTTTCGCAATTCTGCCGAGCAATTTCGAAGTTTGGTGATCTCATACAACTCCAGCACACATTCTCGTAGGAAATTCTGGAATCTCGACTTCCAAATGAGTAAAAAGAAAATTTTCGAACAAAGAAACCGGTAAAAACCTCATCATGTTCGGTTGGCTGCGAGGCGGCTGTCGCGAGAATATCGCAGTATCCAGCCAGGGCCTCCTCAAATCCAGGTTGGCGCAGTCGACTTCCCAATTGTTTTCGAATTGTGCTTACATCGAGAATCTAAAAGTGATGTTAGGAACACTTGTATACGACAACTTATTATATCTAATAGATAAAATGGGTTGTGATGTTTTCGCTGGAATTCTACTACCCGCCAAGAAAGGAGAAAAAACCCAAGGAAGCAGAAATGCAACAGGAATATAACAATAGGACCTAATCAAAGATTTCTAGCAACACCAACACCGACGAGGGAGCGTGCGGTGCAGTGGAAAGAGGTGCTACTGACACCCTTGTGGCCGAGAGATCGATCTACGAAAGGGCTAACCAAGTCACACATCCCTCAGGGTCGGGTAAATTGGTGACAGACTTGTCTGGAAGGGTAAGGACATTGAATTTGTATAGCGGCTATCCCCGCAAACCATTGTACAGGCCAAACATTCACCTTGCCTCTACGACACTGAATGGAACACGAATGCGGCGGCAAGTCTCTGGAGAACTGATAATCTTCGACCCCTTATCTTTCTCTTTTATCAGCACAAATAAAGGGAAAATAAGGCACTGATCAGTAACCGATTGTAATGTTGCGACATGCATTCGTATTTCCTTCAGAATCTTAGAGGCATGGTTAATTCGTACGTGGCCGAAACAATAACTCGAGTGGGCCAAACGCTGTTTAAGGCCCTTGTTATACGTTCGCTCACCCCCCAGCGTAACTCGTCCATTCAGTATCAGACACCGTGGGGCCAGACACGTTTGTACGAGTTATCATGGTGACGCTGGCGTGGTGAACTCGTACAAACGTGTCTGGCTTCACGGTGTCTGATACTGAATGGACGAGTTACGCTGGGGGGTGAGCGAACGTATAACAAGGGCCTAAGACCTTTAAGACCGTCTCTCCTCCTTCCCAGACAAGTTTGGCACCAATTTACTCCACCTCGAGGGACGGAAAGCTCGGTTAGCCCAGACGGGGATCAATCACTCGACCCCGTGGCCCCTCAGCGAAAAAAAAGACCCCAAAAAGATTAACTACCTTAGATTTACACAGGAAGAACCTTAATTACCTCTTCCTTACAGAGCGCCTTCACAACAGTCATCGCAGCAGCCACGGTTGCCGCACCCTTCTTTAACAGCGCGGATATAGACGGTAGAAGTTCGTCGGATCGATCACTTAATATTTTTATTAAAATATCACCTAAACACTCTAACATTAGAAACGCAACCAGAAAAACTATAAAGAAGATACGTTGCAACGCAGAGCGCAGTGATCAGATCGAGCTTGCTTCTCAACACATCAAGAGGTTCCGAGTCTCCAATTACAGCCAGCGGTTTAACAACATCGAATGCAGAGGGAAATCTGGAAAACTCATGGAATAAAGAATACAATATATAAACAGTAAAAAGTTGTCAGGTATAAAGCTAACCTCGTGACCAGATCTCTCAAAAGAGCGTAAGCAACATCCCGTACCTCCCCAGATTGACGGCATACAATTGAAAGAAAGTTCACAATCGGAGTTATCGCGTACTAAAGAAGAAAATAATTACAGAAAAAAGAAAAAATACAAAAATAGGATGGTTTCTTACTCTGCTGACGAACAGGTATCGAAACGCGTTCAAAATGAGGACACGGTTCACTTGGAAATAAGGCTTAGCATAGAGCATACTGAAGAGCATTAGCACTGTATTCACCTGTAAGCCTCCTATAAACTTCTACATCACACCAAGTACATATCGTAAAAAGTAAAAAAAAGTAAAGAAAATAAATAAATAATGGACTAGCAATGAAAATGCAGGGGAAAGGTACAAAAATGGATGGAGTTTGAGAGAAGAGATCGAATTCAACCAAAAAAGCTCAGTTATAGTAAAAAAAAGACGGTGAAAAAACAAAATGAATAAAACTTGCGTTCTCACTAGAGCGCTGGACAAGCGCTTCAATTAATTGGAAACATTTTTCCAAAGTGGCTCCCTGGCAGTAAGGTAACAGCGCACAGGCGAAAGTTATTGAGCGCTCAGAGACATCCTAAAAATAAAAATTAAATCAATAATTTAAATACAAAAAGGCATGGCCAGAAGCAGATCGACAACAAACCGAGTTCTTGATCAAAGGAAGCCACAGATCAAGGAAAACACTCAGATTTCCTTCACGACACACATATTCCAAATAGGAAGAAGTGGTCATGCAGCTTGAATAGGCCAGTTTTCGGTCAGCATCACCCAGCGGTTTCACCTCTGACATTCAGCCGTCAAGGTTTTGATCTGAAAATAAAAACATTTCGATAGAAACGAACCTGAAATAGTATCAACACATGAAAACCGATATCGACAAAGAACAATGAAAATGAATAGTAAACTGTTACTCAGTTAAGCAACTGGTACAGAAATCAACGCACCGCCCTTATCTGATCGTTTGACACAAGGTTAGGCAACGCCTTGGCAAGCTCAGATCTAAAAAAACCAACAATTTAACAAAAAAATTCACGCCAATTGAGCAGTTTATATGTGCATATGGAAGGAGGTCTATTCAGTGGACAAGTCATTATTAGGTATTATGTGTAGAAATAGAAGCGCGTGGGGCGATGGTAAAAGGCGCTACTTTCAGTTGCACTATGGATCGATCGATCTTAGCGAAGGCTAATCAAGTTGTTCATTTTTCCGGGGTGGGATAAACTGGTGCCAAGCGGGTCTAGAAGGTGAAGAAAACGAATTATACAGCTGCTTGCTATCACAAGTCAATGATACGCACTACATAGGTAGAATATGCGTGCATGACTCTGAATGGAAAACGAATGCACGGCTCGTCCTCAAGGAACTGGTCAATGTCGATCAGTTTACCTTTACCTTGATATGTAGATATCAAGGTTTACCTGTTTGTATAAAGCGACAGCAAAGAAGGCAACATGATGTGACTCCGAGGATAATCCTTGCATGAGACCAGCTCGGGATGTTTCCATAGATTGTCAGAGATTAGAAAGTAGTCTACTTCATCAAGACGAATGGATGAAACGTCGGGTAGATCTAAAACAGCTGGATAGAAAAATTAAATACCAAAAAAATTAATAGCCAACCAACCACAGTGTCGATCAAACAGCTCGTTCAATACGTGATTAGGATTCATCTGCAGCAATAAGTGGGTGGACAGTTTCCACGAAAAGTGTTCCGAAAACCGAGCGAGGAATTCGCTGTTTGAGTCGTCATTGGCTAACACATGACGGAAAACGAGAACACTTTCGCTGGCTGACAATTCTCCACTGCATAGCAGGATCTTCAATGTTGGAAGGCTTCTGCAAACAAAATTTCAATCTATAGCAAAAAAAAGAAAGAAAAATAAAAAGAAAAAAGAAGAGAAAGGGAGTCATTTGCTGTTCAAAATGGAGCATGCGCATAGATTTCCATCTTTAGTAATCAAACAAATACTAACCATAACAGAAAAGTGGACAACTGTCCTTCATTATATTGTGCAACAATGTCAAGAGTGCAAATTTACATATTTGACAAGTCTCAAGTCTCAAAGCAATGCAAATTCATTCAGAAAAAGGTCATTAAAAGGCAACATATATCTCAAAAACAAAAAAAAACTGATCAAAACCAACCTTGACACCTCACTTGTTAGCAGCTCGTCGATAACCACGCCAGAATATTTCCTGCATTTCTGGAGAATAGCAAAGCAAGTCCTAAAAAATTAATAACCACAAATTACGCCAATCAAATGGTGAGGCCATGCCCGTCATAAAATAAGGAAAACCCGTAGAAGGGAGAGGACTTAAATTCTGGGAGTGATCACCGAAAGAGAAGGCATCAAAGGCTGTTCAGGTCTGATGTGGATCCGTTAGCATAAAACGGCGGATGCGGGAGAGATAACACTTCAGTTAACTGCACTTAATGGCCTTATTAATCGAATTTAGGCAAAAACTAAAAAAAAGTCATCGGAGTTGATCCGTCTCATAAGGGCGCGCCGCGCATTCGCGTTTCATTCCGAATCGTGGTGAAAGTGTATTACGCCTATACAATGACCTGCAGGGACCAGGTGCTATAACAGGTCAGGTTCTTTACCTGACCGACAAGTCTGGTACCAATTTATCCGATCCTGAAGGGATGGAAGGCTTGGTGAACTTGGACAGGAATCGATTGCTCGATCGTGCAGACGTCGATAGCGCCTATTACCATTGTACCACAAGCGCCCTTCATTAATTGAATAACTGTATGAAAATAAAAAATTTTTGAAGGCACAAGAGACGAACCTGACCTGCTCAGATTTGGAGACTGCAGCAACAGAGTACGAATGAGAAATGTGGACGACGGAGCGGTGGCATCATCGCTCGACAACTTGAGAATACAGTAAGAACTGACCTCGTCCCATTTCAAAATATCTGAACCCATTCGAGATCTACACAACTAACGAAAACAGCGAGGGAAACGATGAGCACTATTCCACTTATTGCACTTCAGTCGTTTTTTTTTGCTCAACTTAGCTCGAACTTCGCCTCAAAGGTGTTTTGGGATGTTGATCACGAATCCGGCATCCGTTTTTCGAATTCTGGGCGGGAACCGTCCGTATCGCATACAGGAGAGCGAACAGGGTGGTCTAGCTTGGATCATCGATTTGGCTGAAACTTAGTTTACGGCGGTTATTTCGCATGCTGACAACGACTCTGAGAGGAAGCATGAGCCAAATTTGAAAACTTGAACTTATCACCCGAACTGATAATAAGGCAGTCCATGCAGAAATCCAGAAGACCAACATCACATTCGTGATCGGCGCGGAAAATAACCCCTCTAGACGAAGTTTGAGCCAATCTCAGATTTCAACCCGACCACCCTAGCTGACCATGTGGATGGTCTTCGGATGAATCCCAAAAACGGATGCCGAAATCATGATCAGCACTCCAGTTAACCCCCCCCCCGAACTTTGGAAGAAATTCGTTGAAAAACATATTTTCCCCAACATTTAGAGTGCCAAAAGTGGAACAGTGCCAAACGATGAATTACCTTCGGCCAGCAAATGTGGTATGCTCTCGGCACAACACTGTGCCACGGTGGCTCCATAGAGGATGAAACAATCGAAAAAAGCGGAAACGAATCCGATTCGTTCCTTAGGATTGCTGAACGGCTGCTTGAAACGGAGTAGGAACTTGGCGAATCCCTACAATAGAAACCACTTATGGATTAGACCCATACATAGATTGTGACATTTGTGTCTTGACTGAAAAGCTACGACACCACGGATCTAACTTTGTTGGCTTAAAGGATATTTTTCGAAAGAACCCCCAGCGATCGCGTTTTGAGGTGGTGATCGGATCGAAGCTATCGATTTCGCTGTAAGCTCACCTAATGAGGTTATTTGGGGGTGCTGATTAGAAAGATGACATTTGACTCCAAGGTTTTTGAGGGCATGTTGCCAATGGTTTGGAGTTTTCTATGAACTGTAAGGGTAAAGACAAAGGAATCGGCGTTGACTAGACCCGTAAGGATGCGCAGCCGAATTCATGTTCCCTTCAGAATCATAGAGGCGTGATGAATTCGTATGTGGCCTATACAACGACTTGCGAGCCAGCCGCTATACAATGCCAGTGTATTTAACTTCCCAGACAAGTATGGTATGAATTAACCCGACCTCGGAGAGATGGACGGCTTGGTTAGCCCGGGCCGGGATCGACCGCTCGAAGGTACAGATGTCAGTGGCTCCTCTTACCACTGCACCACGCGGGCCCTCTATAAACTGCACCCTGACGAAACGGACGAAATCGTTAGAAAAGGATAACAGGAGGGCGATGAGCACTACATATCGATCCTCCTAGATAACATCGTGTACAAATACCTTTGATCAAAGACCGGTCCATCTAGACAGTCCGTTAAGCTGAATGGTGTAGCTTTTACCCATTGCCCGATTGTGGTATGTTGTGGTAAGAGCAACAAACCCGAACCGACGCCCAAATATTATACTACGGACTACCATAATGTTCAAGTTCATCGCAAACAGCATCAAATTAGATCCCAAGACGAATGATGAAAAGTGCTTCGATTCACATTAGATCCGCGGAGTCGGATTATCTAACCAGCCCCAGGAAAGGAATTGAAAAAATAGAAAAAATCGAATAAAACGACAAATATTTCCAAAGGCACGCACCTGACATTGAACAGAACGATTTCCTGAAGACAGTAAAGCTTTTATGTCTGCTAAATCGACACAATCGATGGCCATCTAAGGCGAGGTTAATACGAAGAGTAGTATGTTCCGTTTTACCGCCAGCAGCTGAGAGGTGACGTGTGGTAGAGTTTTGTGTGCGACTGCACCGACTGCACCGTAATCGTCGAAACCGACGTCATCGTTCTTGAAGGCGATTCTCGGGGAGAGCAGCTACGTGGAGGTTTGCGGCTTTTCAAAAGCCCTCTGGGAGGATCGTCTGTCCCTGGGGGTGTCATATTGCTCTGTTCACACATTTTGTCGCCGTTTATTTATTTATTTATTTATTTATTTATTTATGTATTTGCTTATTTATTCATTTATTTATTTAGTTATTTATCCATGCATTTATTTCCTAATGTAGAATCTGCCGTAACAACAACTTGAAAACAGACAATCTACCAGAAAAATGAGCCGATGAATTATTCACGAACGGTGCGGTAATGGGCCGAATCAAACAGGAACTTTCACAGGCGCTAGGGTGGGTTTGGGGGAGACCACAGAAAAAATCTTGATGTATTTTTCACATGAAACTGCTCACATAGTTGCAGAGCTCGAAAACAGACATTTGAAAGCAATTAGATTCTTTTAAGGAATCCAGTAAGAACAAGAAGTACAACGCTTCTACTTTTACTGGCCGGGAATTTCGTTGAAGGTTAAAATCGGCACTATTCAACTTAACGGACACCAGTACTCGATTTTTTTTCAGTCGTCGAAATTCGCTGAAACGTTGCACAGGGGGGTAATTGAGGGCGCTGATCACGAATCTGTTGTCCGTTTTCTATGCGGGTGGTCTCGGACCACCCAAATCGCTACTTGGGTGGTCCAGTCACGATCACCGATTTCGCTGAAACTTTGTCTATGGGGGTTATTTGGGGTCCAGAACACGAATCTGCTGTCCGTGAACACGATGGTGAAGTCCGTTTTGTCCTGAACACGATGGTGAAGTGTTTTTCGCGGCCGAACACGGTAGTTATAGGTGAGTCTCACCAGGTAAGGTCGGTAGGTACCCACCTATAACTACCGTATTCGGCCGCCATTTGAAAAACGGACTTCACCATCGTGTTCAGGACACCAGAGAATCCCCATGGACGAAGTTTCAGCGAAATCGGTGATCCTGACTGGACCACCCAAGTAGCGATTTGGGTGGTCCGAGACCACCCACGTGAAAAACGGGCAGCAGATTCGTGATCAGCGTCCCCAGTTACCCCCATAGTCGAAGTTTCAGCCAATTTCTGAAGAAAAAATTTCTGACTGAAAAAAATCGAGTGCTGGTGTCCGTTAAGTTGAATAGTGCCTTAAAATCTTCCGTTCTAATAACTCATTCTTTTTGTGAACAGACTTTATAGGAAACGGAAGGGCACGACTCCTATTATTACGCTCCAGTGCTGCAGTAATTTTTTTTCAAATTGTTTAAGCTTCGTCTAGGGAGCCTATTTGGCGTGCTAATCCTATGTATAATCCCTACCGAGTAAATACTGTTGATGAATCACGATTAGGGATTTATTTGGGGTACACCGATCATGAACCCGGGTCTGACCTCTTAAATCAACGCGTAGAATAAGAATTTCGGAAGAAAAAAGAAAACACGTGCCTCGGATAGGCCCGAAACGAATCCCGCCTGAGTCGCGATTTTTTCGATTACCCTAATACCACTTATTACGTCACATTATCCTATCCAATCCAACTAAATAATGAGCGAGACCGCGATGTTTGTAATGGGTGGCTCATATGGGTCCCGCCGCGATTGCCCGTTACCACCCAGGGACGCATTTCATCAGTTCAGCTCGCCGTCTTTTGCTTTTTGTTCATCGTTTGATTTTGAAATTTTTTTCTTTTATTTCAAATCTTTATTTCAGTCTATTAGTGATCAGTTTTCATTTTTATTTATTATGTATTTAGCAGCCGTTTGTCGCCGGCAGGCTACTGAATGGCTGGTAATTTACATAATAGTAACCCGCAAAAGCGGTAATAGAAATAAAGTATTACAAAAAGAACTGTTTCGATGTGTTTATTCGCAAGCATAACAAATGAGCAGCAAACATCGATATTCCGGTCAGTATCACATATAACTCGATAATAACAAAGCTCTTTAAGATGAACCCAACATCCTTGCAAGGCAGGTGGTCGTGATCGAGGCTGGTACGTACAGAGTATGTGTATGTATAAACAGCATCGAACACATGTCTCAGCATTCGACGAGGAAGGAAACCCGCTGACATAATGTCTATTTTCGTTGCGAAAGCACTACATAATTCAATCACTTTGTTATTAATTTACAAAAACATTCAGTGTAGAATGTAGCATTCTCCAAATTTTCTTTCTCTTCGAAACATCATCATATTTTTATACTTGCGTTAGGCTGCCTGGAAACGTCGAAAAGTCAGGCAGAAGAAAAAATATTGATCTGCCTACTAGCCTCATTCGGCAAGACAGCATAATACAAGTGTACAAGTGTATCAGAAGTCCGTGAGCATTTCAGATCCTGACTTCCTTTATTCATAACTCTAGAAAACAAATAAATGAACAATAAGGCTGTTCCGGTTAAGCCCAATTGTTCACCGCATCGCAGCCAAAGGATTGTACTTAACCATTGTAACCTTAATGGCCGCTTGTTTCTCTTGAGTTATCAATAAAGGAAGTCAGAATCTGAAAAGCACACGAACTTTGGTGTCACCCTAATAGGATTTGTAAAGAAATGACGAGCACAAGAGAAGGAGACCTGCTCTAGGTGTTCTCATAGGCCCTTGTTATACACCGTTGCCCGGTCGCCGATCGTCGGCGACCTGGAAATGCGCGACGACAGCGGTCGGTCACAGTGGAGCGCGTTTTTGATCTCCAGTCTCCGTGCACAGCACAGCGATCGTCGGCGATCAGCCGAAGGGTGTATAACAGGGTTCGGTCGCCGATTATCGGCTACTGTCGGAGGGGGGGGTGTCGCTATCGAGCCATCTCCTCCCGAAGCTGCCATTCACAGCGGCATTTTGAACGGTCCTGGCGCGATCCATACGAGTTGCGTTCTCCGATCGGCGACGAAGCACGGGTACATAATGGCCGCCATAGCTGGAAGATGGGCCCTAGAAGTTTACCATTAGGGGGTTGTTATGCCATAACGCCAGCGCGCCAGCGGCTGCCGGGCGAGCGTTGAGCGAACGGACGAATTGCTAGTCGCAGTGCAATGCACTGCAACGAGAGAGGAGGAGTTGCGCGAGTGTTGCGAAATCCCGGCCAACGGCACGACACCTAGTCAGCGAAGCCTCGCAAGTAACCGGCGGGACAACTGACACAGATACGTCTGCTACCACGTGTCTGATACTGAATAGTGTCAGTTGCGCAATCCATCGCTGAGCGAAATCGGTGACATAACGGCCGCCTTTGACAGTATACACCCCAAGCTGACGCCATTTAGAAACCTCTCAAGTGCAAATCGAAATTCTTACACCCCCAGCTTATTGGGAAATTAAGGTTTCGCCTCGCGCTGTCCTCTCAATTGGTGTAGAAAGAATATTGATCGAATTTCATGGTGGCGTGTGAAGCACGATTTCAGGGGTGATAAGTTGCTTTGACCTGACTTATAAAGGGATATTCATACACTACTACGGGAGTAATGCAGTATTCATCAAGTTAGTGGTCACGTCTGCAAGTCTTTGGGTACCTACAGTCCCTTCAGCCGCCCTGTAACGATCCAAACGTCGTTGCTGGTCCTAACGCGAAAACCACCGTCTCCCGGCAGCATTGCTTCAGAAGGGCGCGGCTATTGCGTGAATACGCGTAGAGCTACCGGACCGATTCTTGCGATATGCTCTCCGTTACTATTCTGCTATGGCTTTACTTACGCAATAGTACAGGGTTCATGTCCAAGTACGGACTGTTGGCTCGTCCAGCTCTTCGTAGTTTTTCAGTGGATCATCACCATCAGATAGATACCCCTCCGATTACTGCGATATGGCCGATTACACCAACAAACAGGCATCCTTAAGTTGCGCGACAAAGTGACATAAGACAAATACATACGTGCAGGAGACTTCCTATTCGATGAAGATAACGCGCGGGTTACGCGACAAGATAAGGAGCTGACGAAAAGATCCCGATTGTGGACACCAATATAAACATGGTGAAGATGTAGAGACACAATCGATCAACCACCATCGCCGCGAATTTCCAGTTGTTCGACGCCTGCTCCTCTCGATCCGATTCCATCATGCGTTTCGTTACCAACTGAAAATAGCTTCTCATCAACATTTATCGTGACTATACGGAGCGGGACAGCCGAGAGGTTAAGATCTTAGGCTCAAGATCTCGATGATCAGGGTTCAATCCCGTCCCAGGCAGAAACCCTTGCCTAGCATGGAAATAGCTGAAAAGGGTGTCGGTACCAGCGTCAGGCCCGCGTGACAGGTCGGCTGATGGAGGAAAACTGTCACGATCACAAGACGGATCGATGGTCGCATGCAAGGAAGTGGCGCTCAAGAACCTATGTACGATCGAGGGCAATATGACCACCCCACGAGGAGCTCAAGACTGAGACAAGATGGCAGTGTGGCACCTCAACAAATGCGGAAGCAGCACCAAGGGGAAAGAAGACGGAGCGACTGTCATGAAAAACGTACCCCGTTACTGGTCGGGATAAAAACGTTGTGGAACGAATATTAATTTACCGTGACTATACGGCTCTGAATGAAACACGAATGCGTGGCGCATCCTTATGCGTACAGATTAACGATGACAGTTTTAGCTTTATCCTACCTTTAATTCATGGTAAATCCGCTGCAAAATAAGAAGCGTTGCCTGCTGTCCGAGATCGAGAGGAGCAGAAATCTGGAAATAGTAAGATTAGATTTCTATTTAACTAGTAGGATTTCTATTAACCGGAATGACGTAGGATCGTTCAGAGGAGTGTACCTGTGAGTGCGGCACTGTCAGAGGCGGTGAGACACCGTTCATCACTCCGGCGTAGGACATGTACTGGTGAACTCGCCGCTCTATTTCGAGGGAGTTTGATCTGAAAAAAGAGCGAATTATTTTTTAATGGAAGGAAAAGTAGATTCACGTGTTCTTCCTTACGGTAGATTTCTGGTGCGCTGCTGCATTTTCTGAAGGGAAAGTGCTAATAGATAACGATAACAGAAGAGTGCAAAATTCAATGGTCGACCTGACTAGAAAGAACTCTCGACACTTCACCGGTTTGCATGACTGAAGTAGGTACTACAAGGGGAAAAGAGTCAAAACTAATCAACACACAAGGCCGTCTCACCTGTAATAAATGTTTGATAGGAGCCTAAAATCAAGAATGAATGGACACCGTAAGCAAACTATGAAAACGTTCTCATTACCTAGAAGTGTTCGACTCGTTCTCCTTGATGTTCCTGATCAACGACTCTGAATGGCTTTTGAGTTTCGCATTGAAGAGAGACGGCAGGGTGGCGTATGAGAGTTCGACACCTGGCCGTTTCATACGAAGAAGCCAAGGAAGCCAGTACAGGAGCACCGATCGCATCTGCAAAGACAGCTTGTGAGAATTGTTAGAGTCTAAAAGCCTAAGTCACCAATGCCACTATCTAAAGAACCTACGGCTACGAAGTTCCTACCAACAGTCCGTCTTTACAGAAAAGGCCCTTACAGACCCGACGACGTGTAATTTGAGCGACGAATTATCCGTTGAGCATGAAATTGAGCGAAACACACGACGACGAGCATTCTCGTCCAACGCGACGTTTGCGGCGGCCGCATTGCCCTAGTCGATACCGTGTTGCAACGCGCGGCTGACCGCGTTGGATGAGAATGCTCGTCGTCGTGTCGTCGGGTCCGTAAGGGCCCTAAGATAGCCTCGACTTTTGCGACTCTTTTTATATCCAGCTCTGCTTGCTAAAAAGTCCTCGCGTTGGTGACCCATTTCTTTAGTATATGCTCGTCTAACGAGGGAAGTCAGTGAACTTCCCCCGAAAATTCCAATCGAGACCTAATTATTTTTGTAGAGCATCGAATGGCGATCACAACGGTATAGTTTGTTTTTGCCAAGTTTTACGGCAAAAAAAAGCAAAAAATGTTGACCACTAACCAATGGCGAAAAGAGACCGATCTTTCATCAGATTGTGAGTCGTACATGCTGCCTGCTGAGCCACCACGGTACTATCCTTGTTGGTTACGACCTAGAGGTCATTTCATAAGTCCTTGCCGTTTTTTTCATCGTCCTTCTGTAAGTTTAATAGGAAATCTCTGGCAAAGGGCTGCATACTGTTCGATAGAGAATTGTTTGCAGTTTCAGAGTATGTACTTCGCTTTGATGGAAACTCGAAATGTTGCTAATTTTTTTACCAGTGAAATGGAAAATGAAATGTCGCAAAAATAGCCCTTTGCGGCATGGAATTTGTCCAAAAAAAAGTGGAACAGTTTGTAAGCTTTTGCTCACCTTTGGAAAGAGCAAGTCGTCTTCCACAAGATGTTATATTGCGTTTTTTATTGCTTTTGGGTTTTGGCAACTTTGAGGCCCTCAAGTCGAGTGACCCAAAAGTCGATAATTATATTTTCACTCAACGCGAGCTCTTTGTGTGGAGACTTTTGCAACTCTTTCTATACGTCTTAAGCCAGAATTTCTCGCTCTATCAGAAGATGTGTTTAGTTTTTCACGTCGCTGAATTTTAAACAAAGTTTAGCAACAACGACTACCACTTGGAAGCAGCATCACTAGTCTTTCTATTGGAATATTTTGTAACATTGGAATATTTTGTATTTTGTCAAACAATATGTACTTTTCGAAAGAGGAGGACCTGCGCTATAAGATAGCGCATTAGAAGTTTTTACACATATCGAATTGCATACGTTTTTAGCTCATTGAAAGTGGCGATAAACGAGCCCTCCCGGGGCCGTATGCTCGTCTCTCCCGGCCGGGCGATGGGCGCTCTTCGCTCGGCAGGGTGTGGGCGAATAGACACACTGAGTTGTGTCTATTCGCACTAACCCGGCCGGGCGAAGGGCGCCCATCGCCCGGCCGGGAGAGACGAGCATACGGCCCCCGGCGGTCCGATGCCGAGCAGCTCGGCCAACGTGACCGCCGCGCCGTTGCGTAGGTCAATCGCGCGGCGGTCACGTTGGCCGAGCTGCTCGGCATCGGACCGCCGGGAGGGCTCGTTTATCGCCACAATTCGATATGTGTAAAAACTTCTGATGTGCTATCTTATAGCGCAAATCCTCCTCTTTCGAACAGTATATATTGTTTGACAAAAATATTCTAATAGAAGGACTAGTGATGCTGCGTCTAAGTGGTAGTCGTTTTCGCTAAATTTTGTTGAAAATTCAGCGACGTGAAAAACTAAACACATCTCCTGATAGAGCGGGAAATTCTGACTTAAGACGTATAGAAAGAGTTGCAAAAGTCTCCACACAAAGAGCTAGCGTTGGGTCAAAAAATAATTAACGACTTTTGGGTTACTCGACTTGAGAGCCTTGAAGTTGCCAAAAACCAAAAGCAATGAAACACGCAATAACATCTTGTAGAAGACGACTTGCTCTTTCCAACGGTGTACAAAAACTTACAAAAAGCTCCACTTATTTTGGAGAAAATTCCGCAAAGGGCTATTTTTGCGACATTTCATTTTCCATTTCACTGGTAAAAAGATTAGCAACATTTCTAGTTTCCATCAAAGCGAAGTACACACTCTAAAACTACAAACAATTCTCTATCGAACAGTATGCAGCTCTTTGCCAGAGCTTTCCTATTACACTTACAGAAGGACGATGAAAAAAACGGCAAGGACTTATGAAATGACCTAATAGAAACCCCTTCGCCACTATACCGTTGTGATCGCCATTCGATGCTCTACAGAACATATAGGTTTCGATTGGAATCATTGAGGAAAGTTCACTGACTTTCTTTCTAAAGCAGGAATGGAATGGGCATTTAGTTCAACTTCTTGTCATTATTTTTACCTATACATATTCGTGCCTCCTTTGTTCATCTTTCCCTATTAGAAAAGGAAGTGTAACACTTTACTTACGGTTGAGTTAGGCATTGCCACAGACTATAATTAAAATGGACGGTATAATGAGATCAATCTCGTTAACTCGCCCATTCGGCTACGTCAATTAACGCGCGCCTCAACCTCCAAAAATTCAGAATTTCTAGGCGCTTTGTCACAAAGAATATTGACTATGATATTCCAATTCCAACAGTATGCTTTCTAATCGAAATAATTAGGTTCGAGGAGAGTTACGCAGAGGCGGCGGGAACGGCGGATTAACTTGCCGGCGGCGGCGTTTTAGCAAATCGCTTACCATCGGGCTCATTTCGTGCGTTTCCGGTGTTCTGTAGTGAAGATTGAGCACATAGACGGTGAACACAGTGGACGCCGTCACAACGATCATACAACAGGTGAAGAAAATTCCTGCAAGAACACTCGGTGCTTCTCAGGTTTCAAGTTCTACTCGAAGGGTGTGGCTGCTTGTGATAAGATCCTACAAGCTGTCTGACGAATAAAAATATCGAAACAAAACAAAGCATTGAATAGAAGGACCAATCACTATTCCAGCACTTAGGCGTACCCGCCTTCGTCACAACCAGGGCATGTAAACGGGTAAAAGGCGAAAGCGCCGGCGTTCAACAGTACCTCGAGGATGTGCCACGCATTCGTGACCCATTCAAAATCGCATATGAATGGTGGATGCATATTTGACCTATACAATGCCTTGCGGAGTCCAGCACCTATATCAAGCCGGTGATTTCACCTTCCCAAACTAGTGTGGTAGCAATTTACCCGACCCAGGAGGTATGAAAGTCTTGGTTAGTCCGTGCTGAGATCAATCTCTCGACCTTGCGGGTGTCGGTACCCCCTGTTATCATTCCACCACCCGCGCCCTATTTGATTATACTACTTATTATTATTACTATTCAACTAGTCAATACTATGCTATTCAACCTGTGTCTCGAAGCGGGTTCTTCAGGCAGCTGATCACGAATCTGAAGTCTAAATCCTAAATTAATCCTAATTTAAAACTAGCTCAGGCAACCTTAATCAACAAACCAGCTGGTCAACAAACCAGAAATTTGAAAACGGAGTTCACTAGTTGAGTTCCTTATAGCATATCTAGCGCTCTGCAGAGCGGGCATTGCACCACTAACGGCTCGTTCAGACGACGCGCGTCGAAAATGCAAAATCGAAGCGCAATCAATAATTAACGTCATTGATCGAATTTGCTCCTTTGCGTTAGTGGCGCAGTCCGGTTGCGCCTCATATAGGCAAAAAAAATTAGCCATATAATCACATAGGAAAGAAATTGAACGAAAAAAGTGAATTTTGTCAAAATTTCCATTAATAAGGAATAGCAGCCTTCTAAAAAACCCGAGCCACCAGTAAGTTTGCCTATATGAGGCGCAACCGGACTGCGCCACTAATGCAAAAGAGCAAATTCGATCAAGGGCGTTAATTATCGATTGAGCTTCGATTTTGCATTTTCGACGCGCGTCGTCTGAACAAGCCCTCAGGCGTTTTTAGTCTTCATTTTGCAGCATTCCAGAAAGCTTTCCTTCCTTTTCAGCTTTCCAGTACTCAAGCGTTTCAGGTTCATTTGCAAAACATTTTTAGATTTTAGACTCACCGAGAAGTGGGACCGCTTCGGACGTTGGTGGTGACATGTCCGAAACAATACTAAGAAAGAAGCAAATCGACAACAGCACAGTGATCTCTAAACAAAATTCATGGTGGCTCACTCTTGTAGAAAGTAAGAAATAAAAAGCGAAAAAAATCTCACGGAGCGTTATCTTCTCTCCGGCGTCGGGTGGTAAGGTAAAACCTAACAATGTCATAAGAGTTGTAAGTATACATGGCATGATGAGATTGAACCCTGAAAAGGGACTATACTGATCTTTCTCGAGAATCCCTGAGGGAGAATTCAATACTATTCCATATTCAGTACCTTCGGTGAATTTCCGCTAAAACGCGATATAAACGACATAGATCGTTTTTACCGTTCACCCGCCATAAATAACTTTAGAATTATTTGTATGAAAAAAAACTGAACAAAAAACATAGTGATGTGACTTAGTTACGTAAGTGTTACAATACTAGGTTGGTGCAAAAGTTCTCGGACATCTGCGATTTCTTAGATTTGAAAAAGATTTTCCCGCCATTTTCGGCTCCAGTCAAAAAAATGTTATAGAGAATAGAAGACCAGTGATATTTACGGTGCCTACTTCAAATCACTTCTTTGCTATTGTTCAGATATTATAAAATAAACTGTTTTGTATAACGAGAACTTTTGCACCAACCTAATATAAATTTTATCTGTAACTTAATTAGAAATATCCACAGAGTGTAATTAGCGTTGACGGCATAACGACACAGACCTTGTGTAATCGTCGCTTGATGAGGTCAAGAAACACACAAATACACAATTCAATACAAATAATTTTAAAGCGATTTTTAGCGCGTGAACGGTAAAAATGATCTACATCGTTTATATGGCGTTTTGGTGAAAATTTACCGACGGTACCGTAGATATTCAAATCCGCCTGACAACTCCACATGTTTTCCAATCAGGAGCAGACGAACTCGAACACATTTTCAGGATTTCGAGCAGCGTGAAAACTTACCATAGTAAAGGGTCCGCCTGCGCATATGCAGATAGAACGTGAGATCTGGATACGGTTCCGGACAGCAGTCGTAGAACTTCACGTTGCGCGACACGGTGGTCACTGAAAAGCTTCGGATTTTCAATGGTTTCCGATAGGCTTTTACCATCACTCAAGTTCACTTACGAGGCAGCGCCCATTCGCCGTTCGGCAGATATTCTGAGATGTCGAAGCCTTTTTTCGCCGGCTGCAAATCCAACTTGAACCCGTCGTACGTCCACGAGCCGAACTGAACGATATCATTTTGAGGATTTATTCTCGGGGATTATGGGGAGCGTGCTACACAGGTAAGTGACGCTACTGACACCTGCGTGGTCAAGCGATCGATCCCCGCGCGGGCTAACCAAGTCTTCCAGCTCACCGGGGTCCGGTAAATTGGTACCAGACCTGTTTGGGAAGGTAAAGACATTGAATTGGTATAGCAGCCCATCAATCTGGTCGCCTGAGAAATTCTCTTGGTATCTCGGCCAAGATTCTAAACTTGTTTATTTCCTTGTTACTTATCCAAGAAAATGACACTTTTCAAAAGTCGCTTACAAAGTGGTGCTGCTGTCAATCAGTCCCAATCAATCGTCAATTGATTATTGCACTATCAATACTCGACGTAGTGATAACGGATGAAAAAGAGATTGAAGAATAAAACTACAGGCAATCTCTGCCAGTGTATTTATGAAGATACAATTACACGGTCAGACTCGGCGCTGACCCAAACCTCCCTGAGACAAAAACCGCCAGGCAATTTAAAGAATCAAATATCACCATATTTACCTTGAATTTGCAACGCTGCTCATCGAACGGGAACCACTCGATGTCGATTTTGCATGAGATCTTGAAAATACCGGGCGGAATCCAGTGCACGTCGCCGGAATTGTAGACCACCATGTTAGTGGGGTAGGTTGAGTCGAAGTTCGCATCGACGCTGAAAAATAAAAATACAGCCAAAATAGGCCACGGCTTTAGTAGGGTTCAAAGTTCGGCTGTAAGTGACCAAATGAGAAAAAAGAGAAAAGAGGCCAATACATATTTTAGCTTGTGAACGGGGATTTTTGACCAGGAACGAGGTCAGAGGTCTTAGGAGAAGAGAACTTTTCCCTGAATAATCTAACATAGGGAGAGAAAGCAGGTTTTTATCCTTGCCAAGTTTTCGGTGGCAAAATGCTTGATGATCTCAAAAATGGACACTCAACTCATCAGAATCGTAGTACCCCTTCTAAATACTATTATATTTGGAGCGAAAAAAAAAACTCCCGAATTTTAAATTTTAGAAAAAGCGAAAAACCCACGAATTTCAATGCCCTCAATAATGATAATGGTATTGTACCTATTCTAGAGCGCGCGAGGTACAATAGTAAGAGGCGCTGCTGACACACGCACGGTCAAGCGATTAATTATGCCTGAGGCTTAGCAAGCCCTTAAACCCTTCCGGGATGGGTTAATTGGTACCAAACTTGTCTGGGAAAGTAAAGCCACAGACTTGGTATAGCGTCTGACCCCCTCAAGTCATTGCTTAGACCAGATACCCATTCAGCAAGCCTCTACGATTCTGATTGGAACACGAATGCGTGGCGCGTTCCTAGCGAATGATCAATGGCGGCACCTTTACCTTTACCTCAACCTTACCTGTTATAGAGGAGCACGTCCGGTTTCCAAATTTTACCGGCCGGAAATCTGACGTCAGTTATGTTCCCGTATTCGCTGATGTCCCAAACGAGTTTATAGTCGTTCCATTCCTATAACTGAACGATTTAATCAATCATCGATGATAACCGATCGCAATTTCCAATAGTACAGGTTTACAGAAATAAAATATAAACAACAAATCCTAATAAAAAATTCTAATAATAATAAATTCAATAATAATAAATCAAATAATATATAAATAATAAAATCAATAGTTCTTGAAGATTGGCTCTCATCTCTTTTCCTTTCATCCTCTGGCATAACTATGTAGGAGTGCTAGAACATGGTGAAACTCAGCATTACTTTCAGAGTTGGAATAAAGAGAAATAAAACACATCATTTCATTAGTAAAAAACAAATAGCAAGAAGATCGTAGAGATTTTTATTGCATTGCTTTCAAAAGTTAGTTTGCTTCAGGGCTAGGTGCCATAGAGCCTACATTAGTTACCATATTTTAGGCCAATTTTGCCAAGAAAAATACCATATTGAAAGTATCATCAAAATGCTGGAAAAAAAATCACATACATAAAATCGAGACAACAAAATTTTTCGAAAATTGCAGCCTTACATAATCCAACCAGGCGTTTACGTAGACGATTTGGTTCTTCTCGTCGACGTCAATAATTTGTTGAAGAGAGACCTGAACGAAGCGATAAAAATATCGACAACAAAACCTACTTGAGATAATAAGTCTTCTCTGAGAAATATTCGTTCTTTAGTTTTTTATTAATTTATCTTTTTGTTATGAATTTGCGCCACATTGTTCTTGGAAGCATTTTTTGCTCGGACCGAGTCCACGAGTATGCTCTTTGTTGTTGGCCCTGGTCACAACAATCGTCAATTTTTCTATTTTTAAATTCCATTGCAGCTTTTAACCCTTTCCGCAAATATAGTAGTCCAGTCGAACATCAGAAAAAAATTCGAACGGAGCTCATATGGAACGTCAGTTCTTTTTCAAAAAAAACCTATCGTCTGATACGGTAATGACCTTATTCAGTGGAAAAACGCTCACTTTGCAAACACCCAGCATCACGAATCAATCACCCAAAACTCCATTTTCAGAGTCTCAGATGAGTCTTTAGGGACCCACAAAACTTTTTTCCACTAAGACTTCTCGTCTTCACACCATTGAGGTTTTTCACCGCGAACGGCTTGGCCACGTCGAAATTCGCACATTTGAACAGCTTAAAACAATCTTGTGCATGCTAATGGTGAGAATTTTCTGCTTTCAGGGCTCACAGCAGTGTTTGTGCGCGTGTGGTTCGCATGAAAAATGCACAAAATCCGCACCACACAACGTTTTCGTTACCCAGCACAACAACAACTTAGTAAAAAAAATTTCCTTTTCTAGAATGAAACGGGGTGCGTGGAGTACAATGGTACGAGGCGCTACTGACACTCATACGGTCGAGCGATCAATTACCACACGGGCTAACCAGGCCATCCATCCCTACGGGGTTGGGTAAATTGATACCAAGGCCCAGATTCATGAACGGATGAGCGGTCTCTGAAACCCCGTCGGCGATAAACCCGCTCGATACCGCGAGGTCTACCAAACCCTGTCCCATTGAAAGGTGTGATAGACCCGCGATAAACCCCGATTAAACCTCGACGCACGTTCACGAATCTTGGTTTGCGCGCCGTTCGGAGTACATCTCGAGGTTTATTGAGGGTTTATCAAATATGAATCGCGTCCTTAAGGGACTGATCAGCGCCGATAGCTTTACCTTCCCCTTCACCTTTACGATGAAAATTCGAAAACGGGTCGGTCATTGGTCAGTTATTCTCAAAACAAATCCTCCTCCCCGAACTTCCAAAATTTTTTCGAACCACTTCGAACCACTTTAAAATAACCTCGCTCACAGGGGTTTATTATAGTCTGCTGATTACAAATTTGGTGCTTCTTTCGGAAATTCGATTTATTACGGTTGTTCGGATTGGGTATAGTTAGGAGAGGGATTATACGTATTACGGTATTCAGTCATAACTCCAAAAGCGAGCATCATACTCGTTATCAGCGACACAATCGAACTCAATAGAAAACGTTTGGGCAAGCTTCGAGCTGTTAACCGCCTCATCACTAGTTAACCCCCCCCCCTTCAATAGGATGAGAGAATGTCATATTTTTTTAAAAAATCCTCTTGTCGTTTCAAAGGAAATAAAAACAAAATTCAAAAATAGAAAGAGCTTACCTTGAGGTAGACAGTGACCGGTTTCGAGTGGTTTGCGACGGGTCGTTCGAGACTGTTGTAATCCCTCATGAGGTCCTCGTAGAGACGACGTTCGTCGTACGACGCCCAGCCGATTCCGGTGATGGTCATCGCTGTGCATACGAGCAGCCAACGCTCCATCTCCCATGCTCTTTAGCGCATTGGTCTTGAATTTTGTTAAATTTTCACACAAAAATGTCAGTGTACACGATTTGAACGACAGCGAACGATACGCGAATATAGCAATGGACAGAATGTGTAAAAATAAAAGGTCAAGGTAAAAGTGTCCGGATTGATCAGTTCCTCAAGGTACGCCACGCATTTGTCGTCCATTCAGAATCGTAGAGCCATAGTGAATGTGTATTTGGCCTATACAATAACTTGCGGGGGCCAGTCGCTATACTATGTCAGTGTTTATACCTTCGCAGACAAGTCTGGTATCAATTTACCCAACCTCGGAGAGATAGAAGGTTTGGTCGGCCAAGGCGAGGATCGATCGCTCGACCATGTTCGTGTCAGCAGCGTCTATACCACGTGCGCCCTAATGAATAAGAATAAAATGAAAAATTCTAACTATACGATTCCGTACGGAAGATGAATGCGTGGCGCATCTTGGGTGGGGGACTGATCTACGCCGCCTGCTGTAGCTTGACCTTTGTATATTTGTACACCCTTCCGGCCCGTTCCTACTTCCTACATGAAGTTGTGGAGCCAGAGACTTTATACCTTTTTTGGAATTGTGCGGGTAAGGATTAGAGACGGAAAAAAACTTTTTTTGTTTTTTTTCTGTTGTCTCACTAGCTTGCTGCCTCCTATATGTAGCGTTTGCACCCAAAAGAAAAAAAACTACATACATGAAAATGGCACACGGATATGGGAAGGAATTCAAATCAGGACAACGAGGAACAGCAGAGAGGAGCTGCGAGATACGGTAAGAAAAGAAGAAAAAGAATAAAAAAGTTAGAATAGAGAAAGACGGTAGGAAAAGAAGAAAAAGATTAAAAAGTTAGAATAGAGATAGAATCGTTGAAGAGGAGAAATGTTTTCAAAATTCAGCTGGCTTAGGATACTTCCGCCCTTGGGTCTTGGGTGTTTGCTGGAAGAGTGTGAAGGTAAAGTCATCTCAGAGAAGTGACGTTGCCCTCGAGCATTTGTTATTCCGTCAGATACCGATGATGATCGATAGGCTTCGGTCAGACAGACTTGACGAAAGATCGAGAGCATAAGCCTCAGGGTGGGTGCAAGCACCCGAAAAATCAGGGAGACGGTAATTGCTCTGGCATCCCATTAGAAAAAGTGTGAATATATGACGAGCAAAGAATGCCGACAAGTTAGTTGTTTCTTTTATCACCAGTTAAATGCCCATAAGCTCATTGCCAATACGCTCCCATCTAGCTATTAAGAAGCGCTTACTGCCTCCCACACTGTCGAGTGATCGATCGTCGCCTGAGGCTAACCAAGTATTCCTTCGAACTGGGGTCTGGTTAACCGATACCAGACTTATCTGGGAAGGTAAAGACACTGCCTTGAACATCGGCTGGACCCTGCACGTTATTGTGTAGGCCAATTACACATTCACTTTGTCACTAATGGAAATCGAGTGCATGGCGCATCCCGAGACTGACTATAAACCTCTGTACTATTCTATTAATTTATTTTTGATTAAAATGCACCAAAGTGCGCACAGCCCAGAACATCTCGTTAGAAATACTGACACCAGGGATAAATATATAACGAGTTAAAAAGGGAACATCTAGGAACCTGTACGAGAAAAAGAAGAAAAAGTACAAGGAGAGGAAACACATATAGAAAACAAACATAATACGTTTCGAGGCATCGGGAAACTAGTATGAGAAACGATACTTGATATTGAAAAATGAAAATTTCGCGAATTTTTTAAACATTCTGTTCACCATCGTCACAATTCAAAAACGGTCGGAGAGAAAACACTTCCAGCTCAAAATGAATGCACTAAATGGGCAGACAGTATTGTGAATCGCCGCAGGACTCTTGACCCTTCAAGGCCTAACATAGGCGGTGCAATTTTGTGGAAAAGTGCTTTATATAGTATAACCCTTTGGAAAAAGTCTGAAAAGGCAATTCAGAACACAAAAATCGACGAAAAATCAATCAGTCAACGAGAAGTTACAGAAAGAACCCAGCAGCAGCATTACGTACATGTACAGGGCACGGTAGCTAGATCAGGACCTGTGACTAGATTACAGTATGCCGGGAAATTTGAATTGGAGTTTACCCGGATTTAGCTGCCGCTTCTTTCTGATAGATCAACCAGAGCTCTGTAAGAGGTTTTGAACACTGAGAGCGCCGGAGTCCGAGCGAAGGGTTCGCTAAGGGATCATAGAGCTCTTCGGTGGTTTCGTCCAAAAAGACTCATCTCCAGGAAGAAAAAAAACGATAAGTGGTTCTTTCTCTCTTCGGTGAGACTTAGCCCGAAAGCATCACAGCCCACCGGCGTCAAAACACACTTCTGTCGACAGCCATTGACGCAATTTGTGCGACTAAAAGCGCCACGGATAGGTGATCTATTAGGTGTCGAAAAAGACGCCGGCCGACAGGTGATGCGTGAACATCGACGAATCGTTGAAAGTTGAAAAAAAACCAAGAGCTTTAATATCAACTCTGAGTAGTTCATTCTCTAACGTTGCTTACCCACCGGCTGCCAGCCTGAAGACAACTGCAAGAAACCAAAGGAGTTTAATAAAGGTAAAGGTAAAGGTGAAGCAGTTGATCAGTTCCCTGAGGACGCGCCGCCGCATTCGTGTTTATTTCAGAATCGTAGAGGCATGGTGAATGCGTATTTGACCTATACAATGCCGGCCGACAAACGGCCGCTAAGTACATAATAAATAAAAACAAAAACTAAGCACTAATAGACTGAAATAAAGATTTGAAATAAAAGAAAAAGATTTAAAAACAAACGATGAACAAATAGCAAAAGACGGCGAGCTGAACTGATGAAATGCGTTCCTGGGAGTACGGTAACGGGCAGTCGCGGCGGGACCCATATGATCTCGCTTATTATTATAGTAGGATAGTAGGATTTTCGGGGGCCAGCCGCTATACCATTTAAGTGTCCCTACCTTCCTAGAATAGTCTGGTATCAGTTTACCCAACCCCGGAGGGATGTAAGGCTTAGTCAGTCCAGTCTGGAATCGATCGCTCGACCATGTAGGTGCAAGTAGCGCCACTTAGCACTGTACCACGCGGTCACATCCAATAATGTGGGCAGGACAAATGACAGCTGAACTCGTTGAGAGATAAACGAGCTCATTAGAAAATCTATTTATTTATTTAATTATTTATTTATTTACTTGACATGGACCAACATCATGTAGAATTACCATAAGGCATAAATCATAACAGTATAAAAACACCATAAAAAATTACAACCAGAGCACTCTAGTGGTTGACGACTCGAGTAAGAGCTTTGTAATCAACCTCTTGAGAGAAAAAAACTCACTCGCGTCAAAGGTGAATTGTAGGAGAAATGCTCTGATTTCGCAAAAATCGTTACTCAAGCGGGTCTCGAACTTGCCTAGTGGGTAAAACATCCATCGACCGTCAAGCACAACCGAAATAGCGGCGTTTGAAACAAGTGCAAGCTTCAGACGTCAGCACAGTTAATCTCGTTGCAGAAATGACGATTCTCTCGAGAATTCGTGGTGCTGGTAAGTAGCCGCCTGAGGCCTTTTCCAGTTTTTTTCTAGCCAGCGTTGCTATCAATCAGAACCATCTCGAGTAACCTCTTTCTTCATCGACATCGCGTAAAGGATCGTGCCCAATTCGGGTATCTCTCATCTATTCTTATGCCTTCGTAAAAAAGTATAAGAGGGCGATGCGGCGGTCGAGCATTCGATCCTCGTCTGGGCTAATTAAGCCTTCCATCCCTCCGGGCCGGGTAGATTGATACCAGACTTGTCTGAGAAGATAAAAACACTGACTTGATATAGCGGCTGACCCCTGCAAGTTACTGTATACGCCAAATTCGCATTAACCTTGCCTCTACGATTCTGAATTGAACACGATTGCGTGGCGCGTCTTTAGGGGTCTAGTTGATGCCTATCACTTTGACCTTTATCAGCCAAGGCTTGGTTAGCCCGGGCCGGGATCGATCGCTCGGCCGTGCGGGTGACAACAGTGCCTTTTACCACTGCACCACGCGGGCCCCTGGTGAATAGTAGGAAACATAAATAAAACATTTATAATAACAAATAGAACGAAGAACAAAAAGCATGCAGCCAAAGACGGCGAGGAACTCATGAAATACGTCACTGGGATTACGGTAATGGACAATCGCGATCGGACCCTAGCGACGCCGAGGGTAACGAGGACCACAGGCTAGTAGGAAGCGTTCCTAGAGTTTGAAGCATATAGTATAATAAAAAAGGAATCATAATGATCACGTAGGGTAATGCGTTTTTCGCTAAACGGATTTCTTGGACAAATTGGATAAAAAGCCGCTGGGTGCGCGCACGTACACGCGTAACAACGGAAAAACAATGGACTTCCGCCCATCTTGAACTCGATGTACTACGTCTCGCACTTTCGCAGGGGAAACTATGCGTGAAGGGTTTCGAGTGCCCGAGGCATCGGCCGTCTCCAGCCAGCTAGGTGCTCAGTAGACCACTTATACTAGTGTAGTAAGAGGCGGCGCTGACCGACGCTCGGTCAAGAGCTCGATCCCTGCCCGATCTAACCAAGCATCGCATCCTTCCGTGGTCGGGTAAATTGGTACTGGACATGTCTGGGAAGGTAAAGACATTGAAATAGTATAGTGGTTGGCCACCCCAAGTCATTGTATAGGCCAAATACGCATTCACCAAGCCTCTACGATTCTGAATGGAACACGAATGCGTGGCGCGATCTTGCGGAACTGATTACCGATGAGTCCTCTACCTTTTGTCTTTTTGAGAGCGCATTCAATACACGTTTGGAAGTTCATTCCAAGAATCTCCGAAGCTCCCGCGAACATCCAGTGGACGTCAATTGGTGCTCCCTAAGGGTGAAGACAAAGCAACGCCGCTCCAGCTAATCGTGTTAGTAATGAACTTTGAGGATGGCCGCTATCGATTTCCTCTTCACCCTTAACAGGGCGGATAGTAAATCGATGTCAAGGAACTTACGGTATTTACAGAAGCAGTCACCTCAAGCAAGGGTGGGCATGAAATTTTTGCCGTATTTTTTACGAATTTTTTACGACAAAATTTGTCGTAAAACTCGTAAAACCCGTGAAATATTTTCGAAACATCTATTTCAGCTCAGCGTCGATGCGAATAATTTATTTATTTACAGTGTCGGTAGAAATTAAAATGGAAACATGTTTTGCAAGAACCATAAATTATCGATCAAAGCCAATCAGAGGAATGTTGATCTTGAGAAATAGAAGTGCAGAAAAATTTGCAGGTGTTAGCCATTTCCGATAATCGCCCAAAATATGACCGCCTGACAAAAAATCCTTTCTATCTCGACGGACCCTGGAGGAGCACAGAAATACTTCGAAATTATTTTCGCCAAATGACTGTAGACAGATTGTGTAAGAAGTCCAAAATGCTAGCGGGTTAGCTGACGTTTCTGCAGGTTCCGAAGAAATTTCTCCAACTTCCACCATAGGTCCAAGTATTTTGCAAACTGCCTCAACAATTTTCCACTCGCTGACAGTCAACGAAGGCCAAGCGGGGTACTTGGGGTAGATTAAAAAACTTTAACGCTGTGCAGATCTGTAAACAGAAACACGCTTCGTAAAATTATGAAGTTACCAAAATCAGTTTAAAAACAACTATACATAACATACTCCATCGCGTTGTGTCAGAGTTCCCCGTTGGAGCTTCTTCGGTTTGAAATTGAAGTCGCAAAAGATTCGTAAAATTTCCAAAATTTGTCGTAAAATCGTGAAACCATTTTTTACGAAAAATGTCGTAAAAATCGTTAAATCGTAAAATCGTAAATCGTAAAATGCACACTCCTGATTCCAAGGATGCGCCACGCACTAGTCTCCCGTTCAGAATCGTACAGGCATAGTGAATGCGTACTTGGTGCGTACGACTAGCGGGTGAAAGGTTTGGTTAACCTGGGCGAGGATCGATCGCACGACAGTGCGGGTGTCAGTGAGCCTCTTACCACTGAAGGAGGCGCGTCCAGGGCCCAAATTCATGAACGGACGAGCGGTCTCCGAAACCGCTGCACAGCCAGAACCAGACGCAGAGTCGATGAGAGATTGCGTTTAACATAGGAAGTTTAGGATAAGTAGACAAAGGTGGGCGCCGTTCGGGCTATATCTCGGGGTTTATCGGGGGTTTACCAATGATGAATCTGAGCCCAGGATGAGTTTCGTTCAAACTGTGCTTGGTGGACTCCTTGAACGAAAAAACGCCCGCTTTACGACGTTGTCGTGAAGAATAACTGCTGCAGAGGAACGAAGCGTTTTTCAACGAGTTGCACACATTCCAAACCCTAAGAAAAGCGTTAGACATCTGGTCGTTGTGAAGGATGAGCAGCAGCCGATCAGAAAAAAGTCGATCAGTCGTGTGACTGTTCACCACCCACACTCGGAAAAGAACTCGGACGTTATTGAAGGCTGAATGGGCTGCTGAACTTCAGCAGACCTTCGACGACTTAAATCCAGCGCCCAGATTCGTAAACGGACGAGTGGCCTCCGAAACCTTGTCGGCGATAAACCCAACCGATACCGTCGAGGTCTCCCAAACCCTGACTCTTCGGGAGGTGTGATAGACCCGCGATAAACCCCAATTAAACCCGACGCGCGTTCACGAATCTCAATTTGCGCGCCATTGGGGTATATCTCGGGGTTTACCAATGATGAATTTGGGCCCAGATAACATACCCTGTAGCAGCTTGTTGAAGAACCAAAATCTCCCCCCAGGGTTCGGAGACAAACTTTTCGAAAGCTCTATCTTTGATATGGGCGTGCGTGGTGCGCTTATAAAAGGTGCTACTTCAACCCGCACCCTCAAGTGATCGATCCTAGCCCAGGCTAACCAAGCCACTCCTCCTTCAGGGTCAGGTAAATTGGTACCAGACTTGTCTTTTAAACTGAGAATATCGAACAGAGGCCGACCGCTACAAATCGCCCGAAGCGTGTTCATCATGCCTTTGCGATTCTGAATGCAAGATGAGTGCATGGCGCGTCCTTAGAGGTAGTGAACCACACGGACCACTTTATCTTTCAGTTTTTTACAAAGAGGGACCTGAAGAGGGTCCGCATCACCAAAGTATCGTTTGCCGTTTTTTCATGGAAAGAAACTTTGAAAGGGCAACATTTTCAAATATTGTCACCACCCTCGTCAGACAGTAGGCAGAGTGAAAACATTTTTGAGGATATCGTACCCTCAGGCAACGTAACAAAATGAAAACTAGCAAATGCTAACGGCTAGGTAAACCAACAGTGGTACCGACTGGTGAAGGAAGAAAACGTGCTGGACAATCTTGAGCTGAGTGTGAGACAGGATTCGGTAACTTACCCAGAAATCTTCCCCAGCTTACCCAATAACACAGTTCGGTATATAGTGCATATGGGATTCCTAACTAGATGAAGCTCTTGTCCTTGAAGGCGTGCGTGGCAACCCAGGCTAACCATACCTTCCTGCACTCTCAGATTCTGGTAAATTGCTACCTGACTTGTCTGGGAAGTTGAAGACGCTGACTTGGTACAGCGGCTGGCCCCCGTAAGTCATAGGCCAAGTAAGTCACCGTGACTCCACGATTCCGAATGGAACGCGAATGCGCGGCGCACCCAACACTTTACTCTCACCTTTACCGATGTCATTGTAGGTGAAGATAGTGGCAGAATCGGAAATCGGCGATCGAACGGTCTAAGCAACATTGCTGAGCGTAATATTCGCTGAGAAGTAAGAAACATCATAAAATTCGTGAAGGCATTGATAAAAACATAGTTTACAGTAAGAAATATGAATACTTAATAAGACTGCTGGAGTTGAATAAGTTAATCAGGACTCGATAAAGGAAACGTCGAGGAATGCCAGTGAGCAGGATAGATATTTGTAGTCGATAATAACCTATGGCCGGCTCAGCGAATATTACGCTCAGCAATGTTGCTTAGACCGTTCGATCGACGATTTTTGATTCTGCCACTCACCTACAATAATCATCAGTAAAGGTGAAACTAAAGTGTTCGATGCGCCGCGCATTCGAGTTCCATTCAGATCGAAATAATCTTGGAGTGCCCCTACAGCCAAGGAGCCATCGAAATTCAAAAATTTAAAATGGGTTTCAATATACCGTATCATACTGTTGGGATAGTTCATTACCGCTGTTCAACAAGGAGTTCTTGGATTGAAGCTTCAACCAGAACTCTTATTTGGTTGTGTACCACATATTCTACTAAATATTTTTTGATCACTGTTCCTAGTAAGAATCTAGAATATGCATAGAAACTGCTAGAGTTCCTGGCCAACAACTCTATGTAGGTAAAGATAAAGATAAAAGTAAAGCAGTTGGCTTTAAGACATTTCCCTAAGGACGCGCCACGTATTAGCGTCCTACTCAGAATTGTAGAGGCGTGGTGAATGAGTATTTGGCCCATAAAATGACTTGTGAGGCCTGCTTCTACACCAAGTCAGTGTCTTTACCTTCCCAGACAAGTGTGGTACCAATTCACCCGACCCTAAAGGATTGGTCAGCCCGAACGGGGATCGATCGTTCGACCGTATGAGTGTCAGGCGCCTCTTTCCAGTGTACCTCGCCCCCCCCCCACTCGGTTTGGTAAAGGTAAAGGTAAAGGCAAAGGTGCCGGCGTTGATCAGTCCCCTGAGGATGCGCCGCCGTATTCGTGTTCAATTCAGAATCACAGAGGCTTGGTGAATGCGTGTTTGGCCTACACAATGACTTGCTGAGGCCAGCCGGCATACCAAGTCAGTGTCTCTACCTTCCCAGACAAGTCTAATACCAATAAACCAGACCCCAAAGGGATGGAAGGCTTGGTTAGCCCGAACGGTGATCGATCGTTCGACCGTGTGGGTGTCAGTAGCGCCTCTTGCCACTGTACCACGCGCAAGCTCGGTCTGATAACACCACGAAAGTGGTCTAAAAAGGATGTGGTCCCCCAAGGCAACAGCTGGCCGTCAAGCAGCAGTTCTGGGAAGTCGCACGGCGACCATCGGAACATCTTTAACACAATTAGAAAGGGCACGAGTGTGGGAGGCTGGGATAGAGGCACAGGGATGGCATTTTTTCGAAATCGTTCAAACACATGGTGAACGTGGAGGAGGTGAGGCGACTTACAGCTCAAAAACTTCTCGCGGAACAATTAAAATGCGATAAAAATGCGATAAAAATTCCTTCAAGTACTCGGGCTGGCTCGGCGGTTCCGTGAAAAATCAGAAAGCATAGTCTAACGCAGGCGGGACCATCCAGTAAGTCGTCGACGTGTTTTCCCACATTCTGAGATACAAAACTTGAGAAGACGAAAAATAATGAAATAATTCTTCGTTTTCTTAGAAAGTCTATTGTTTGTCGTTTTCAAGCTAATCCTTTCGCGGAAAGAGTGGTAAAGGAATCTTCCCACGACGCATATTCTACTTGAACCAGATTTCATTGAAATTCAAAAAAAAATGTTACAAAAGAAGCCAAAGACGGAGGGAAATTGAAGAGAAGCGGATGTGGTTCGATATTGTCGGTGCGTTCAATGGTGAGCGAGAAACGCCGCGAAATGTCGGAAGAAGAAAGTCTCCGGTGGGAGCAGCGGCGTCTTCATTCTACTAATGCTGCCCTCTGAGCAATGCCATTTTCACAATAAAAAACTCCCACAGCAGTCAGTTTTATGAACTGTCCAGGCCTTCCTGTGTGGTATCTCTTCACCTCTCATTGGGTTTGTTGTCGCAAATCTCCCGCAATAGTTAAAAAAAAACAGTTTTCACCGTTCGGGTTTGGGTTAAAAATTAATTTCCGATGAAACATCGCCTATGGAGGTTATTTGAGGCGCCCATCACGCGCCCGGTGCTCGTTTTACAGATTTCAGCCGAGGGCCACCCACATAGCCGATTTGGAAGAACGAGTCAATATTTCAGATTAGGCAATGTTTCAGCAAAAATAAATTTTTTAGCGAGAACTAACATCGTCCAAGTAGGTTGATTTGCATGCTGATCGCAATTATGACGTTGGTTTTACGAATTTCGTCCGATTTCGGCCCCTACTGTTAGGTTTAAGGTAAAGACAGTGACCTGGTATTGCGGTTGGCCCCCGCAGGTCATTGTATAGGCCAAATACGCATTCACTATGCCTCTACGACTTGAATGGAACACGAATGCGGCGGCGCGTCCTCAGGGGACTGATCAACGCCGGCACCTTTACCTTTACCTTTTACTGTTAGGTTTAGGTAGGTAACGATGGCGTGGGGGCGGAGCAAGGGTGGGGGAGAGGGGAAGCATTAACACGTTGACGACAGTGTGGCGCAATGCTGCGCCACGCTCAAGCGGCCGCGTGGGACCGTGTGGCGCAATGCTGCGCCACGCTCAAGCAGCCGCGTGGGACCGTGTGGCGCAATGCTGCGCCACAGTCTTGTATCGTCTTTTTCTCGACACATTTAAGAATTTCGAAGGATGTTTTTGTGCCACTTTAGTAGACCTTAGCACATTGTTATAGGAAGCATGGTCCGTAAAAACAATTCTTAGCTTCTGAATTACTGGAATTTTTGATTGTGCACTGGTTTTCTTTACAAGTAAAAACAGATAATGGTTATTTCAAGAGACAAATAGATGATAACAAATACTGGCTACTGAAACAAACACATAAATACAAACAAATATTGGTTATTAGAATAAACAAATAATGAAAAATAAACAAATAACAATTTCCTTTTAACCTGGATAGGGAAAAAGGACATTCTAAAAACTTCCAGCTGTTATTTTTCTATTTTTATTGCAAAAAAAAGGAATAGTCACAATCTCCGATATTACAGGACTGTATATGTAGTCTTCGAGATTCACTATTCACTTCCATTTTGAAAAAAAATTTGCCGTCTGCCGGCATCATGCCACATCCCCTCGGCGCAGTAAAAATCGGTTGGTCCCACGCGCCAAACACACAAAAAAGGCGCTGTCGTCAACGTGTTAATACATACCTGAACTGCTCAAATAGGTAGAAATCAGCGAAAAAGGCCTCAGATCCATAACCAGCATCCTAAATAACCTATCTGGACGAAGTTTGTAGTGGAATCGGTAATTTTGACCCTACCACCGAATTTAGCGACATGAGGTTCTTCGCCCGAAGTTCAAGAAGCACCGTCGGAGTCTTTATCAGTATGCAAAATAACCGCCTTAAACTAAATTTCAGCCAAATCGGTGATCTTAACTGGTTCACCCTACTATTAGGTTGGTGCAGAAGTTCTCGGACATTTGGGATACAAAACAGTTAATTTTATATTATATCTGAACAATAACAAAGAATCTTTTAAGGTAGGCATCGTTAACATCCATGGTCTCCTGTTCTCTACACCATTTTTTGACTGGAACCGAAAATACCGGGGAAATCCTATTCAAATTCAAGAAGTCGCAAATGTCCGAGAACTTTTGCACCAACCCAATAGCTCTTGCAAGCGGTATGGAGTGGTACTGGCCGAAATTCGGGAAACGATTCATGATCAGCATCCCAGCTACGAAGTAACTCCCACGGGTGGAGTTTCGAGTGGTAGAATTTTGAACCAAGCTCAGAACCTTTACCTAGTGCCGGTAGAAGCTGGCTTTGTATCTACTGATCAGCTTATTCTGTTGTGTACAGGCCGAATATGTACGCATTAACGATGCCTCTATAGTTCTGAACAGAACACATAATTTCACAATGTCATCGTCAGGTGTTACCATCGGGCAGGTCGGATGAAGAAATGTTCTTTGTTAGTATGATTTACGGGTGAAAGTAAAAAGAAATGGTAGAAGGTGACAGGTAGAGAGGTCATCGTTGATAAGTCTCCTAAGGATGTGTCGTGAACTTCCGCTTTGTTAAGAACCATAGAGGCATCGTTAATGCGTACATATTAGGTTGTCCAATAAGTTCTTGCGATTTTCGTAACAATTTTCAAAGTTTCACAAATTTTGACTGAATCAACCTTACTCGTCGAAGTACCGCACATCTTCGTCGATAGCTGTCCTTCATCAATTAGGAAGAGAATGGATGCCGTGGCGGTAGAAATCCCGCGGTTTTTATTCAAAGAAGTGGCGAAGGTCGAGTTCGAGTGCTGCTCAATCATCTCATCGTTTTCCTTCCAGAAAGTGAGCTAGCGAGCGGAACAGATGGTATTCAGTTGAGGCAAGGTCAGTTGTGTAGAGTGGATGGGAAATCACTTCCCACCCTAGCATCTGCAGCCTCTGGCGGGTCAACTTGAAAGTGCGCGGTTTAGCATTATCATGGAGAAAATATATCTCGTCGATTTTTGGACGACTTACACGGACAGCGTGGCTGAGTTTTTGCGGTTGGTTGCAGTACACATCATTGTTGACGGTACTACCAGAAGGACAGAGCTCCCAGTACACAAATCCGCGAACGTCCCAAAAAGCGCTCAGCAGCTCCTTCCCAGGTTTCGGACCACCTTTGGGAATGGCTGGTGGCTTCTCCTCTGTTGGAACCCATGCATGTCTGGTTGTACGTGACATACAGCACCCACTTCTCCTCTCCTGTAATGAGTGAGTCGAACCAGTCAAAACGGAGAGAGCTATGAGAGTCAAAACGACAAGCTTGGAACCTGTATAGAAGGCGGTGACGAAGATGAATCTTTGATGACTCAAACAGTTGTAGACAACCGGCTGATATAAAGTCAAAATGTTGTGTACGCATAAGCTAACCTTTGACCACTTATATACCCTCCTGCTAAACGATAACACGTCTCAACAAGGAACGCCAGGTCAGAACACATAATCGCAAGAACTTATTGGACGACCTAATAGTTGGACTATACAACAACTTGCGGGGCCCAGTCGCTACATATGTCAGTGTCTTCACCTTCTAAGACAAATATGAAACTAATTCACCAGACCACGACACATGGAAAGGAGGCCTTTGTTAGCCCGGATGACGATCGATCGATCGACCGTGTGGGTGGAGATGGCGTCCCTTACCAAATCGCAGGAGGGTCGAGTAAGAGGCATAGGAGATGGAACGACTGTGGCGAGATTTGATGAATGACTAAAAGGCGGATGAAAAAAAGAGAATATTGAGTCCTGACAGAGATAGCTGCGAAGAGACATGATGAAATGGCAAGAAGACTAATTGGAGATCAATCATAAGCAGGGTAGAGGAACAAATCGAAAGCGAAGAGTACAGTATTTCGTTATTCACAATAAATGGGAGATACAGGAGGCGCTTACTCAAGATTTCTTTGCTTTTCCATTGAGTAAAAACAGTGCCCCAAGAGTCTACTTATTAAGTGGTGTGATCTCCACATACTTTGATATTGATATTGATATTTACATTATTATTTTATTATTTACTTACACCTTCACGATCAAGCGATCGATCATCCCCAGACTAACCAAACCCTCTTCCTTCCGGGGACGTATGCTCATGTCTCCTCAGTTCGGGAGACACGATCATACGGCCCCTGGGGTCGGGTAAATTGGTACTAGATGTCTCAGTTGGCCAGCGGTCAGCGCTTGGAAGTCATTGTATAAGCCAAAGTCACAATCACCAGACCCAACGATTCTGAATAGTAGATGATTGCGTGGCACGACCTCGGAAAACTGATCAACGCCGACCACTTCAGTTTGACTTTATAGTACCACTTTACTGTAGTGAGCTTCAGTGCAACATATCATTGAAAAATGAAGCCTTCGAAACGCAAAAATCTGAGTATTAATACGGTAAGTCCCTTACAAGAAAACCGTCAGGAAAACCCCCCGATAAACCTCGAGATATAGCCTGTGTACGGCGCGCACCTTTCTCTACGTATCCTAAACTTCCTATGTTAAACGCAATCTCTCGTCGACTCTGCCGTCTGGCTCTGTCTACGCCGCGGTTTCGGAGACTGCTGTTCCGTTCATGAATCTGGGCCCAGGTGCTAAGGGATAACGGGTGTTAATGGGTATGGTCCCGAGTGAGACTGGCGCCTGCCCAGCGACACCCTCACACTTAATTTTGAGTATTTCAGCTGTCCAGCTGCAGACGCATCTTGACAGCGGATGATTCGGCTTGTTTGAAAAGCGGCACAACTGGCGCCAAACGACCGTTGTCATCACTTCACAACTTTCCGAATTGCTTTGAGCAAGCCGTCCGGAGCAGATGTCACATATGAATGTTTCGAACGATGCGGAAAACACTCAAGTCGACAGCAGCTCTACCCACTCGAGTGCATGCGAACTAAGCTTGCTTGTTTCGTATTACAGTCACCCAACAGAACAGATACCCCGGTGCAAAATTATAGGTTCACCCCGCGATTCGTCCATAAGTCGTGGGCGTAGAAAAGCATCTTTAGTTTCTAGGTGATATTTTTCGATGAGAGAAAGTGGAACCTCGATGGGCCCGACAGCTACAAGCACTACTGGATAGATCTAAGAAAGGAGAAACGAGTATTCTGTAGACGCAACTTTGGCGGTGGAAGTGTTATGGTCTGGGCTGCATTTCCCGGATATGGACTTGTTGCTTTGGGGTTTGTCTCATGTAATATGGACAGCGAAGATTCAGGATGTGCTAAAAGAACATCTTCTCCCTTATTTGAGAGGATTTCGGAGGCACAATCTTATCTTCCAACAAGACAATGCTCCCATACACGTGTCGAGGTCAACTACGAGTTGGTTCGATTCCAACAGAATCCAACTTTTAGTGTGGCCCAGTTGTTCTCCAGATCTGAACCCTATGGAAAATTTGTGGAGCATCCTTGTTCATAATGTTGCAAGAACGGCACCACTTACAGCTTGGTTTCTGATCTGAAGAACGCCATTCTTGATGCTTGTGCTCATGTAGAGCAAACTTTTCTTGATAATCTCATTTTAAGTATGCCACATAGAATGTTTCATGTTGTTTATAACAAAGGTAATGTAACAAAGTACTAAACTCAACTTGAATGTTCATATTTTCAAGAACAGACAGCTTTTTAATGAAGTGAACCTTTAATTTTGCACCGATCATTATCTCTGATTTTCAATAAAAAATTGTAGTACCTTACAATGCCAAGAAATCCCGCCCAGAACTTTCATGTCTAAGTTTTCGATGGTGAGGAATATGACAGTAATGTTACTAGATCCCCTCAATAGGTTCTTTGAACAGTTATGGACAAATCGCGGGGTGAATCTATAAGTTTGCACCGGGGTGTAGGTGATAGGGCTCGTTTAGACGCCGCGCGGCAAAAATGCAAAAATGAAGCGCAATCAATAATTAACGTCCTTGATCGAATTTGCTCCTGTGCATTAGTGGCACAGTCTGTTGGCGCCTCATATAGACAAACTTACTGGTCGTTCGGGTTTTTTAGAAGGCTGCTATTCCTTATTAAAGGACATTTTGACGAAATCCACTTTTTTCGTTTAATTTCTTCCCTATACAGTTATATGCCTATTTTTTTTCGCTTAGACGCGGCGCCACCGGACTGCGCCACTAACGCAAAGGGGCAAATTCGATCAATGACGTTAATTATTGATTGCGCTTCGATTTTGTATTTTCGCCGCGCGGCGTCTAAACGAGCCGATGCGGATGAGTTAAGAAAGTCCTCTGAGCTTCCGCGATGAAGGAACGTCTGAACTTTATGTGTTAAAATCGCATTTCTCACCAGTGTCATGTGCACCTGTGCTCGCGTTTTATCACGCTCGTCCGCCCTTTCCATCAATTTGTTCTCGAACGAGCCACTAGTAGGAAAAAGTGTTCATTCGTGTGCCACTGTGAACAAACTAGTTTGTGGATTTGAGAAACATCTGGAGCATCAGAGAGGTTCGCTCAAGAACTTGGCGACTAAAACTCCCTTGTTTAAAAGAGAGCTCTGTGACCCAGATTCATGAACCGACGAGCGGTCTCCGAAACCCCGTCGGCGATAAATCTGCTCGACACCGCGAGGTTGCGGGCATTTATGATTCGTGGAGGTGGGGGTTTCGGGGAGCGCGAAGGCTCACGAGATGCGATAGACTCGCGATAAACCCCGATTAAACCCGACGCTCGTTCACGAATCTTGGTCTGCGCGCCGTCCAGGGTATATCTCGGGGTTTATCGGAGGCTTGCCAATGGTGAATCTAGGCCCTGAGGACTAAGGCGCCATCCAGACAGGCCTGAAGACGGCTGGAGTTCATTGAGTAGACTTCTCAGGAGTACAATATCTGATGAAACAAGTAGCTGAGCGGAAGCTGTTCAAAATGTTTAAGATATCCCTCCAGGGCCTAAATTCATGACGGGTATCGGCGCTATAAACCCGAGAATAAACCCCGGTCGGCGCGCGTATTCGCATTCATGAAGGCGCCGCGGAGTTTATTCGGGGGATATCGTGGGTCTATTCCACCCCGCTGGCGCGGCGATGTATCGAGCACTCCGCTGTAGTAAGAGCGCTCCAATGTTAATCCCCACACATGAGCTGATATTCCGCTAAGTTTCCATTTTCAAGTTTAATTTTTCAAAGTTTAAGGGGAAAATAATATTTCTAATTAGCAAACATAGAACACAGTTAAAATTACAGCGCAAAAACCAAAGTGAATAGCAACCAAATGCATGCTAGAAAAAATTTTGATAAAAAATCGGACCTATCGATTTGTCAACTGACGGCCGCTTACCTATAACAGCCGTGACCACGGTCCTTGCATTGCTTCACGTCGAGTATCACAAACACGATTGTCATGAATGCGAATACTGGGGGGATGGACTGGGTTTATCTCGCCCAGAGAGTTATATACCGCAAATTTTCGTTCATGAATTCGGGGCGAGGTATGATAACAATGGGGTTTACCCTGGGTTGGCGGTGTGTCCGCCATGGCGCCTTCACTGCTATTATGTGAGTAATCGGTATGTTACGCCACAGCCACCGACTGTTGGTGTTCGGTCGCAAACGAGGCAATGAACGGCCTAATTAATTCCTCAGGTGTATTTATCTGGTGAAATTTGGGGAATAAATCAATGAACGAAATGGTAGCGATTTTCGTGCGGAACCCGGACAGCTTGGAGTTACCCCCGAGCTATCGGAACATGCCGACAATGGATGAAGACGGATGTTAGCCTGTCACAACGACATTTTCCACTCCGCTTCTCCACCAAGAAAAGAACGGGTAGAAACGAGAAGAAGGAAAAAGGGCAGCGAGAAGCACTATTTGGAACGGATATCTCTTCTTTCATCCGTAGCCGCTGTTCACCTTTGTAATTTTTATAGATTAGATCAGAGGAGAAAGGACTCACTCTTAATACTGACTGGAGAAAACTATCGAAATGTTTTCTTGAAAGGCTTGCATCACTCCCCACCGGTCATCAAACGCCTTCAGAGTTTTTTCGTTGAGAATTTCCCGTTGGATTGGTCGGTGGCTGATTCATCTGTCAACTGTCATCCCGCTGGCTTTCAATTTATCCTGAGAAGTGGCGAGAACGCCGTCCTCGCTACCCGTCGCCTGCCACTGGGGAGCAAAGAGTTTGCTCGCTCGAAGAGCAGAATGTTATCAGCGTCATATAGGAAATTTGACGAAAATCCGGCCACTAGCGGACCTCGTTGTCGGAACGTCACAGCCATTTGAAGAACGACGAAGAAGTCCATAAGTGTTTCAAAGATGAAAGGTAAGGTTAAGGTGCCGGCGTTGATCAGTCCCATAAGGACGCGATACGCATTCGTGTCCCATTCAGAAAAGTAGAGGCATGGTAAATGCGTATTTGGCCTATACAATGGCTTGCGGGGACCAGCCGCTATACCAAGTCAGTGTATTTACCTTCCCACAAAGTCTGGTACTAATTTACGGAAGGATAGAAGGCTTGGTTGGCTCGGCGAGGATTGATCGACCGTGCGGGTGTCAGCACCGCCTCTTACCACTGCACCACCGCGTCCGTTTCAAAGATAAAACCGGAAAACGGTGGTGGTGGTGGTATTGGCGAAATCATAGGGCTTAGAAGTGTTGGAAGGAAGACTTTGATTCAATACTTTATCGATCTCCTTATCCAGTCAGTGCTCTTGAGCTGCAAATGAATTTAGACTGCTTGCTGCAGTCAAGAACACATAGAATTATGAGGAGAAATATGTCAGTAACACCTGCCAGTCCTGTCACCTGGTGGAAATAGCAAAAGCTGTTTGAACCACAGTTTGTCCAATGATCGACGAAGGTCCTAAAAAGTAAGCAGCACGTAATAGGTAAGCGTAACGCGGTCGATGGGCGCTCATGGTACAGTGGTAAGAGGCGCTACTGACATCCGCACGGTCGATCGATCCTCGCCCGGACCAAGCAAGCCATCCATCCCTCCGGGGTCATTAATTGGTAAAAGACTTTTCTGGGAAGGTAAAAACATTAACTTCGCAGAGCGGTTGTCCCCTGCGAGCCATTGTATTGGCCAGATACGCGTTCACCAAGCCTCTACGAACACGAAAAAATGAATTTGAATTGAACACGAATGCGGCGGTGCGTCCTTCGGGGACTGATTAACGCCGATACTTTTACCTTTAATTTACCTTAACGCTGTCGTCAGAAAGAAAGGGCTGGTTATAGTGGGAAATGATCAGACCAAGAACAAGAAGTTAAAGAAGTTAAGTTAAAGTTAGTGACCTATACAATGGCTGGGAGGGGGACGTTCTGCACGGAACCCTAATTGCCAACTCATGGCGCGCGCGAGGTGATGATACCTGCGGACCATTGGCGAGTTCACCGCGCGCACCCACCCTGGTCCTCGGCCCACGCGATCTTGGCGGCGTCCGAGTTCCTCGCTAAGGCGATGGTGACCCGACGGACGAGAGCAGTCACCAGCTCGACCAGATCGGCAGCGAGAGCTATCGCTCACCGATTTATAGGGCGCGTAAGGAATCAAACATGCAGTACCCCTACACGTGTCTATATCAGAATTTCGAGCTCTATTCAATGAGCTCAATCGCATTGGGGGAAAACTGTCGAGAACACAATTCTGTGCCGAAATTACATATGGGTTTCAATTAGGATATTTATTCTATCAAACAACTGGAATCGAATGGAGAAATAATAGCGGTATCCAGTTCATACTCGACCTGTGACGTGCCTGGACATCTTGATACAAAATACCGTTACTTCTCTCGTGCTAACCCCTCTTCCATAGTATCGACCTCAAATCTATAAAGTAATACTATCCAATAAACTATACAGTTTGTAATTTATACAATACTTCGTTACTTCTCTATCCTCCTTTAGTCTTCTCTCAGCATCACGCTTTCTAAGACGCTTCATCTCATCGGAGTTCTGGAACCAAATTAGGGGAGCTAAATTGTTTCTATGGAGTTGATGTTCTGGGAATCTTTACAGATATTTTCCGTTGTAACGTGCAGTTTGCTTTCAGGTTTGGAACTCTCAAGAGTTGATAAGAGTGGCCAAATCGGGGTGGTCACATCCTAGCAGATTCTTCAACAAACTGCAACGGTTATAAAGTTTTCGGCATCACATCACTCAAAAATAGAATTTCGCCGGTGGTTTTTCATGCAATTTAGGCACAGAATTGTGTTCTTGACAATTTTCCCCAAATGCGATTAAGCTCATTGAATAGAGCTCGAAATTCTGATATAGGCACGTGTAGGTGTAGTGCATGTTCGACACCTTACAGTGCCTTACGCGCCCTATGAATCGGTGAGCGATACTCTCCTTCCCGATCTGGTCGATCTGGTGACTCTTCTCGTTCGTCAGGTCACCATCGCCTTAACGAGGAGCTCGTCCGCGGCCAAGATCGCGCGCCGCGAGGACCTGGTGCAGGTGAACTCGCCAATGGTCCGCAGGTATCATCACCTCGCGCGCGCCATGAGTTGGCAATTAGGGTTCGTGCAGAACGTCCCTCACCCACAATGGCTTGCGGGGATCAGCTGCTATACCAAGTCAGTGTATTTACCCACCCACAAAGTTTGGTACCAATTTACCCGGCCCCGGAGGGATAGGAGGGTTGGTTAACCCGGACGTGGATCGATCCCTCGACCGTGCGGGTGTCAGTAGCGCCTGCGTTTTTGCCCAGTATTGTATTTATCTATTTGAGTACGCTGTTCAAGACAGACGTAAAGGCAAAGGTGATGGTGCCGGCGTTGATCAGTCCCCTGAGAACGCACCGACGCATTCGTGTTCCATTCAAGTCGTAGAGGCATAGTGAATGCGTATTTGGCCTATACAATGACCTGCAGGGGCCAGCAGCTATACCAGGTCAGTGTCTTTACCTTCTCAGACAAGTCTGGTACCAATTACCCGACCCCGGAGGGATGGAAGGCTTGGTTAGCCCGGGCCTGGATCGATCGCTCGACCTTGCGGGTGACAGCAGCGCCTCTTACCATTGTACCACGCTCGCCCAAAAAAATTCACAGGGTAAAAATTTGTACTTCAGGCATGGAAAAGAGTATCAAGTTATAGGAAACGAAGGCATATGAGCCTACCTAGGATCAGACAGCCGCATCATTATCATTGTCGACACCTGTTATCAAAGTGTAAAGCATCAATATCAACACACAAAACGTAAATGTACCTAGAACAAATAATTGGTGAGAATAGAGTCTGCTGCAAGGCATCTGAAAGAGGCCTAAAAGTGCGGGATGGGAGCAGTTTCTACATACTAATCGAAGATTAGCAAGACCTGCTCTGACATTAAGGAAATTTAATCTAATGATTGCTTAAGGTTTGGGAAATGTAGTTTCCATAGCCTGCCCCTTGTTATAGAAGGACGTAAGGGGTAAAAATGGGAACGATTAACCGCGGACTGACCATCCAGGGCCGGGATTCATGAACAAAAGCTCCGGTGAAATTCAGCGGCCTGTTCACCGCCAAAGTGACTCACCGCGCGTTGAGGAATCCCGTTTTGGTGGGTAACCGAAGGGAATACTGTAACCGGCCGGTGAGCCGTTCATGAATCCGGGCCCAGAAGTTTTCGATTCATTCGAACATCGGGCTCCGAGGTGACTCCAGATTTTGAGGACCAAAATATTTATTCCCAAACGCAGAGGTGGAAATTCTGCCATACAGAAAACGCTCCCCGCCGCATCAGGAATTTTGTTTGGTAAAGTTATTTTGACTACATTCAAGCAATAAATATAAAGTAAATTGCCACTTGACAAAACCATATCCAACCTTTGCAGTAGGAGAATAGACACCAAGAAATGGACGGAAACGCTCACTAACTGGTAATATAGGCTTTCACTGGAGCAGTGTAATGCATATGCCGTTTTTAAGCCTTGCGTGTGGTCTACCGCCCTGAGCAATTAGCATGAACCTTGCGCTTGAAGTTTGCACCTCGTATTGAGTTGTCATCAATCTTTCTGCTTTCAAATGCACCAGCACAAGATGCATTCAACCCTCTTGCAGCATAACTTAACAAATTGGCACCGTTTTGCCTCAGGGTAGGGATGAACAGCCCTAAGTGGGTGCAGGCTCAAATCTCTAATCCTTGTTGTATCAGTGTACAATTTACAGGGTGGCCGGAAAATATGGGCCGCTTGAAACAGACTTATAACTTTTCACTAAGACAACTTCAAGCCATGAAAATCTATTGACGGATTACTAGCAACATAACAATGCATGCAAATTGAAAGCGTTCAATTTGGTTGCATGATCGGTGAATACATGAACGAAGACTTGAGAGAAAGGCATCGACGACCCGCCGCAGATAGTCGTTGTCTATTTCATCCCAGGCTTGGACAAGCGCAGCCTTGAGAAACGCCAGACTGCTATGCCTGGTAGAGCACGACTTCTTCTCCAAAACCTCCGAAATGGAGTAGTCCAAAGGATTGAGCTTGGTGGCCAATCCTTCGATGCGACGAAATCCGACAAATTGCTTCGAGACCACTCCTGCACCACCTTGGCCTTATGAGTGGGCACTCCGTCTTGCTGAAACACGTACGATCTTGGTCCAAAGTGCAGATTAACCACGGGTAAAGATGCTTCTTCGAGACGTCTTCCAAGCAATTATCGGCGTCGATCTTCACTCCAGAATCCAAAAAAACAATTGGTGCCTTCCCGTCGCTCATGATGAATGCGTAAACCATGATCTTTGCCGGGTTAGCACTTCGCGCAACAAGTCCACCATACTCACAGACTTGTCTATGATTTCGTGCACTTATTCTATCGCTCTGGCGATTGAAAGCTTTGTCTATCGTTAAAATTTTTCCGTCCGAAAAAAACAATTGAGAGGTGTCGTCCATTGGCGGCGCGATGCAGCAACCTTCGGCAACATTCAATCCTCTTCCGTTTATTTGTTTCTGACAAGACATGGCATTTTGGCAGCTTACAACTTCTTAGCCTTAGTTTTTCATCCATTAAGTTGTGCTCGCTCCATTGACTAATTCCAAGCTCATTCGCCACCTTTCTCATCGATCTCCTTGGGTTTCGGTCAATTTTCTTTCGAATAATTTCCAAATTAATAGGCAAAGTTGGAGAATCCGGTCGACCACTTCTTAGACGGTACGTCTCTGATTCAATTCCACGAAATCGAGCCGTAGCTTCCCGGCTTGCACGAGGGTTGATTTTCAGCAGTTTTGCAATGTTCGTCGTGGAGTGGCCTGCACGGTGAACCTCGATTATGGCGAGTCCTTTTGGATGAAGAGCGACCATTGTTCAAAGAACTGAGTCTATGATCCCATATCTATTGGCTACTCAGGGGAAGGTTTGGCCGATCAAATGCTACCATAGATCAGTGGAAGTCACAGCTAATAAAACTTTAACAAAGACTCGAAAAAGGCGGCCCATAATTTCCGGCCACCCTGTATAGTTTGCCTATCTGACCCACAAAAACAAACAATTTTCAACACTTCGGTCGGAAACCAGCTAAAAAGTGGTCATCATGGTTAAGTGATCAACTAACCAAACCTTCCGTACCTTCGGAATTGAGTGAATTGGTAACAGACACAGACTTATCTGGGAAGGTGGAGACACTGACGTGAACGGCGGCCGGCCCCGCAAGTCATTTTTTAGGACAAATACTCACCATGCCTCTACAATTCCGAAAGGAAGACGAGTGCATGGCGCGTTCTCAGGAGCCTGATCAACGCCGACGATTTTACTTTTCTTTTACTTAGTCCGATTGATACCTACGATAAGCCAGAGATTCGTAATATATGTACATACTTCTCGAGCCCTTATAAAAGCAATCGTCTAGTTCGAAAAAACAACGAGAAAAAAAAAGAAAGGAAAAAAGATAGACATTTTTCAGAGAAAATAAAATAGGTGATGAGCCAACCGATCAATGGAGCGAACCTATATCCCGGAACTAATATTGATTGCTGTCGTCGCCAATATGAGGCGGTTGGAGACGATCAGTATAGGGTCGTGCACAGTCGACGACCAATACGACACGGCAATGATAAGAGATAGCGGCCGGTGTCGTATTGGTCGCGTCCAACTTCGGCATTTGCGTTGCCGAAGTTGCCGCATGCGGCGAGTAGGACACCGCGTGTGCGGCGTCGTCTCGTACAGGGATGAGTGCTCATTCGCGCGCGGCGAACAGTGCGGCGATTTGTCGTGTCGCATTGGTCGTCGACTGTGCACGACCCTCATGGTGGCAATTAGATCTCTAGCTGACCCACACCTGGCACGTTCCCCTTTCTTACCTCAGACAGATCCTACTAATAAATTAGCGAAATCACCATGTCTGATTGTCAACTCTAGGTCCCGCCGTGATTGCCCGTTACCGTACTCACAGTGACGTACTTCACTAGTTCTTCGCCGTCTTTTGCTGCATGCTTTTTGTTCTTCATTTCATTTGTTAATATAAATGTTTTAAACCATTCATTAGTTCATTTGGCGGTCTGCACACCGCTGAATGGCTGGTATAAATATAACCCAAGCATCACCACTGCTTGGTACATTCCTAGTCTACCGTACGGTCCCAAGGTAAATTTACCCGTGTGCAGGTGTAATTTCTGCTAATGTTTTTATCCAGGGCAGGGCGAAAAGATGAGATACAGTACCGTCAGTTGATTGATACTTGGAGATGCTAGGTTATTCGCAAAACACTGACTTCGGACGGGAATTGAACACGCGTCTTTCTGTTTCCGGCAGACTGCACTAACCACTGTGCTATCGATGTACTGATGTCAATCAACTCATTCTCGTCTATAAACCGCTAAACAAAAAGCGGCAAATAGCAGAATAGTACCGTCAGTATTTTTTCTGTCAAAACGCGACCTAAACAATCGCTTTAGAATCATTTGTATGTATTAGATAAAAAACACACCGCCGGGATCAGAAAAGCGTGGTCTACCCGACAGTGATGGAAGCGTAGAGAGTACAGTAGCAACCCTCATCATACTGTACAGTAAGCATACCTTACCATCTACCACTAACAGCAAGTCCAACAACAGCAACAACAGCAGAGGCGTAGGCGGCTGAAGAAAGCTCAGCTTCAGTTGACAACCTGCTGTCGAGCTAAACTCCGCCCCAGGGAGCTGTCTCGGCTCAGCCAGCTCGGCCGAGCCGAGCAGCCGAGCACCAGCCGAATGCCAGACGAGGAATGTTCGCGACGAAACAATTGATGACAATATTGGTGGCACTGGCGGGTCCCCCAGGGTCATCGGGAGCTGATTTCGTCGTCATGAGCGGCTGACATCTGAGCTCGGTCGGTGGTCGGAACGCCGACGACGAAGGTGAAGTCGCCGATAAGACTGACATGTGATGAGCACCGGCCGTCGCAGGGGAGTTTTCGCTGGACCGAGGGGATGATGTGTCTGAAGAAGCGAAACGAGATCAAGGGTGCTACTGCAAGGTCCTTTATGGAAGAAAACGTGAATAAGAAACGGAAAGAATGTGCATGGCTTCATCTCTGTCACTCGTACTTTTCTTCCTCCCTCTTGCGAAGACGTGTTAGAGCTGATCGTTCCCATTATCTTTCAACCAGCTATTCAGCGGCCTGCCGGCCAACAAACGACTGCTAAATACACACTAAAAACAAAAATACATGAACTGAAATAAAGATTTGAAATAAAGCAAAAAGGATTTAAAATAAAACGACGAACAAATAGCATTTAACAAAAGACGGCGAGCTGAACTGATGAAATGCGCCCGTGGGAGTACGGTAACGGGCCATCGCGGCGGGACCCATACGAGCCACCCATGACAAACATCGCTTCGTTTTCGCTTATTGTATAGTAGCATGTTCCATCTGTCCTGGTAACTCGTTTGAACTTCAGACCATCCTATCCCCCTTACCTGTGGATCTGAAATTATATACCATTTTCACTTTGGATTGGACACTTTTCAAACCAAATTGGACGTTTTTCAAACCACGTCGGACGTTTTTCAAACCAAGTTTATTTATTTATTTATTTATTGAATACGCCATCAGGCGTGCCATTACAAGTGATGTTTAAAGTGAATTGGTCGAAGGCGATAGGTCCTCATAATCACTGCGACGGCTGGTGCTCATCATATGTCAGTTGGACACTTTGAAAGCCAGTTTGGGTTGAGAAACTTCCAACGTGGTTTGAAAAATGTCCAATTTGGTTCGAAAAAGGTCCAATTTGGTTTGAAAAATGTCCAATTTGGTTTGAAAAAGGTCCAATTTGGTTTGAAAAATGTCCAATTTGGTTTGAAAAAGGTCCAATTTGGTTTGAAAAAGGTCCAAATCAAAGTGCAAATGGTATATAAATACGATAATCCATGACTGAATGACTAAAGGTAAAGGTAAAGGTGTCGGCGTTGATTAGTCCCCTCAATCTATTCCATCTGTCGTAGTAACTCGTTGGAACTCCAGACCATCCTACCCCCCCCCCTTACCTGTGGATCTAAAATTATATACCATTTTCACTTTGTATTGGACACTTTTCAAATCAAGTCGGACGTTTTTCAAACCACGTCGGAAGTTTTTCAAACCAAATTGGGCACTTTGAAAGCCAGTTCGGCTTTAGAAACTTCCAACGTGGCTTGAAAAATGTCCAATTTGGTTTGAAAAACGTCCAGTTTGGTTTGAAAAACGTCCGACGTGCTTTGAAAAACGTCCAAATCAAAGTGCAAATGGTATATAAAGACGATAATCCATGACTGAATGACTAAAGGTAAAGATAAAGGTGTCGGCGTTGATCAGTCCCCGATCTGGCTTGGTTGGCCCGGGCGAGGATCGATCGACCATGCGGGTGTCAGCAGCGCCTCCTACCTCGGCACCACGCGCGCCCTGAATGAGTAGTGGTAGAAAAAGAAGGGTATCTGCTTACTTGTTTGTGCACTTCTGATAATTGCATGTAGTATGAACTTCCTTAGTTTTCTAGTATCTTCCCTCTTTTTTATCTCTTTCCTTTTTCATGAAATGTGTTGTTATTTGAATAAAAATAGTGGAAAAAGAGGGAAAGTGACAGAACGTGACTTGGCTGGCTCGAATTTAATCAGAAAATATAATAAGATGTGTACGATAGTTGATAAAGGCCCGTTCACACTTTGCTGTGGCAGCAAAGCGGCGTCTTTCGCGTCAGGACCAGCAATAAGCGATTCGCATCGGGACCGCCATGACTACTGCCATACATATTCATGAACTCTTATTCACTTAACCATGAGTGCTCTGCTGGAATAAAATAAAATATTAATAGTAAAGATCCATTAGAAACAGTTCTGTACTGCCATTGGTCAAAACAACTATACTAGGAAATGATTAAAAAAGAAAATTTATGGAGATAGCTATTTGTGAAAATCCATTCACTCCTCTTGGAACAGAAGTTGCTCTTCGGCCAGAGACATTTCGCTTTTCTCATTCTCGCCAGACGGGATTACGGGAAGATTCTGAATCTGATTAGTTTCACTCTTTTTTCGACAGAAATGTCAACTAATGCCGGTTTTCTGATGGCATTTGCAAGCTGGGTGTCCTTCGACGACGAGTCCATTTCATATTTCACTTTCATACAATTTTCATTTGGTCAACTGAAAAATGACGGCGGAAAACTAGCATAGCTAATTTCACTCGGGAAAATGATGGCCGGTGAGTCGTCAAACACCACATCTCCTGGTTTTTGTTTAGTTCCTGCTTGGATACTCGAGCAAGGACAAGCAACCAAGGCCGGAGATGTGCGTCGGAAATCGTCTTGGGACCACCAGGATGGGTCGGCTGGAGGTCGGCTTGATGAGCCTCGTCAAAGGAAGAGAAGGATAGAGGATGGAGCATCGGTGGATTGGTGGCTGGCGGTGGGTGGTCGATGAAGGTCTTCGTCAACCGGCCACTGAGGTGGAGCCGCAATTCAATTCCATCGTCTCTCTCACTACTATCATCAGCCAATCCACGGAAACGAAACGTAAATACACTATAAAATTATCTCGTCGCATTCCCCTGGGTCAACTAGTACGCGCCGATCGGGCGGTAGTCGTAGTTCGGCTCGAAAACACGAAAGAAACACGACGAAGAAAAAAGGAAACCGCAGTAAAAACCAAGTCCCCTGGGGCAAGAACTGGTGCTGAGGGGGCGGAGGGTTTTTCCGCTGGTTTGCACTTTGTGGAAAAACGGATCTTGACTAACTCGAAAGGCAATTATTTTAGCAAAGATGCAAAGTTTCAAAAATGCGAAGACTTTCTGAGAAAAAAAGAGAAATTTTTCGCTCATCTGTCTATATCCCCTGCCTTTCTGTTGACAACGACGTTGGGTCTCACATGCCACCATTGTTTAGATGCACTATGAGTAGAGTTCACCAAAAAAGAACATTCTGACATTACAGGGCGAACGTGGTGGCAGTGGTAAGAAGCGCCGCTTTCATTTGCACAGTCGGGTGATCGATCCTTACCTGTGTTAACCGGTCCTTCCAGCCTTCAGGGTCGGTCGGACACGTTGGGTTCAGGGTTTAGATTCTATGTATTTCAAAGATTCTGATTCATCAAAATCGAGAATCCTGATACCTGTAGTGGTATCCTATGCTTATGTACCTTCACGAGTAAGGATACGCGCGCCACTCAGGGTATATGCGGGGTATGTAGCTGCAATATCGATGGTTATTCTGAGCCGGGTTTTTTTCGGAAAGGTAAAGACAGTGGCTTGGTATAGCGGTTGGCCCCGCAACTGACTATATAGGCTAAATATGCATTCACCACGGCTCTGACTAGTGAATGGAAGACGAATGCATGGCGTATCCTTGGGGGTCTGATCAACGCCATCTATTATGCGTATAATAGTAAAAACATGGATGAGACCAAACAGCTCAAATTATTTTCTGCTACAGAATTTTTTAGAAACTAAAATAATCGCCGCACCATTTCAAGCATTAGCGTTCCGTGGTCTCCAGTCTATGAAGAATCTCCGAAATTCCTATTGGGAACAAGAAAATCCAAAGTACCTTGCTAAAGTGTGTCGAACCTAAGAAGTTCCGATGTTTTCCGGGACATAACGAATTTATGAGTGTCACACCAAACAGCTGTTCATCCACCGGTCGGATTTAGGTCAGCTTCGCATTATATTAATCGACATAAAATGTACTCCGCGAAAAAAGTAAACAGGTGGCATCGGCTCGGTGAAAAAAAAGAGCTGGATCTCTATTGATTGGGATTCGGACTTTCCACGATGGCATCGAATATTTATTTATTTATTTATTTATTATATGCGCATAAGGACGCGCCAAAAGGGCCGGCGTGGTACAGTGGGAAGGGGCGCTGCTGTCACCCGCACGGTCAAGCGATCGATCCCGGCCCGGGCAAACCAAGTCTTCCATCCCTCTGGGGTCGGGTAAGTTGGTACCGGACTTGTCTGGGAAGGTAAAGACACTGACCTGGTATAGCGGCTGACCCCCGCAGGTCATTGTATAGGCCAAATACGCATTCACTATGCCTCTACGATTTGAATGGAACACGAATGGGGCGGCGCGTCCTCAGCGGACTGATCAACGCCAGCACCTTTACCTTTACCTTTTACCTCAAGGACGCGCCATAAGCATGTAATAAACAAAACATTAACATGAATATAATAAATGTGACAAGTAAGAGAATACATGTACTTCCGACTTAGTATTTCTGAAGGTTGAACGGAGGCATGGACCCTTCTTCCGACAGGTGTATGTAGGTCTACAACCACCTACAGTACAGTACCCAAGATCGTGGTCACACTTAGCTTTCTCAGGGAAGCGATCACCTGATGGCAGTTCCAATAGGAAATTTTAGAGCGACATGGTTCTTCGCGGGTTTACGTGATGCAGTGGTAAGAGGCGCTGCTGACAACGGCACGACCAAGCGATCGATCCTCGCCCAGGGTAACCAAGCCTTCCATCCTCTGGGGTCGGGTAAATTGGTACCACACTTGCCTGGGAAGGTGAAGACACTGACTTGTTATAGCGGCTGCTCCCCGTAAGGAATTGTATAGTCCAAATACGCATTCACCAGGCCTCTACGATTCTCAGTGGAATACGCATGCGTGGCGCATCATCGGAAAACTGCACCACGCAGTCTCCTTTACCTTTACCTCCTTACCATCTGGGTAGCGGAATCAGAAGAAGAACCTCCCCTCCCTACCCCGAGAAGAGCCTAATTAATGTCCCCCGTTGCCTCGTTAGGTGATAAAGAAATCAGTAAGTTCACTTCCATTAACTAAAAAAGAGAATGAACTGAGCTGAGGCGATCGTTGAGGCAATATGAGGAGAATTTTTGCAGTCAAAGAGCTCTGGGTAAAAGACCAACCGGTAATGGAATGCGCCGGATAATGGCCAAGATGGCGATAATGGTCCAATTCCGTGGCAAATTGGTCCTCAGCGAGAAGATGTGCTTTATGTGGACTAAAGAGGAGGAGAAAATTTAGTACTTTTTCGAAAGACCGTCCGAAATGCGGCAAATTCTGCCTCCTATTTGATGACCCTAGGGTCCAACAAATCAAAAAAAACGGCTAGCCCAAGACCTTTAGCCTCATGGCAAAGGTAAAGGTAAATGAGTCGGTGTTCACCAGTTCTCTGAGGGGGGGGGGGCAGCCGCTAGACCAGGTCAGTCTCTTTACCTTCCCAGAGAAGTCTGGTACCAATTTACCCGACCCCAAAGGGATGGAAGGGTTTTTTTTCAGCCTGGTCATGGAACGATCGCTCATCCGTACAGCTAGCTCTCCACAAAGCACCTTGTATGAAATTCCTTGGTAGTCTAAATCGTTGATAGGTATTTCCATTTAGCCAGCCAGTATTCGCTATAAATGTCGGAGGTATGGGTTCCAATCCCGCCGCGGTCACAGTTTTTGTGAACATCCCTTTAATAAACCCTTCTTCTACACATCCTTCCTTTACATACCAAAAAATTGTGGTTATGAGATTATTATCAAGAAAATTAAAAATTCAAAAATCAAAAAAAATTAAAAATCAAATTATAGTGTTACGTCTTAACTACAGCCCCTGGCCGCCCTGCCTTACCTTACCGCCGACTGTCATTATTCACCCAGGTTATTGGTATTAATTGGCATATTTTTTGGAAGACCAACAAGGCTTATAAGGCAGTTACCAAAATGGGAAAAAGGTAAAGGAAAGCTGGTTAGGAGTCAGTCTTCTGTGAATGCGCCACGCACCTGTCTTCCATTCAGAATCGTAGAGACATGGTGTTTGGCCTATCCAATTGCGGAAAACGTCGTTGTCTTCACCTTTCCAGTGAAGTCTGGTAGCAACTTACCCACCCTCCAAGGGCGTGGAACGTTTGGTCGAGAAAATCTGAATCCGCTCCACTGGTATGTTAGGACGTCGAAGCAAATAAGGATGTCTCTTTTTACCCAATCGAGGGAAATCGCCTCGTCCGTGTCAATCTTTCTCAAGATGAATCGCCAATCGAAAATTCAGGCCACATTTGAAGCGGCCGGCCACAGAATTTATGGTCCCACCGAAAACATATTCGGAGATTTATTGCCGTTACGCACTTGAGATCCTCCGTTCAATTGAAACGGCACTTTTGACTTTTTTCTTTAACGGCCACTATCTGCGCCCGGAATAGCGGGCCTCCATTTTGAAATAAAATTTAAAAAAAAACAAATTTCCAAAAGCTTCCCATCAAGCGCATCAGACAGGGCTCAAAATTCTGATCCAGGTCGAGTTCATGTTGCTGTTTTTCGTATCACTGCGTTCATGGTTCTAGGGAAATAATCAATGAGAAGAAATGATGTTTTCTCGACATGCATGGCGCACTCCACCCCCCGCCCGGATCAAGCGAGACCATGGCGGATGTTCAGGGGTTAGCCCAGACAGTTAGCAGACGGTGCATTGCCGTTGGGATTGCCAGCCGGGTGGGACAAGGCGCCGATGATTACCCTTACCAAAAGCTCTTACCCACTGGGTATATCTACAAAACTGATTAGGTTCCACTGTGCTGAAACGACTTCAACTCGATTCATGGCTCCTTTTTTGTTACCTTGTGCAGGTAACATTTTTTTTGTTACCCCATTGGAAAGTCTGCTATCAGGACGCGAGCTTCGAAACTTGGGTATAGATAAAGGTAGTCATATTTCAAGGATAGGTGAAGTTCTGGGCCCAAATTCACTAACGGACTAGCGGTCTCCGAAACCGCGGCGCAGCCAGAGCCAGACGGCAGAGTCGATGAGAGATTACGTTTAACATAGGAAGTTTAGGATACGTAGAGAAAGGTGCGCACCGTTCACAGGCTATATTTCGGGGTTTATCGGGGTTTACCAATGATGAATGTGGGCCCTGGTTACTCAGAAAGTGGGGGTAATTGAAACTGATTGTAACAAAATAGTAGCAACTGTGGTCCACACCGAGGCATAGTTGGGTGAATAGGTTTCATTTTAGGGTCCAACAGGGCTGGCGACAAAATACTCTTACCCATCGGGTATACCACCTAAAAGGAGCAGATTATTGCGTGATTTGCACTTATCTTTCCAATTGTTCACAGGGCTAAATCCTGTAATTTTTTAGTATACAAGACGTTTCCAGGCCTAGATACCTCTATAGAAAGCCTTGGTAAAGTGCAGGATTACGGTTCTTATACTGGGTTACCGCTCTCTGAGTTTCCAGCAAATCACTTCTTCATGCATTCAAATCTCAGGAATTTATTGCATTGTTAGAAGGCCATTCAAATAAATCAACCTGTCGGATATTTTTAGACCTGATCCTACTTATAGCGGCCAGGTGTTCTCGTCAGCGCATAACGCATGGACAGATCGTCTATTTTTCTTCTGCTGAGGCACAGATCTTGAGTTACTGATTCCTTTGAAGAATTTTATTCCTAAGAGTATTGGTTTATAAGGGAATCATTAAAAAACGAGGCCAGAAAGTTTGTCTTTTCCAACGAGTGACCTTCCGGTACTGTAGGTACGCTGCTCACCGTCACAACTCGTTGCAAACAGGCTTCATTCAGGGAATTCAAGCATTCGTTTCAATATTAATATGCAGCTTATAATAAATAGTAAAATTATACCAAAAGTCAAGTCACACAGTAGTCTGTCCCATTATAAGCCACGGCCAGAGTCCTTTTTGGGTCATTAACGAGGCTACTCACGATTTCTTCCATGGTCTGGACTATAACGAAGAACTTTCACGGCTTTTCGTGATAAGTATAAAACATAAGTTATAAAAGACGGTATGTACAGTACCGGACATAGCTTTTGATCACTTCCCGTAAAAGCCGCTTAGGAGCGTTCCAAAGCGGGTTTTTTAAATAACTTTGTTGAAACTCAATTATTTGTAAAACTATACACATATTTGAGCTCAGCAGTTCGAGCTCTGTCGACTGGTATTCAAAGATCGATACAAATGCAAAATATGACCCTTTTGCCGACCCCTCAAATCTCGCCTAGTCGGCCCCTGAGAGACCAACCAACCCCAGAAGGACCGACCAGGCGAGATTTGAGGGGTCGGCAAAAGGGCCATATTTTGCACTTGTATCGATCTTTGAATACCAATCGACAGAGCTCGAGCTGCTGAGCTCAAATATGTGTATATTTTTACAAATAATTGAGTTTCAACAAAGTTATTTTAAAAAGCCGCTTTGGAACGCTCCTAAGCGGCATTTCCGGGAATAAATCAAAAGCTATGTCCGGTACTGTATGTGAAGAAGTTGCTAACATGATTAAGAAGGTCCTTCTCAGATACTTGAGGGCACCAGAAGTAGACAGAGGGAATAGGTGATCACGTGAAGAACAGGAGGAATGTCAGTCTAAAAACGCAGTTCGACAAGAACAAAAAAGAGAATAATAGAAGCATTTCTTGTTTCTGAATTGAGGCAACAAGGAAAAGCAAAAAATTCACGAGGACAGGATGTGAAGAGGCTGTTTGTCCGTAAAGAAGAACGTTGTATGTAGGTTGCAAGAAAGGTAGTAGGTGGAAGAAGAGAAAGGGAATTAAAGAGAATATGAGGAACAAGAGGAATGCGATGGTTCAAGAAAATGCAGTCGGACAAGAGCGGTCGTGAAAAGTTGAGCCGTTTTACATTTCAGCTGACAATGTTATTTCCTTATTTCTTTTTTCTGCGTTTTGTTACGTTATGTTATTCCCTCCGTTTTGAGGCTGCACAAATATAGGTTGTTCTAGATTCTATTGCTTTCATACATGCCTAAAGCGTGTAATAAATGTTAAATGTTGATAAAAATGGAACGTTTTTCGGGGGTATCTTGTTCAAATTGTTCCCGTCACCATTTTGAGTTTTGTGTTGTTGATTACTGTACTTTTTAGCACCACGTGTGGAATTACTCCATGTAAAAAATTGAAATTGAAAGATGATGCTTCAACTTTCTCTCTTAAGTACCCAATTTAAACTACAAAACTAATAACATAGGTGATAATGAGAGATGTGGGCTTAATGAAAGATTTTGGCATTGATTAATCGAAATGTTGATACAGCAGTCCATAGAGAATACCCAGAAAGGAAAGTATTGATAACGACAATGTCCAGCAACCAGCGGTACCCGTACCTAGAAATGAAATTTAACGTAAAACTCGTGGAGAGAATCCTTCAAACGATGGTAGATTAAGAAACCCGAAACTTGGAACCTTTTTTGTTCCAAAACTGAGAAAATGAGGAAAAGTTGCGAAAACCGCGAAACAGCTGCCTGATGAAAACTGCTGGCATGAAACTGGAACTGAACGGAACCGACGAGAGCGGAAGGTGAGGGGAGACGGTGAACGGACGGCCGCCGGATGTAATGGGAGAACTAAGAAAAATTTACATCGCCTGAGGCAACACATCCGCAGCTGCTTTTCCACCGAAAGCCGCCGGCCGAAAAGTGTAAGAGGCATGGGTGACAGGAGCGGCCGATCGGCCGCACAGGAATCCGCGACGTCCAGTTGAGATTGGTGCGCTCCGCCTCGATACAATTGGAAAACACAACAACCGAGAGCCAACAACACAAGTGGATTTCATGGGAATTCTTGTCCTTTCTCCCGGGCTAGCCAGGGTCTAGTCTCCGGGGAAAATTGCCGCGAGCAATGTTTTTAGTTTACCCGAGGCTAGCCAGGGTTACCTAAGTGTTGCATGGGAATTCGTGCTCTGTTTCCCGGGCTAGCCAGGGTGAAGTCTCCGGGGAGAATTTGCTTGGCGCATGGTTTTTTAGTTTACCCGAGGCTAGCCAGGGTTACCTAAGTCTCCGGGAGAAATTGCCAGGCGCACGGTTTTTTGTAGTTTACCCGAGGCTAGCCGGGGTCAATTCTCCCGGGAGAGATTGCCGCGAGCAAAGTTTTTTTAGTTTGCAATAGGCTAGCCAGGGTTAAGTCTGCGGGAAGAAATCGCCACTGGTAAGGTTTTCTAGTTTACCCGAGGGTAACTAGGGTTAAATCTCCGGGGGAACTGCCGCGAGCAAGGTTTTTCAGTTTACCCGAGGCTGGCTAGGGTTGAGTCGCCGGGGAGAAATTGTCTCGAGCAAGGCTTTTTAGTTCCCATAGAAGCGGCCGCAGTTAAAAAGAAGATTGACTGGCACATCCGATCTGTTCAATGGGCCCTCTTGACCATAAAAAATAACAGCAATTAGGATCGTAAGAAAGGCTTTCCTATTCTTTAGAAGAAGAAGTATTGTGAGCAAGAAGTGTTTGTGCTTGTGCTTGTGCAGAAGTAGTAAGTGGCGGCGTTGTCACCAGCATGGCCAAGCGATCGATTCTAGGCAAACGAATCTTCCCACCTGGGGGAATCCACTGTATCTTGCATGGAAGACCAGTCATCACTCTTTGATTCTTTTGCTTTTAATCCAAATAAGGAGAGGGAGTGGTACGGTGTTAAGAGACGCTACCGGCACTTACACGGTCGATCGATCGATCCTCCCCCGGGCTAACCAAGCCTTCCATCCCTCTGGGGTCGGGTGAATTGGTACCAGACTTGTCTGGGAAGGTAAAGATGCTGACTTGGTATAGCGGCTGGCACCCAAAGGACACTTGGAAGACCATTACCGACACCTTTACCTTTACCTTAACCCTTTCCTCAATATATTTACCAGCTGCGACATTTGAACTATAATTACTTAACGGCTACTCTCTCTTTACCTGCTCTGCACTATTCGGACGCCTGGGACGGAAGGGACCTTCTTCATATCACTAGTGGACTGATCAACGCCAACTGTTTACTTTATTTTGTTACTTATCCGTTCGAAACCTATAAAAAGCCGGCAATTCCTGAGGTATTCCACGAGAAATTATGAGAACAATCGTTAACCTCGGAAACTGAACAACTCGAAACAAAACGAAACGAAAGAAAATATATATATATATATATATATCTAGGAGAAAATGAAAAAGGTGGTGAGCGGACCGGCAAATGGAGCCGACGGATCACCCTGAGCTGACATTGATCGTTTGGTATATGGTGGCTGGAGTAGGTCACTGGACGGTTGATCTGCAGATCAGGTATGTACAGCTCGGTAGACCTTACCCTACCTCATTCCATTTAAGGGTATGCACTTGACTGAGTTTGAGTTCCGTGGAGGGTTATATAGAGTTATTATACATCCCTTGTATACAGGAGGATTATATACAATAGCTATTTTCTCCGCGACTGGACGGCTACTTTCAAAACTTTATTATTTATTTATTTATTTATTTAATTAATAATTTGTTTATCGTGCACTTGACGTTGGCGTCTAAACAACGCGTTAGGAAGGAAAAACCTGATGCTATCACATATTTGATTCGATTTCATTGTCTAGTTACTAATATATGGAATTTTACATGAAAGATTGTCCTAAGATTTCACCATTTTTTGACCATAAAAAATTTTGGCATAAATCTCTGGTCTATTAATGACTTGAACCTTAAATTAATAGCCATAAAAAAGCTAATTTTTTCTCTATCAGAAACCACTAGACAAGCAGAAGCTCAGTAGTTCCTAAGAAACATTCGTTTAAAACTGCATATGAATGTGGGTTCGAAATTTTTCAAAAATCTCGAATTTCCAGCAAGGGCACATATTGGTGTATTTCCAATAAGAGTTATTCAAACTGTCATTGGATAAAATTTTCCTAATAAAATTCCTTTTACTTTAGCGGTCTTCACACAAAAATGCAAGGTGACATATCTTTTCGCGAACTTCAGTAAAAGGCAGAGAGTGAGTTCAGCTCAGAAATTGAGAACATTAATAGGTAAAAATGCCAGTGATGGGCTCATAATAGAGTCCATAGGAGGCAATCCTGAATGGAAAACGAATGCGTGGCGTGACCACCTCACCCTTTTTACGTATAATTTCGTCACGTTTCCTGTTGCCCTCTTTGCTCTTTCTGACAGGAAATCTGAAGTCAGAGTGACCGAGCAATTTTCGTGCAAATTTACAGCAGCGGACTTCCTCTATAAATACTCCAAGTGTCATGAAAAATTCATGGAATAATTCTGCTGGGGTCGTGGTTTACTTACCTCTACGGTATAATTTACTCCACTTCTCACACCTGTAGTCCTTCCGATGAAGGCCTAAATCTAGAAAAATGGAAAAAAATGTGCTTGTATTTACCTGGATAGGTTACTGAATTGTACCTTTCGGGGTTCTTTCATTTCAACCTGATAAGTGTGTTTTCGTGGAATTGTTGTTGTTGATAGAACGCTGAGGAATTTCATTCATTCTGACATACTTTTTTAGATGGATTCGCGATTGGTGTGAAGTAGCCGATCGAACATCTGCAGATGTTCAGTAATCGTGAAAAACTCGGCAGCAGCCGTCGTGAACATTTGGTGCTTTCGTCGAAGCCGAGTGTGGGAGATCTCATACACATTTTGATTGATGATTTCCTCACCTGAATACATTCTTTGCCCATTTGTTACGCTCAAGGTTCTGTACTCGGTTCGGCCATTCGAAGGCTTCAGTGAGAATTTTTGAGTGACAAACTGCAGGTTTTCCCTACTTCCGAGCGGCGCGGTCAGAGTTCGACAAACACGGTTGTCGTCAGTTAAGACGAGACGGACTACGAATGACATCATTATGGTATTTAAGATTCTCGAAGGTATTGCTAAGGTTGACCTCGCCGAGTGCTTCCATTTTACACCTGGAGCCGTATGCTCGTCTCACCCGAGATTACTGGGGGATGGGGCAGGGGGAGGAGCCAGCTAGTATGATTGGAGTCCACCCATGTTTCATTTGCTCTTACTGGCTGGCTCCTCCCCCTGCCCCATCCCCCAGCAATCTCGGGTGAGACGAGCATACGGCCCCTGGTGAAACTAGGACCAAACATGGCGGTACAAGACTCTCTGACTCGGTGGCGAAAAGTCAGATCAGAGAAAACTTCTTCTCCCACAGATCATTGCTGTTCTTCATTCCCTTTATCAAGGAAGGGGGTCTAAAAATAACTACAGATCGTTTTAGAAAGTTTCTTGACCACCGACTGCAACAATCTCTTACATCGAACTTATAGCTCCCTTCTAGTTCACCATCCTTTCGTCCTACTGTTAAATTAGCTGTTTCTGTTTTTTGATGTTCTTTTTCTTTTTTCCTTTATTGCTATTTCGTTGTACTTACCTCTCTCGCTCAGAAGAATGGTGTTTGGTTTTGAGATGTCTTCTTCAACTGGCCAATGTGTTTGTTTTTACGAGGAATGAAATGTCCACGTCTCAATAATGTAAAGTAAAGGTCAATATCGGCACCCAAAATCGGCGCATATTCAAGTTTACTGTTCATGCAGTACCGGACGCGCCGCAACGATAAAGCGGCAGTAGCGGCGCTCCGGAGCGCCGAAATGCGCCGTTTCGGTGTCCGCCCGTGGTGACCCGGGAGGAGTTGACCACAGTTCATTCGCATCCCATGCTCAATGGGGGGCCCGCGTGTAACTCCTTCGAGCCACCCCGTGGGGCACCTTACTCTTAGCTTGGGACGCCAGGGAAAGACACGCCGCATATTTATAGGCGGCGAGGAGGAGGCGGAGCTTAGGCGGTGCAACGAGGTCCGCGTTTATATAGTCGGCGAGGAGGGGGCGGAGCCAAGTCGGTGGTAAGTCACCAAGCGAGGGACGGAAGCGGCAACGGGATCTGAAAATTGAGGGGTCAAAAAAATTGACTAAAATCAAGTTACACGAATCTGGGAAAAGTGCATGTGGAGAGATAGAGCTCAAGCTGCTGAGCTCGAATATATACTTATTTTTGCAAATAAACCAATTTTAAAGAAGTTATTCAGAAACGGCGGGTTTCGGCGCTCGGAGGCGCTGCTACCGCCGTTTTATCATTGCGGCGCGTCCAGTACTGTATTTGGGAGCGCACCCGCACTGTCGAGATTTGGTCCCCGTCTTGGTTAACCAAGTCTGCCATCCCTCCGATGTCGGGTAAATCAGTACAAGACTTGTCTGGAAAGGTAAAGACACTGACTTGGTACGGCGTCTGGCCCCTGCAAGCCATTGTATAGGCCAAATACAAATTCACCATGCCTCTGCGGCTCTGAATGGAATACGAATGCATAGCGCATTCTGAGAAAGCTGATCAACGCTGACACCTTTACCCTTACCTTTTACGGTCCATGTTTGACTTCTGCGATTCGTTCGCGTTGTTCGAATATCCAGCATACTACTCACAAATAACTTCTCGTTTGTAGCGTTCTCCCTCAACCCTACGAGTTTGGGCTTAGGATCAGGCTTAGCACTGGACGCCTGCGGATTAAAATCGTTCCAGCTGTGGCTAAGTGCAAGTCTTTACAAAAAGGGCAATCTATAGAAACATTCAGGTTTTATTAAAAAAACATCACAATGGTTGTTGTACACGTGAAGCGGTCGTTCGCGACCTATTGCATGACGTTCGATAAGGAATGCATTAAACAGCGATAGTGAACAGGAACCTTATTAAGAGAGTGTCGAGAAGAACCTATCAGGAATAGGACACCTTGAGAATCAGACATTTCCTCTCACTATTTCCTACAGTAAGACCTATGGTACACTCCGACAATGGGCGTCGCAACGGAGCTAAAAATGCGTGGCTCCCCTCTATATAGCACTGCAACTGGGTTTTTTGTATGCTGCTGTGTGCGGTGATTCGGATAGTTCATCGCAAGGGCAAAAAGGATGGCGCAGATCCTCTCAGGACAGTACTGTGACAGAAGTCGCAGCCAGCTGCGATGGTCGGGCAGCACTGGTCCGAGTCCCCGCACACAGCAGCATATAAATAACCCAACTGCAGTGCTGTATAAAGGGTAGCCGTGCATTTTTAGCTCCGCTGCGACGGGCTCGTTGCCGGAGTATACCATAGGCCTAAGCATTTTGACTGTCACTCCACATAAGGCGATAGAGGAGGACCTGCTCCGGTGGAATTCCTCAGCGGATGTCGACCTCCTTTGCACCTCGTGAACGAGTTTCAGACTGCCAAGGAGCTGCTCTCGAAGCAGAAGGCCCATTTATACCCGGTGGCGCATGCATACAGCAAAGGGCCGCTACATACTCGACGACGAGCAGTTTGCGCGTCGAATTAGCCGTTATAAGTGCAATTGCGCGAAACACGCGACGACGAGCATTCTCGTCCAACGCGGCTGTTCGCTGAGTACACTCAACACACTGCATTGCACGGCGGCACCGCGTTGGACGAGAATGCTCGTCGTCGCGTCGTCGGGTATGTAGGGGCCCAAAGACGCAGAGGATGCAGCAAGATAGCTCCGTTACTGCTCTGCCGCCGAGCATAAGTAGTCCTTCCGACTTATTGTAGACCTTTTGAACGTACAATTTTGAAGGTACAATCATGCGACGAGATACGGAGCTCGCAGACAGATGATGAGCGAGGTGGCGACAATGAGCACCGTGAAAGCGAGCAGTCCGAGCCTATCAACGACAATGGCGGCGAATCTCCACTCGAGCGCCACCCGGCCGTCTTCCACACCGTCGTCGGAACGCTCTCGGATCATCTGAAAATTTGCTATGCTCGACATTCTTTGAGAGACGGGTCCAAATTCATGAATGGAAATTAGGGTAGATAACACTCAGCCCGAAATAAACCCGGTGTATCTCCTCCAACAATCGCATTCATCACAGTCGGGTTTGCGATACCCAACGTGAAGCAATGCTACGGCCGTGATCACGGCTGTTATGGGTAAGCGGCCGTCAGTTTAGTTTCAGAATTCTTTGTAGTATTCGGCTGCTATTCGCTATGGTTTTTGCGCTGTTATTTTAACTGTGTTCTCTGTTTGCTAATTCTCGATACTATTTTTCCTTTAAACTTTGAAAAATTGAAGTTGAAAATGGAAACTGAGCGGCATACCAGCTGATGTGCGGGGATTAACATTGGAGCGCTCTTACTACAACGGGGTGTTCGATACATCGCCGCGCCAGCGGGGTGAAATACACCCGCCATACCCTAAAATAAACTCCGCCGCGCGTTCATTAATGCGAATATAAGCGCCAAATGGGGTTTCTTTGCCGGTCTATAGCGCCGATACCCGTCATGAATCTAGGCCATGGTGGTAAACGCTACACTACTGCGCTGGCCGTACGTTGGCTATCAATGTTATCATATACATCATTATTTCATCGTAGTGGTGTCAACAGTTGTGTAGAGCTTACGTAGTGGAGTAACTACAAGGAATCAAGGTTCTGCACCATGCCCTTCCCGCATAAACATCGTATTTTAACGAGTTTGACCGCTTACCTTGACATGGTCGTATATCCTTTGCAATACTCGTAGCCGCTCAGCCATCTTCTTGTCGCCTTTGACCTTTTCATCAACCTGAGAAAGTGAGGTTCTTCCACTGGAAATCAAACAACTAACCAGTGCCCAAATCCAGTTCAATTTCCTGTGTCCTACCTGTAGCAGAAAGTTCTCGAAGTTCTCCTTTGCTGCCACGACCGCGTTGCTCGGAGTCAAGTCGTCAGCCTTGATTAGCATATAGGTAGGAAGTGTTTTAGAAGAAAACTGAAAATGTGCTCACATAGTCGTCAAACGCAGTTTTTGTGTTTCGTCGTCGACTATGTCTGTGTGACCAGCTCTCTTTGATGGTTTTAATGGTCGTTTCTCTCTCGGGAAATTCCATTCGAAGAAACCACGGAGCCCATTCAAGAAGTACAAATCGTATCTGAAAAGGTGTAGTATAATGAACTCTTAAGTGGATGAGCAATAAGATCCAGTCGGCGAGACGTTAACCTCGGCCGAACGTTAGTACGGAGACCCTTTTCTACTATCCTTCTAATAAACGAGCGAAACCGCGATGTCTGTTTGTGAAATGTAGGGTCCCGCTGTGATTGCCCGCTACCGTATTCCCAGTGACGTACTTCACCAGTTCCTCGCCGTCTTTCGCTACATGCTTTTTTGTTCTTCGTTTTATTTGTTTTTATAAATGTTTTATACATGCTTCCTACTATTCATTAGTTCATTCAAAGGCCTGCAGGCCGCTGAATGGCTGATTTCTAAGATAACCAAGGGTTGTGCCTGGGACGCGATTTAAGCCCAATTTCGGAGTCCACGAACTCCGGCTTGTAACTTACTCGGCGGTTGGATATAGTGAAAAAACTCACCCAAAAAGCCATTCGATGAGTGTTGTGATGACTGCGAAAGTGGTAACTCTGTACGAACACAGTAAAGGATGTCGCCAGTACCGAAATCACCATGCAGCTTTGGAAAAACACACCTAGAGCACTGAATTGTACCTTCTAAAGACAACAAATCTGGTCTTCAGGCTTCTTCTGAGCCAGAAAAGTCGTCAAAGGACGTTTCAGCTACCGGTCCTCAAGCGTACAGTACTCACCTAGAAGAGGAACAGCTTCCGATGTATGCGGTGTCATTTCGTTCATAATGGTGAGGAAGATGCAAATCGCCAGCGAGACAGAAATCTGCAGTCCAACTTTTTCGCATGTCTCTGGGCTCAACGTGAAACCGAGTATGACCAGAATCATGGTCAGTAGGCATGGTAGGATTAGGTTGAATGCATAATACCTGCAAAGATCAGCAGACTGTTGATATCCACAACAGCACCAAAGGCAGCATAAACCATAAGAATTTGTGGGTTGTTCTACAAAATTTGATGTTGTAATGATGTTAGGTCGGAAAAGGGGTATGGATTGGGGTGCAGGTTACAGGGCCACAATATCAACTCGCAGTTGTCATCATTATCATATCTATCATTATTTTACTGTGATAAGAGGCGCAACTGACACCCGTGATGTCGAGCGATCGATCCCCCACAGGATAACAAGCCTTCCACCCCAAGGTGTCTGATAAATTGGAACTAGACTTTCCTGGGAAGGTAAAGACCTCGGTTTGGTATACTGACTGGCCCCGTAAGTCATTGTACAGGCCAAATACGCCTTCAGCATGCCTCTACGATCCTGAATGGAACACGGCGCGTTCTTAGGAGACTGATCAACGCCGGCACCTTTACCTTTATGTTTTAACCATCCGAGTTCTCCTAGGATCAGATTCATGACGGGTGTCGGCGCAATGAACCCCGAAATATAAACGAACGGTATTCGTGAACGCGCGCCGCGTTTTAGGCGAGGTTTATCTCTGGTCTCCGAAACCTCGCGATGTGGCGGGGTTTCGGAGACCTCGATTGCTTGTGGCGCATATCGATTGTCCGAATTTGCCCGCAATAAGTGCGATTACAGCAGTAGTGCCATAAGCCGCCGAGGTCTCCTTCACGAATCAGAAATGGCCGCGGATTCGCGCTATCGAGCGAATATAACGCCGACGAGGTATCGGAGACCACTCGTTCCGTTCATGAATCTGGGCCCCGTTTAGTGTTACCATACCCTCAACACTGTTTCATTGTTGTAGGGTGTACACTTGTGAAGTGTTCGAGTGAACAGAGTGACGTAGCCGACGAGGAGTTGTCGCGATATTTCGGACTAATCCCCCGCCCTCTCCCCTAACCACAAATGTAACATCCAAAAGGGCGGTAAACAAGGTAGATTGTCGTGTATTTTTCAAGTGATATGATTTTCTTTGGGAAGACAGAATTTCCATGAGCGTGGGCACTGATCGTAAAAGATTACAGCAAAAGCGTACAGTGTTCGTCGACGAAGGTGCAGTGTGAATTTGATGTCCTCGAACTCTTCAGGACAGCACTCGTAGGATTTCACGGATTTATTGGCTGTTGAATCTAAACATAACATTCATCATACAGTTCTATCAAGAGAGAATCCAAATGAGAGAACCCACTCACTCAGTATTATCCATTCTCCATTCGGAAGATATTCGGAGAAATCGAAATCTCCAACAGCAAGCTCGATTTTGTCTCGACTGAAGGACCACGAACCGAACTACATCATTAGACTTAGCGAATTTCAGGCCACCCGAAAAAAGCCAAGACCTGCGCTTAGTCGTCAAAAAATTTACCTTGAAAAAGCAGATCTGCTCGTCGAACGGGAACCAATAGATGTCGAGCTTGCATGAGATCTTGAAGATGCCCGGCGGAACCCAGTTGATCAGACCGTCGTGGTAGTTCAGCAGATTTACCTTGTACATCGAATCGAACGCCGGATCAACGCTGAAAATGTCCTATACGGTGACCCAGAAGACAACAAATACAAATAGGGCGAACCTGTTGTAGAGAAGAATGTCCGGTTGCCACAAAGTACCGGCCGGATGTCGCAAATCGGTGACATTCTCGTAGACGCTCGGCTGCCACCGCAAATTCTCGTCTCGCCACTCGAACCGTAGCCATGCGCTCACTTCCAGCTGCTCCTCTTTTTCGTTCTACAATCGAGCTATCTACATACTTTACCTTATTTCTTATAAAGTGCCTTACGAGGGTCACCAAAAATCAGCGACTTAGCCCAAGCTTTGTCTACGGGGGTTATTCGGGGCGCTGATCACGAATCTGACATTTGTTTTTGAAATTGAAGTCAATTCGGGTTCGTTACGGTCAGTATGGGTCACATACATCCTGGTGCAAAATTATTAGTTCACCCTGCAATTTGTCAATACCTACCCGAATAAGCTATTTCCGACATACAGTAATGTTACTGTGATATTCCTCACTATCAAATATCTACATACACAAATTCTAGGCACGGTGTCCTACCAATGCGAGAAGTTACGAATTTCCATTTAAAAAATAAGGATAGGGACCTTATAATTTTGCATCGATCTCCATCCTTATTTTTTAAATAAAAATCGTAGCTTCTTGAATTGGTAAGATACCGCGCATAGAATTTGTGTACGTAGGTTTTCGATAGTGAGGAATATCATAGTGACGCTACTGTATCTCTAAAATAACTTATTTGGATAGTTCTGGGCAAACTGCAGGGTGAACTTATAATTTTGCACCAGGGTGTACATAAGTGCTGGTGGATTTTGTACTTTGCGCGTATTTTGTTAACCATCCTCGTCCCAAACGCGATTCTATCCCGGCACTGCTATAAAATTGCAAGATGAGCGTAATTCGCTATCTTGTTCATGAAGGCAAAAGAAAAACCCTGCAAAGGAGCCGATCTCTTGACCACCAGATTGATTTCCTAGAAACTACCACCGAGTCACCATGGTACGACCTCTGGCGGGTATGACCTATTATAGAAGCCACTTCGCAACAGACTAGTGGTAGAGGTTTTTCGCCTTTTTTGGCCATCCAGCCGCAGGTAGCAAGAACAAACTATACCGTTGTAATCGCCATTCGATGCTCTACCAAAAAATATAGGTCTCGATGAGAATCCTGGGGGAAAGCTCACTGATCTCCCTTTTTAGGACGGGCGTGAGACAGAGGTAAGATGTGCTACTGACACTAACACCGACGAGCAGTCGATCCTCGTCCTGACAAACAGAGCCTTACATCCCTCCGGGGTCGGGTAAATTGGTACCAGATTTAACTGGTAAGGTGAGGACACCGGCTTGGTATAGCTCAATATTTATTGGCTACAATAAGAAAACGCCGCCTTATTATTTTGCCTCGACAGTTTACATCTTTCTTCCATTCAGAATCGTAGAGACCAGTTGGAGACGTACCTGCCCCCTAATCTGACCTAGGTGTTCGTCTCAGTGTCTCCACCTTCCCAGTCAAGCCTGGTACGAGTTTACCCGACCTCAAGAATGAAGGACCTGGTTAGGTGAGGATGAGGATTGATCACTCGACCGTACTAATGACTGTGGCTCTTCTTACCACGCGAACCGACTAACTAACTTTACTTACCAAATTGATGATCTGTTGCATAGCAATTCCAAGAGTGACCACCACTGGTTTGCTGCTGTCCAACACCGGCCGCTCTTCGCGAACATATCCGGCCAATAAATCGCTCATAAGACGTTGTTCCGGTGGTGAACAGTAGAATAATGGCAGCAGAACGACCGCTAGGTATCGCATGAAGTTCAACTCTATCTGAAAATTGAGCAAAACAATGAAACGGAGAGTTCATACCCATGGGAACTCGTCAACTGAAAAAGGCGAAAAAAAATTGGGGTATTCAGCTACACCATCGAGACTATCACTAAGTAGTATGTTCCAACTCAAGCATTTTCATTTCTATGTAAAAAATGTAAGTGTAGATAAAAAATAAGTTAGAGGCTCTTTTCGTCCCTTAAACTTAGACGAGCAAGGTAAAGTGTAAGTTTACCAATCACTTCTGGAAACCCAACATAGGAACTCGAACCTGTTGCCCTCGGGACTTCTTCAGCTGACCCACTTTGACGTTCAGATTGCAATGAATCACACCAGAAAGCAACAGAGCCGATCTCACTTAGCTCATTACGCTAATTAACACGTTGGCAACAGTGTGGCGCAATGCTGCGCCACGTTCAAGCGACCGCGTGGGACCGTGTGGCGCAATGCCGCACCACAGTCTTGTACCGTATTTTTCTCGATACATTTCAGAATTTCGAAGAATGATTTTGTGCCACTTTGTAGTAGACCTTTGCACATTGTTATAGGAAGCATGGTTCATGAAAATGATTTCTAGCTTCTGATTTACTGGAATTTTTGATAGTGCACTAGTTTTCTTTACAAGTAAAAACAAATAATGGTTATTGCAAGAAACTAATAAATGCAAACAAATACTGGTTACTGAAACAAACACATAAATACAAAGAAATATTGATGATTAGAATAAACAAATAATGAACATTAAACAAACATTCTGAAAGCTTCCAGCTGTTATTTTTCTATTTTCATTGCAAAAAAAAGGAATTGTCACAATCCCCGATATTACAGGACTGTATTATATGTAGTCTTCGAGATTTATTATTCACTTCCATTTTGAAAAAAATTGGCCGTATGCCGGCATCATGCCACAGCCTCGGCGCGCTAGAAAATCGGTTGAACCCACGCGCCACACACGCGAAAAAGGCGCTGTCGTCAACGTGATAAGAAGCGAACGACTTTGAAACGGAAAAAGCACGTAGTGCAGTGATAAAAGGCACTACTGACACCCGCACGATCGAGCTATCGATCCCAGCCGGGTCTAACCAAGCCTGCCATCCCCTCGGGCTCGGGTAACCTGCTACCAGGGCCGTATGCTCGTCTCACCCTAGATTGCTGGGGGACGGAGAATTCTCCCCGCGAAGCCGAATGATTGGAGTCGGCTGGTGTAGACTGTGCTCTTACTCGCCGACCCTTTCATCTCTACCTTTATCGAAACGTTTTATACCAGGCCAGACTAATCTTAGGAGCATCAATTTACCTACGGGTTCTTCCAGCTACATAGCAATAGTTAGGGGTATTGGGCTATTAAACCACTTCCCTCATGAGGCCACTTCCGTCTGGCCGAAAATGCCAGGGGATAATAAACCATCTGCTGGTCGGCTATAGCCACCCACCGAGGCAGCGGCCAGTCGATCAATTGCCGATAGGCTCGTTCTGTTGACCGTCGGTTACCACAAGCAGGGTGATTGGAAAAGTACAGTTGTCCGGCAGTTCGGAGCATACGGGCATAAATTCTGACTCAAAAACACACAATCTGTATTGACAACCTTGACTGTACTTTAACTCTGCAATAACTAGTGAAAAAGCAGATACCAAATTCTATTCTGGATCATTAACATAAGAACGACATCACTAAGAGCAGAAACTGCTGCTAGCTCCTCATCATCAAAATTGGGCCGTGAGACTAGAAGCATGGATATCAGAGCAGCCCACTAACCGTCACATGGCCGATAATCCGAAAAGTTTTCACAAAAAATGCTAAATATGTTGATGTGGTCGAAAATGGTGTATGCCGTGGTTATTTTCCATGCGGACAAAAATGAGAAATTTGGGAGTGCAGCTTTCATCCATTGAAGTTATACCAAAGCGTTATACCACTTTCCTAAAAAGATAATTTGGTGAACAGTCATCGTCGCTCCTCATCATTTTGCTTATTTTTTGGCCCTTTAGCTTGCAATTTGAAAACCTCTAAGTAAGCGAAAAGTTTGGAGGGTATGGACCGAAAATATGTACATATAACAAATCCGCTTTGGTATAACGTATAACTGATAAAACAAGGGGTAACTATAAAACACACTGAATTAAAGGATTAATTTCAGAGAACGGCAATCAAGGCGAAGCACAGTAAAAGCAAGACGAAGAAACAACAACAAGAAATTCAGGTGGAACTGGTCTACGGCTCGACATCTGTTGTGTTGACGAAGACAATCACTAAACTCCGCCTCAGGGGAGCCGAGCGTGAGTCCATCGAAGAAGTTTATCGATGAGGCGCACACCACTGAGTGCTACGAGTTCCGAGAATATCCCATCCGAACGATCGACGTTCCCTCGAAAGTGCTTTGGACCCTCCAACCTTTTCGCTTACTTGGAGATTTTCAAATTTCAAGCTAAAGGGTCAAAAAACAGGCAAAATGATGTGGGGTCGACGATAACCGTTCATCAAATTATCTTTCTAGCAAAATGGTTTAACGCTTTGGTATTCCTATGTTTACAAATGGCTTGGGCGGATATAAGGTTGGCAAGACAAGATCTTCTGAGAAGACTCCAATGGCAAAATTGGACGGTCGCAAGACAATTAGCGCTGCTCTGAAGAAACTGGTCCATAGCTAGGACACCTCATATTGAAAGTGCAAAATAATGGCATTTTTGAACTCTGTGCAACCTGACGAATAAATTGATAGGTCGAAATTTTCAAACAATCCACTGCGGAAGAAAACGCTAAAGAGAGTTCTGGAGCACTCTGAACGCTACGAGGAGGTGATCCTTTGAAGAAGATCGATCGGCGGACAGAGGTAGCACAAAATGTCGGCCAAATTGATCACCAGCGGTCGATTTTGAGTCAGGGGCAACGCCCGCCGAGAGGTGCATACTAAAAACCGCTGTTATGAGGACGGAAGTGCCAGTCAGCTGCTGCAGTTTTTCACCGTGGCCTCGTTAGCTGCACAAGCATTTCTATAATGATGTTCTCGTCGCCTATTCGGCCCCAGAAATCAAGAATATTATTCACAATTCGGTGTTCTACAACGTTGCGCTACCTCTGGTCAGACCACACCCATCGATGCCAATTTGACTCACTCGGACGGACACAGATGACCATCTACGGGAATCGGACGAAGACTCTTCCCTCAAATGACGAATCCAAAGTATACCACTTTCACTTTAATTTGGACGTTTTTCAAATCACGTCGGATGTTTTTCAAACCAAATTGGACGTTTTTCAAACCACGTCGGACGTTTTTCAAACCAAATTGGACGTTTTTCAAACCACGTCAGACGTTTTCCAAGCCAAAGTGGCTTGAGAAGTGTCCAATTTGGTTTGAAAAACGTTCGACGTGGTTTGAAAAACGTCGAATTTGGTTTGAAAAACGTCCGACGTGGTTTGAAAAGTGTCCAATCCAAAGTGAAAATGGTATATATTCGCGACGTTCAAAGACTTATTTCACCTCTATGAGAGGAATCATTGTTGCTGATGAGGTTCACGTGTTAGGTGAACTAACAAATGGGAATTCTTCCGCTGTACTTGCGACCACTATTTGTTATGTATGCGTTAGAATATTAACAATATCACATCAAACATCCTGTCTATACGCATATTTGTGGGCGTGGTTACCAAAAAATCCCATTGGGTTACTTCTGAGATCCAGTGGGTAAATTCTTCAGACGGCACTGCATTTGAATGAAGCGACTCATTAGATTCCTAAGTGCTCACCCGCGGTGTGCGGCTGGGCCGTGTCTACGTAGGAAGGCGTCTCGGGAGATACTTATATTGCGCTCACTCTAACCTATAAGCTCCTCGTCGCTAACTACTACTTTTTCTAGAATTGGTTGTGTATCCCCAACAATACGTACGAAATGGAATGCGATTGGGATATCACACAGCAGCTGATTATGTAACCACTGATCACTAAATACTGGAGAAACTATTATATCAAGGAGGGTAAGTTCCATTTCTCATTAAAAAAAGGAGTCTTAATTGAGCAGGAAATGTAGAGTTCCGAAAATCGACAATCGCAATTACGCCGCTGTAATAAACATGACGACACAGCTGCCTTGAGGTGATGAGTTGCAGGAACTGATGGCAGCCCTTGCTCGGTCGGACAAATAGCCGATGTGGTGGACGTGTCCATAACTTCGTTCCGTTCGCTACATACCAAAAACACGATTGCAGAGATGTGCAGCTGCTGGAGATGGGGCCGAATTGAGAGCAGATAGTGGCAACGCGAGTCTCAGCCTGAAGGATAAGTGGAAATCGATTAGAAGAAGTCGACGAAGAGGGCCTCTATTCGTCGTCGATTCAAACTGCTGCCCAAGCCTTCAGATGTTTGAATCAGTGCGAGAGTGCCCTTGGGGTTTCGATTTTTCTCCCTAATAAACGTTCTCTGAGAAAAATCGATTTTGGTGTGTTCACCAATTGGGAATGTTTTCTGTACGTGGTAACAAGTATTTATTGGTGCTTATAGATCGCAAGATCAATAATATCACAACAATCATCCTATTCATACACATACATAATTGTGAGCGTAGCCATCGAACAATCCCACTGGGCTACTTTTGAGATCCAAAGGGTAAATATATACAGTGGCGGCAATATACTTCCAGACGCCTGCCCTCTACGTAGTTTTTTGGCCATAACTTTAGAACCCCAGGCTTATGAGAAATACTGAGCACACATTTAGAATCCTCGAAAAAGTCTCTATAAAACGCAATTATTTGTATTTGACGCCGCTCCGGAATTTTAGGAAAAATCGAGTGGAAATAAATTGGTCGTGGGGTAGTAAATGGTAAGCACATCCTCAAAATGACAAGAAACTACATTGCATCATCAAAACATGCTTATTATAAAAAACAAGTCAATATTTAGTAGGATAACCCTTGCTTGCTTCCAACTCGTCACGATTCTGTGGCTTCAAGCACTTCGCCGCTCTATCCACGTCGTTTCAGAGGTGTTCGGATTCAGATCGGTAGGAGGTAGGATTCAGATCTGGCGATTGGGCTGGCCACTTCGAAACGTTGATCCTCTTTGCCTCAATCCACTGTTTCACCTTCTTTTTGCTTTGGGTCGCTATCGTGCTGGAATATGCAGCTTCTTCCCATTTCTTTGCGAGCGTACGGGTTCATCACGTTTTCCAAGATATACGCGTAAACGTGTTGGCCCACAATTCCGGAGATTCGGTGTATTAGCCCAGGATCACGTGTGCTCATTGCCGTCCAAACCATGACCAATCTGCCTCCTCCTTTAATAGTCCGTTGTGTGCACTTCGCTTTGAACTCCTCACCAACACGACGACGAACATAGCATATCCCATCAGATCCAAACCTATTGCACTTTGATTCGTCTGAAAACAGCGCGTTTTTTTGGTGCTGCCTTCAGACGAATCTTGACCAGCTGGAAGCAGTCATCAGGGAAACGTGGAGTGCTATTCCTGTGGAGCGATGGATGAAGTTGTTCGAGTCAATGCGGAACTGATGTTAGGCTGTGATTAAGAGCAGGGGCTATCGTACTAAATATTGAATTGTTGTTTTATAATAAACATGTTTTGATGATACATTGTAGTTTATTGTGACTTTCAGGATTTGTTCACCATCTACTATCTCATGACCAATTTATTTCCACTCAATTTTTTTTCTACAATTTCAAAGGAACTTTAAACACAATTAGGTGCGTTCTGTAGAGAACTTTTCAGGGATTTTAAATGTGTGCTTAGTATTTCTCACAAGCCTCTGGTTCCAAAGTTATGGCTAAAAAACCACGTAGAGGGTATGCGTCTGTAAATATATTGCCGCCACTGTATGTCAGACGGCGCCGCACCTGAGCAGAGCTACAAATTGGATTTCTAGGTGTTCATTCGCGGGTCGTCAGTCTCGATAGTTACTTATCTTGTATCGTACTCACTCTAACCTACTACTACTACTAGCTAACTGGCTAAATACTACTTACGCTTAGATTGGTTGTGTATCGACAACAGTTACAAACATATTCCGAATATCATGCCCTGAAAGATATGAGAGCCGGCTTCCCATTTTCAGCGGTCTTGTGTTATTTATTTATATATAGGATGGTAAGAAAGTTTTGAGCCACTTTGCTCGAAAGTTGCGGAACTCCCGACTTCTGAATTGTATCCATAACCTAATATGTGGTAGTTGTTAGTTATTCACGAAGCAGCGTTACGATGGGTATAAGTAGTCAAATTCTAACCTCAATTCCAGATACGATGTCATTTCCAAGAGAGCATATTTGAGCTCTCATCTTTAACGAACGGTGGTACAGCACTGGAACGATGGAAACCATTCGCGACATCGGCACTGTATTAGTAGAAGACACCACAACCTTCTGCATCGTCGAGCTCTGGCTATTTCGATTTACAGCTCGAGACTCCGGCTTCGAAGACAAGCCTTGGTTGGAACTACAGTAGGAAATTCTGCCTTTCTCGAAGCTGACGCAGCGGATCCAAAAAGAAAGCACTCGTACTCTTGCAAGGAGACTATAACGCACTCATACTACAGTTACCAGTTGGCTCCATTCCATCGTTACAGAGAAACGCTGAGTGGACTGAGCTCGGACGTCCTGACCGGCACATAGTTCACTCGGGCATTCACTAATCGGTCTCCCTTCCCGTTCCCTTGAAAACAGATCTGAAAACGCACGGGAATGTGATACAAGAGGCGGGAACCTTGTTCCTTCAAATCACGCAGTGTTGTTTTGCTGCCCTTAGCAGAAACGCTTTTACAGAGGCGAAATCGGAAGTACATATTGAAAAGTTCTCCATTGCTGCTTCTGGCATAGGGCAGGAGTGAAGTGCAACAAGATGGCATCGAAAGAGCACATGGTCTCTGCTGTCGTTACAGCAGTTCCGCTTTCGAACTCCGCGGAAGCAGTTCGAGAAAAACGGCCGGGTACATTCGGTGCACACTCGCAACGATACAGCAGCACCCAATGTCGACAAAGAGAGTAGTAAAAAAATTAAAGAAATACGATTGGCATACGATTTTGCGATCATCTTATTGCACTTTCACAGAGTCACCAAACTCGAAAATGTTATAGAGGCAGTCAGCAAGTTCTCCGGCGTCCTGCCTGCTCAGTTCTGCAAACAGAAGATGGCTGACCTGCCTGCCAGGGACGTGGTTTTGTCTAACAATGGTGATCAAATCGTGGAGTGATATGCATTGTGCACTAAATAAGAAAACAAAGAGGAAGTAGACATGACAGACGTCTCAAGACTTTCCTACCACCCTATATATGATGCGTGCAGAACTCAAAGGTGGCTTACAAACAAGTTTGAAAAATGGACAAAGTTATTACTCCCTATCTTTGATTAACAAATCATTACTTATGCATGCAGTCAGGGAGAACCGCAATACTTGTAAAATTTGATCTAGTGAATTCATGACAAGAGCCACAAAATGTGATTTAGCATGCAAGTACATCAGAACTCATTTATCTGTACATAGAGGACGCGAAATAGAGGCACAAAAGGGAACCACTACACACCTGTTTTCAGCTTTTCGTTTAATAATAAGTGTGCTATATAATGTGGAGGTTTTGAAGTCATGTATAATATAAACATTTATTGAAATAGTTCCTGGTACTACTCCACCGCGTAGCTGTGAGGTTTTCATAACACCCGTACTATTTCTGTAATTAAAGCGTAGGATGAATTCAAATGAATCATCATGGATATATAGGGTAAATTGTGTATATATAGGGACTGAAACGATAAAAACAGTATTTCTATCATGAGGGTTTCTGCCAGGTGCTGGGTAAGTCCGTGGTTAGGAAGATCTTCAGCTCGCTAGAAACATCTGTATTTCCAGGCTCTCGCTCTCGCTTTACTGGCCACGTCTTCGCTTGTGTCAGGTTAGTCATTTATGTGAATTGTAGGCTAGGCCCCACTTGAGCAATGACTGTATAAAGGCGGGCCCAAGAACAGACTAAGAATGGACTGCAAACTCGATTGAGGATGCATACCCCCCCCCATAAAAACGGAAAGCTATTGCCAGGTTCCAGAGCAAGCACCAGCGTCTACAGTAGCACCAGAAGTAACGGAAGTAGCAGCAGCAGATGCGAACACGACAGAAGCAACTACTACCACCACGAAAGCAACTATTCCGATTACGACAGAAGCAGAAGACGATGAGGAAGAAGAGGTGAGCACTCAAGAAGCAGCTACTATACCACTACGACAGAAGCAAGAGAATATGACGATTGTGATGAGGAAGAGGCGAGAACTACAGAATCAACTACAAAGACTGAAGCTGACGGAGAAGAAGAGGAAGCTAGAACTACAGGAGCAACTACTCCTACTACGACAAAAACAGAGAAGGATGATAACTGTGATGAGGAAGAGGCACTCACTACAGGAGCAACTATTCCTACTACCACAGAAGCACAAGAATATGACGATTTTGATGAAGAAGAGACAAGAACTACAGGAGCAACTACTACGACAGGAGCAGAAAGAGAAGAAGAACAAGCAACAAGTGCAGATGCAACTACACCAACTACAAGAGAAACAGAAGATGATGGCGATTACAACGAACAAGAGGCAAGCACTACAGAAGCAACTACTCCTTCTACGACAGCAGCAGAATGAGGAAGAAGAGGCGAGCACTACAGAAGCAACTGCTCCTACTACGACAGAGGCAGATGATGCTGATGATGACGAAGAAGAGGCGAGCACTACAGAAGCAACTGCTCCTACTACGACAGAGGCAGATGATGCTGATGATGACGAAGAAGAGGCGAGCACTACAGAAGCAACTACTCCTACTACGACAGAGGCAGATGATGATGATGATGACGAAGAAGAGGCGAGCACTACAGAAGCAACTACTCCTACTACGACAGAGGCAGATGATGATGATGATGACGAAGAAGAGGCGAGCACTACAGAAGCAACTACTCCTACTACGACAGAGGCAGATGATGATGATGATGACGAAGAAGAGGCGAGCACTACAGAAGCAACTACTCCTACTACGACAGAGGCAGATGATGATGATGATGACGAAGAAGAGGCGAGCACTACAGAAGCAACTACTCCTACTACGACAGAGGCAGATGATGATGATGATGACGAAGAAGAGGCGAGCACTACAGAAGCAACTACTCCTACTACGACAGAGGCAGATGATGATGATGATGACGAAGAAGAGGCGAGCACTACAGAAGCAACTACTCCTACTACGACAGAGGCAGATGATGATGATGATGACGAAGAAGAGGCGAGCACTACAGAAGCAACTACTCCTACTACGACAGAGGCAGATGATGATGATGATGACGAAGAAGAGGCGAGCACTACAGAAGCAACTACTCCTACTACGACAGAGGCAGATGATGATGATGATGACGAAGAAGAGGCGAGCACTACAGAAGCAACTACTCCTACTACGACAGAGGCAGATGATGATGATGATGACGAAGAAGAGGCGAGCACTACAGAAGCAACTACTCCTACTACGACAGAGGCAGATGATGATGATGATGACGAAGAAGAGGCGAGCACTACAGAAGCAACTACTCCTACTACGACAGAGGCAGATGATGATGATGATGACGAAGAAGAGGCGAGCACTACAGAAGCAACTACTCCTACTACGACACAGGCAGATGATGATGATGATGACGAAGAAGAGGCGAGCACTACAGAAGCAACTACTCCTACTACGACAGAGGCAGATGATGATGATGATGACGAAGAAGAGGCGAGCACTACAGAAGCAACTACTCCTACTACGACAGAGGCAGATGATGATGATGATGACGAAGAAGAGGCGAGCACTACAGAAGCAACTACTCCTACTACGACACAGGCAGATGATGATGATGATGACGAAGAAGAGGCGAGCACTACAGAAGCAACTACTCCTACTACGACAGAGGCAGATGATGATGATGATGACGAAGAAGAGGCGAGCACTACAGAAGCAACTACTCCTACTACGACAGAGGCAGATGATGATGATGATGACGAAGAAGAGGCGAGCACTACAGAAGCAACTACTCCTACTACGACAGAGACAGATGATGATGATGATGACGAAGAAGAGGCGAGCACTACAGAAGCAACTACTCCTACTACGACAGAGGCAGATGATGATGATGATGACGAAGAAGAGGCGAGCACTACAGAAGCAACTACTCCTACTACGACAGAGGCAGATGATGATGATTATGACGAAGAAGAGGCGAGCACTACAGAAGCAACTACTCCTACTACGACAGAGACAGATGATGATGATGATTATGACGAAGAAGAGGCGAGCACTACAGAAGCAACTACTCCTACTACGACAGAGGCAGATGATGATGATGATGACGAAGAAGAGGCGAGCACTACAGAAGCAACTACTCCTACTACGACAGAGGCAGATGATGATGATTATGACGAAGAAGAGGCGAGCACTACAGAAGCAACTACTCCTACTACGACAGAGACAGATGATGATGATGATGACGAAGAAGAGGCGAGCACTACAGAAGCAACTAGTCCTGCTACGACAGAGGCAGATGATGATGATTATGACGAAGAAGAGGCGAGCACTACAGAAGCAACTAGTCCTGCTACGACAGAGGCAGACGATGATGATTATGACGAAGAAGAGGCGAGCACTACAGAAGCAACTACTCCTACTACGACAGAGGCAGATGATGATGATTATGACGAAGAAGAGGCGAGCACTACAGAAGCAACTACTCCTACTACGACAGAGACAGATGATGATGATGATGACGAAGAAGAGGCGAGCACTACAGAAGCAACTAGTCCTGCTACGACAGAGGCAGATGATGATGATTATGACGAAGAAGAGGCGAGCACTACAGAAGCAACTACTCCTACTACGACACAGGCAGATGATGATGATGATGACGAAGAAGAGGCGAGCACTACAGAAGCAACTACTCCTACTACGACAGAGGCAGATGATGATGATGATGACGAAGAAGAGGCGAGCACTACAGAAGCAACTACTCCTACTACGACAGAGGCAGATGATGATGATGATGACGAAGAAGAGGCGAGCACTACAGAAGCAACTACTCCTACTACGACAGAGGCAGATGATGATGATGATGACGAAGAAGAGGCGAGCACTACAGAAGCAACTACTCCTACTACGACAGAGACAGATGATGATGATGATGACGAAGAAGAGGCGAGCACTACAGAAGCAACTAGTCCTGCTACGACAGAGGCAGATGATGATGATTATGACGAAGAAGAGGCGAGCACTACAGAAGCAACTACTCCTACTACGACAGAGGCAGATGATGATGATGATGACGAAGAAGAGGCGAGCACTACAGAAGCAACTACTGCTACTACGACAGAGGCAGATGATGATGATGATGACGAAGAAGAGGCGAGCACTACAGAAGCAACTACTCCTACTACGACAGAGGCAGATGATGATGATGATGACGAAGAAGAGGCGAGCACTACAGAAGCAACTACTCCTACTACGACAGAGACAGATGATGATGATGATTATGACGAAGAAGAGGCCAGCACTACAGAAGCAACTACTCCTACTACGACAGAGGCAGATGATGATGATGATGACGAAGAAGAGGCGAGCACTACAGAAGCAACTACTGCTACTACGACAGAGGCAGATGATGATGATGATGACGAAGAAGAGGCGAGCACTACAGAAGCAACTACTGCTACTACGACAGAGGCAGATGATGATGATGATGACGAAGAAGAGGCGAGCACTACAGAAGCAACTACTCCTACTACGACAGAGGCAGATGATGATGATTATGACGAAGAAGAGGCCAGCACTACAGAAGCAACTACTGCTACTACGACAGAGGCAGATGATGATGATGATGACGAAGAAGAGGCGAGCACTACAGAAGCAACTACTGCTACTACGACAGAGGCAGATGATGATGATGATGACGAAGAAGAGGCGAGCACTACAGAAGCAACTACTGCTACTACGACAGAGGCAGATGATGATGATGATGACGAAGAAGAGGCGAGCACTACAGAAGCAACTACTGCTACTACGACAGAGGCAGATGATGATGATGATGACGAAGAAGAGGCGAGCACTACAGAAGCAACTACTCCTACTACGACAGAGGCAGATGATGATGATGATGACGAAGAAGAGGCGAGCACTACAGAAGCAACTACTGCTACTACGACAGAGGCAGATGATGATGATGATGACGAAGAAGAGGCGAGCACTACAGAAGCAACTACTCCTACTACGACAGAGACAGATGATGATGATGATTATGACGAAGAAGAGGCCAGCACTACAGAAGCAACTACTGCTACTACGACAGAGGCAGATGATGATGATGATGACGAAGAAGAGGCGAGCACTACAGAAGCAACTACTGCTACTACGACAGAGGCAGATGATGATGATGATGACGAAGAAGAGGCGAGCACTACAGAAGCAACTACTGCTACTACGACAGAGGCAGATGATGATGATGATGACGAAGAAGAGGCGAGCACTACAGAAGCAACTACTGCTACTACGACAGAGGCAGATGATGATGATGATGACGAAGAAGAGGCGAGCACTACAGAAGCAACTACTGCTACTACGACAGAGGCAGATGATGATGATGATGACGAAGAAGAGGCCCGCACTACAGAAGCAACTACTCCTACTACGACAGAGGCAGATGATGATGATGATGACGAAGAAGAGGCGAGCACTACAGAAGCAACTACTGCTACTACGACAGAGGCAGATGATGATGATTATGACGAAGAAGAGGCGAGCACTACAGAAGCAACTACTCCTACTACGACAGAGGCAGATGATGATGATGATGACGAAGAAGAGGCGAGCACTACAGAAGCAACTACTCCTACTACGACAGAGACAGATGATGATGATGATGACGAAGAAGAGGCAAGCACTACAGAAGCAACTACTCCTACTACGACAGAGGCAGACGATGATGATTATGACGAAGAAGAGGCCAGCACTACAGAAGCAACTAGTCCTGCTACGACAGAGGCAGACGATGATGATTATGACGAAGAAGAGGCGAGCACTACAGAAGCAACTACTCCTACTACGACAGAGGCAGATGATGATGATTATGACGAAGAAGAGGCGAGCACTACAGAAGCAACTACTCCTACTACGACAGAGACAGATGATGATGATGATGACGAAGAAGAGGCAAGCACTACAGAAGCAACTACTCCTACTACGACAGAGACAGATGATGATGATGATTATGACGAAGAAGAGGCCAGCACTACAGAAGCAACTACTCCTACTACGACAGAGGCAGATGATGATGATGATGATGATGACGAAGAAGAGGCGAGCACTACAGAAGCAACTGCCCCTACTACGACAGAGGCAGATGATGATGATTATGACGAAGAAGAGGCGAGCACTACAGAAGCAACTACTCCTACTACGACAACAGAAGATTATGAATATTATGAAGACGAGACAAGCACCACAGAAGCAACTACTCCTACCACGACAACAGAAGATTATGAATATTATGACGACGAGACGAGCACCACAGAAGCAACTACTCCTACCACGACAACAGAAGATTATGAATATTATGAAGACGAGACGACCACCACAGAAGCAACTACTCCTACCACGACAACAGAAGATTATGAATATTATGAAGACGAGACGACCACCACAGAAGCAACTACTCCTACCACGACAACAGAAGATTATGAATATTATGAAGACGAGACGAGCACCACAGAAGCAACTACTCCTACCACGACAACAGAAGATTATGAATATTATGAAGACGAGACGACCACCACAGAAGCAACTACTCCTACCACGACAACAGAAGATTATGAATATTATGAAGACGAGACGACCACCACAGAAGCAACTACTCCTACCACGACAACAGAAGATTATGAATATTATGAAGACTCCTACCACGACAACAGAAGATTATGAATATTATGAAGACGAGACGACCACCACAGAAGCAACTACTCCTACCACGACAACAGAAGATTATGAATATTATGAAGACGAGACGACCACCACAGAAGCAACTACTCCTACCACAGAAGCAACTACTCCTACCACGACAACAGAAGATTATGAATATTATGAAGACGAGACGAGCACCACAGAAGCAACTACTCCTACCACGACAACAGAAGATTATGAATATTATGAAGACGAGACGACCACCACAGAAGCAACTACTCCTACCACGACAACAGAAGATTATGAATATTATGACGACGAGACGAGCACCACAGAAGCAACTACTCCTACTACAACGGCAGCAACAACAAATGCGAGCACCACAGAAGTAACTACTCCTACCACGACAACAGAAGATTATGAATATTATGAAGACGAGACGAGCACCACAGAAGCAACTACTCCTACCACGACAACAGAAGATTATGAATATTATGAAGACGAGACGACCACCACAGAAGCAACTACTCCTACCACGACAACAGAAGATTATGAATATTATGAAGACGAGACAAGCACCACAGAAGCAACTACTCCTACCACGACAACAGAAGATTATGAATATTATGAAGACGAGACGACCACCACAGAAGCAACCACTCCTACTACAACGGCAGCAGCAACAAATGCGAGCACCACAGAAGCAACTACTCCTACTACGACAACAGAAGATTATGAATATTATGAAGACGAGACGACCACCACAGAAGCAACTACTCCTACTACGACAACAGAAGATTATGAATATTATGAAGACGAGACGAGCACCACAGGAGCAACTACTCCTACTACAACAGCAGCAGTAACAAATGCGAGCAGCACAGAAGCAACAACACCTACGACCGCAGCAACAACAAGTGCGAGCACCACAGAAGCAACTACTACTACTACGACAGCAGCAACAACAAATGCGAGCACCACAGAAGCAACTACTACTACTACTTCAACAACAACAACAACTACTACTACTACACCAACAACAACAATTGCGAGCACCACAGAAGCAACTACTACAACTACTAGTACAACTACAACTACTACTACTATTACACCAACAACAACAATTGCGAGCACCACAGAAGCAACTACTACTACTACTACTACTACACCAACAACAACAAGCACTACTACGACAGCCCCAGCAACAACGCCATACTCACCGCCACCAGGTACTACCACATCTGTCCATTTTAATAATTCATCGATATGGTACTAAAGTGCCTAATTTTTTTTCCAGACAACACAAATTGCAATGGAGGAGTCATGTCTCAGCAATTCAGAAAGGTTGCTCTTGACCTGCACAACGAATTCAGGCATGTTGCAAACTTACAAGGTGACCACGACGTCAGCGAAATCCCTTCTTCAGGTCATTTGTCGCAGTCGGCTTAAAGGCACAAAATGGCTTTCATAGAGGTGAAATCGTTCCACCTTCTGCACTCATGTTCAGACTGGTAGGTTTTCACCACTTTGCAAGCTCTACTACAGTTAGAGGCGATTGCGCTCACGTTACTGAGGTTTTGAACCTGTTGTATTGTCATTAAGCTGTGAATTAGAACATACCCATCGAGGACCTATCAGAGCCCATTCACACTGTTGTGGCAGCAAAGTGTCTTTCGCATCAGCTGCGACTTCTTTGCGCAGTGTGCATTCCGCGAAAATTTGACAGACGTGACAACACAGTCTACATCACTTTCTGAAACGCCGCTGCCGCTCTCAAACATATGCCGCGGTTACCCTGCCGCAGTATGTTTGAGAGCGGCAGCAGCGCTGCCACTGCTGCACAGAGAAACGCTTTTTACACACCCGGAACGGATTCTTGTTGCGCGTCAAGAATTGCACCGAGATAAGAGAGCCTCGAAGTCTCGACGGTACGTGGGGATGGCTCAATGGATAGCGAAGATGATTGTTGCCAACGGGTTGTAGGTTCGAATCCTTTCCGCAGAATAAGTTTTGCAGTGCTCAGTTCAAACTTCAGCTGTCGCTATGCCTTCGATCGCTACCTTTTGGACGCTCCATTGACAGAGTACTAGTGGTTCACCCACCCCGTGTTCCTCCCCTAGACTTCAGTACTATAGGCTAGTAGATGGTATTTGAACCATCCAGCTCGTCTTCCCTCCTTCATCTGCAGGGAACTAGTAGTTTATCGCACAGTTGCACACGCATTTTTTGACGCGCAATGAGGTTTGTATTGTACTGCACATGATACTTCCATGTAATAAACAAACAAACAAACAAATGAGAATCCGTTCCGGGTGTGTAATTATCGCGCTTGTCGGTTGCACTGCTGCCCAGCCTGCGGCACGACCCTATATCCCTCACCATTATCACTCAGCTGAAAATGGTGACGCTATAATCGCCGTTTAAACGCACTGATACGTACACCAAAAATACGCTGGAGGAGGTTGGATTAGATCTGAACCATCTACATCAGTCAAGTCTTACGATTAGAGAGTGAAACTTCAGAAATACAATTGTGAGGCTGAAAGGATTGCCTACAACCGCGCTACCACTTGCAAAACGAGGCCGATCCCGCCGGCACGTCGCCCAGGATGGAAGGAGAACTACCATTATCTGAATAATGTACACACGACCCAGCTCGATGCTCTTCGAAGCGTAAGTGAAGAACGAGTGAATTTCGTTTGTCACAGAATATATATTATGATGGCACACGAGTTCGTCTGCATATCAGATTCTGAGTTCCATGAATCATAAATCAAGAAAACAAATAAATCACCAATAAGGTCATAATAGCTGAGCACAATTATTTGCCAGCCATCCGGTAAAGAATTTCGCTCAACCATGGTGAACTTATTGGTGTAAATTTGTTTTTCTTGATTTATGAATGAGCCATTATCACTCAGCTGAGAATGGTGAGCACAATGAGGGAAGTCAGAATCAAAAAGAAAATAAAAAAGAATCAGAAAACATGCACACTGTGTCACCCTAATAGTATGGCATGAGCTGCATAGCGGACACTCGTGCTGACAACCATAGATCGTTGGCGCAACCAGGGGTGAGTTGTCTGACAAACGATCGTATAATAGACCCACTGCTCACGTTGATCAATCGCTAAGGCTCATCAGTGCATGTGGAACAATGTAGCAACACTTGTTCAGGCAATCAAATCGTGGACAGGAATGCTAGCGAGTCACGGTTTACCCTCCAATATGATCTACAGTCGTTTGCTGGCGCGTAGAGATGCAGCAAAAATACTTTCAAAGGTAGGCTGAAATGACGATCGACTGAGAATGGTAGATAAAAACCGGATAGCGACTGTGAATCAGGCTTTCCGTGCTCTTTCTTTCTGTGAGAATTGGGTCTTTCGACTCTGTATCGAGGAATACATTGATATATTCGTCGCTGCCGCTCAAGGGGAAGAGAGTTCTGTTCTTCAAATTCGGAGGAAGGACTATTTTCTGACTTGATTTCCAGATGCTTTGGGGCACAAACCGACACGTTGGATGCGCCACTGTGAAATGCAAAAGATTCTATTTCACGTCCTGCATGTACAGAGACCAGTGAGTTCTGTGATAATCGTTTACATATCCGCTGCTAATCGATCCACATTTGGTGAAACGTTTCATTAGCAGCAGACATGCCCAATAATAGCAGTTATTTCAGTACCAACACGATAGGTCAAAGAATCTATCCCGTCGCTGCGGTGTGCTCTCTGTGCCCACCGGAACTTTATTGCGACTCACGCAACGGACTCTGCGACATCTGAAACCAGTTCATGTCATGTGTCCTTTAGAGCACTATAGGAATCATGAGTCTCAGTCAATCGCAGAACATAACTAATAAACTTCAGTGAAGGCGCTCCTCCTTCCTCACGTGCTTTCTGATTATTCAACACATTGCACACTGAGCACTCCCAAATGCTAGCCTAAAAAAGCAGGTTATGCACTCTAAAGTACGGCTACCGAATTTTGTGAGCTCTCATAGGTCAGTGAATAGGGTCAGCTTTTAGGCGAACCGTTACGCACTTGTCTTTCCAGGATGACCTTACAGTTCATGCTCAAGAGGCGTCGCGTGTTCAACACGCAACGTATCTAATTCGCTGACATACGTGTGCTGATTTTCGGCGCTACGTGGGGTGGGGTACAGGGTGCAGGTTCGCAAAATTGCGTCGACTGTAATATGTTACCATTGTCACATAAGTTTGACATGTAAACTCTACACAATTGTTCACACCACCACAATGAAACAATGATGAGAAGTTGAGGGCCTTGCACTCTCGTGGCTATGATAAAAGATACCCTAAAGTCTGGTAGATAAGCACGCCGCGCGCGCGTCGCGCGCGCTGCACTGCGGTGAGCGAGTGTTTCGGCCGCTTGCTATACGTTGCAGTGTCGTACGCAGAACGAACAGATAGATTGCGGGCATCTACTGCTTAGAACAACAGGATGGGGATTCATTGCTGTCTGAAGAATTTGATGCCCTAAACGTTTTCAAAGACGAGATGGCGGTTGAATAAAAACCCAATATTAGAAATTATGTACTATGAAGAAAATTTATTCCATCGCTGTTTTCTCGTTAACGGCAGCCTTGTTAGCGAGTGATGTGCGTTAAGTGATTGTAACTCACAGCTCACGGATTTGTATAGCGTGAATATTGTTTTGTAACCTTGTAAACTTGGTAGCGTTTATTATTCAGACACAATTATTGTTCTTTATTTGTTGTTCATTATTTGTTTGTTTTTGTCCTAAACAGTTACCTAATCAATATTTGGGAATAGCAAAGCAATAGCATCATGAAGGCATTAAAATTTAGAGAGAAAATTCTATGCATCACAATAAGGTGTAGCACATCTGTGAAGTATCGTCGATCGATACGCCGCGCTGCGGTTCGCGCGCGGCGTGCTTATCTACCATACTTTAGGCCCTCGTTATCGGTTCGCTCGCACCCCCCGTAACTCGTCCATTCAGCATCAGACAGCGTGGGGCCAGACACGTTTGTACGAGTCGCGTCGACGGGATAACTCGTACAAACGTGTCTGGCCCCACGCTGTCTGATGCTGAATGGACGAGTTACGGGGGGTGCGAGCGAACCTATAACGAGGGCCTTAGGGTAGTTCAATATGTGAGCTGGCGACGTCACCGCCGCCGCCGGGGCCTTTGCACACGCGGCGGTGGCGGCGACGACGGCGAAATCGCCGGATTCGCCGAATGATAAGGTCCATTCAGAGCCGGCGGTAGGGCGGCGCGACAATGATCACGCATAGTGCAGGGACTCAGAGTAGCGGCAACGCGGCAGTTGCCGCCGGGGCATTCAGGCCGAGCGGCAGCGGCGCCGCTCAGCGGCACTGCCGCCGATGCCGCCGGAGGGAATGTCCTCGGTCATTCCGCGAGCGGCGGCAACGGCAGCAGGCCAATGAGATGTGGGGTGCGCGGCAAATGGAGGACGGGCCCTTTACTTGACGCGTTACCGCTGCCGCCAGCTCTGAATGGGCCTATACCGGCCATTTTTGTGGCGGCGGCGACGGCGACGTGCCCCTAGACGTGGCCCCGATGCAACTGGAGCGCCTACGACCACTGCACCAAGAGAACGATCGCCGGCTGCCGCCACCGCCGCCAAAGTATGAGGACTCCTCGGCGCAGCGGCAGACCAACTGCCGCTCCGTGCTTTCGTATTCCATGACTCGAGATCGCTGCGACGGCGGCATGGCGGTAGCGGCGGCGGCGGCGGCAGTTGGTGGGAAGAGCAAGGCTCCTCCCACCAACTGCCGCTGCCGCTTAAGGCACCAGAAAGTGTGTATACACCCAACCGCGACGTAAAACAAGGAAAAAACAAACAACGAAAAAAGGCAAGACAACACAAAAGAAACGCAGAGAAATGAATTGAAATCCTCTGGTTACTGATCCAGGTCCTCTTGGAGCAGTGGTCGTAGGCGAACCGATTGCATCGGGCCCACGTCCCCGGGCACATCGTCGGCAGCGCCGCTACAAAAATTTGATAAACATTCACTCGGCGACGCCGTCGCCGGCGACGTCGCCGCTGCTGCCGCAGCCGAAGGAACCCGTACCCCTTCTCCGCCGGCATAGAACTCAATACATGCGATGAACATCACAGAACGCAGAGAACATATGGCTTACTAACACATGTTCTTTACGTTCTGTTAAGTTCATCACGTGCATTGAGTTTTACGCGTCTTAAATGAATAAATAAATAATGAAGGATAAGGAGTATCGATCCCGAGGCGTCGCAGGCGACCTCGCCACACCAAAAAGTGTGCCGAGCCCTGACGACGCCACTCAGGGTGCCGCCGGAGTGCGGGTCCCTTTAGCCAGCATAGAGTCGATGCAATATTGCAGATCAGCACGCTGCACCCGCAACCCACATAGCACCTGATTTTCGTCAACAGTCCTCACACGCGCACGTTGTTGTAAGTGCCCTTACAGACCCGACGATACGACGACGAGCATTCTCGTCCAACGCGGCCGACCGCGCGTTGCAACGCGGTATCGATTAGAGCAATGCGGCCGCCGCAAACGTCGCGTTGGACGAGAATGCTCGTCGTCGTGTGTATCGCTCAATTTCGTGCTCAACGGCTAATTCGTCGCTCAAATTGCACGTCGTCGGGTCTGCAAGGGCCCTCACTGTTCTAAACATATTTCGCACAAACGCTCGCTTAACAATAATGAGATGAGCTAATTTTGCGTTGATGAGGATGTTTTGGACCTTGCCCCTCGAAGGCGGACGTTGGCGGATATCTCGTTCACGAAACGGCGAGTCTGCACGACCGCGCGGCTTTTTACACGGGTCAACGGCGTTTGTTAGTGCCTATGAGGTCAATTAGCGACGTATCGCTTAGCGACACACGGAATCTTGGCTTAGCAAAGAGCGGACCATCCTGCCTTCGCGGCGAAAAAGGGAACGACCGCAGAAATAAAATAAACAGTCTAGTCAGAGGCTTCGTAGTGGCACAAAACAAAAAATATACTTCATCAGAAATTCAAGCTCTATCGAATGAGCACAACTAGAATTCTACAGTAACGCTAAGTGTGGAAATTCCATTTTTTTTCAGTTTTGTTCGGTTAATGGGGCACTTGACGTTGGATTAGGCACTTATACAGACTAGAACTGCAAAATAAACCCGACTAGGTGGGTTAACGGATCATCCCTGGGATCGAGTAAGTAGGAATCATCCTCTGACCGCTCAACAGAGCCCTTAGATTGTCAAGGAAAGCTCGAGATCAGCTATGATAGTTGAAACGACAGCACTCACCAAATGTGAACTAGCCATTATCTACAGAACAGGAAATCCAAAGCCTTGAAGCTCCACCCATCCTTCTAAATTTGTAACAACACCATTTCGAAAAGGTTACTAATAATCCAAATTCTGTACCAGTGAAAAAATGGACAAGCAACCGTTACACCTGGCCGAAAGTCGAGATTTAGATGAAGGCAAATGCCAGGAACCGGGAGACATTTATCTATATGAAACAACAACGCAACAAAGACTTCAACATATAATATCTATTTGAAAATCTTTCCTTGGTTGAATTTCTTTCCGTCAAAGTCACCTTCCCACATCAGGTACTCGTTCACCATCTTCTTGGTCTTCTCATCCTTGGGGTCCAGCTTGGTCCATGTGTACGACTCGTAGTCCACCTGTAACCGGTACGAATTGAAAAAAAATAAATCACCCCAAAAATCCCACATAATTGCAGAGAATACAGGTTCAAGTGTCGCAGATATAATGGAGGACAAACCAACAAACTGGGTTGACCGACGAGACACTGCACTTATCTTGGAAGAGTGTAACTATGTACGGTCAATATAAGAACCGTCCAAATGACTTCTCTTCCCATATATTCTTTAAAAAATATTTCTGATGCTCACCTGCCAATCAGGTGACAGAGGGAAGGCGAGCTCTTGGCCTCTCCATACCCAAATGCCGCTGATAGTTGAGTTGTTGTCGGTACCGAAAAGGATCATCGACGCAAAGGCGTTCTTCTTCAGCTTCTCAAGGCGCTGATACATACCTAAATTTTATAAACTGTGGATCGGGTCATTCAGGATTTCGAATTGAATTGGTAAAGTTGCTCGCGTGAACAAAGTAGATCCCTAAGCTTATAATCCGTCACACTGAGCTTTGAAAAATCCTACCTGAGATCAGGTTGCAGCTCATGAAAGTGAGCGTAAGCTCCGTCGGGAACTTGTATTCACAATACCAGATAGAGTTAGCTTCAGCATCGAAGTTGTCCCAGAAATATGGAATAGCCTTCGTGGCAGTGTCCTCGTTGGAGTAGACACGCTTGAAGTTGTCCATCACGAACGTTCCCTTTGGCATCTCTGCGAAGGGATCCTTTGACTTCTCGACAACAACTCCATCGTCGGCTCCATCATCAACTTCTGGCTCTTTGGCCTTTGGCGCCGGTTTAGGATGATCCTTCTTCTTCTCTGCAACAAAAAATGAATAGAGAAAAAGGCAAATGGTGAAAGCTTTGCCATGAGTTATTTCCCTCAAATGAGGAATTGTATAAAATTGGATAATTGTACGAATTTCACCTCGGACACACATAATCGACCACACTAACCAGGCCTACGTTGTCATTCAGGTTCAATTCTAAAAGGCACCTTGACAATCACAAAGAAAACACTAGAACAGCGAATTCTAAGCTCATAGCCAAGGACCAGTACTTTTCCACCACTGTAACGCTATCCAACAAGGATGCTGGATTGCTGACTGCGCAGTGGATTACACAAGGAAATTGAAACTTTCAGTTGAAAGCGGTAAAAGTAGTCCTGACACCAACGCCCTGAAGGCTCAAAAAAACCTGAAATACAGCTACCCATGGAAACACAAAATGAACGAACCTTCCTTCTTTGAACCGTGGTGAGAATGTGCAGGGTGCTTGGCATGCTTGGCAGATAGCTCATTGAATTTCGCTTCTAAATTCGAAGTATCATCTTCGAAAATTTGAAAAAAATGTAAAAACTCACGATTGAACTGCGAGATCTTGTCACATAGGTGGACCTCCGGGAGAACTTCTTTTACGGCGGGCTGATGCATTACAGTTTGGAACCACCTGGTGAGGTTACCGAACTTCTTGCGAAGATCAGCGTCAAGGACATGCTGAACGTTGAACAATAATGATAAACAATGAATGATAAACAGAAAAGCACACAATGCTTTATAATAGCAAACCTGGAATGCCGGAAGGAGATCAAGCGCCACAGAGACATCTGCCAAAGTAAGGCGCTCACCGACTAGGAAAGTCTTGGAAAGGAGGACGTCGTCAAGGTGGGTTAGTTGGGCTAAAAGCTCCGCTTTGTAGTTATCAACGACCTGAATAGGAGATATGGAACTCTACTACACTAACTGGTCTATATTTCATAACTCTAGGTTGAGGACTGACTTTCTTGTCAAGATGTGCAGCTGAGACAGAGGGGAGGACGTACCCGAGAATGTTCGGCAGCAGGCTGCCTTCAGCCCACTGAAGCCACTGGACAGTCTCGGCGCACTAAAATATTGGGAAATAAATAGAATATAGCAAAATCAATGAAGAAACATACGTTCTTGGCGCAAGCCGTTGCACAACCAGCAACATGGATGGCAATTGATTCAGCACCAAAAAGGTTAACGTCGCCTTCGAATGCTGGAGTCTGTAATGTACACCTTCAAATTGTTTTTGGAGACCAGGACGCCGGTTGTACAAAGCGAATAAACCGAGGGAACCTCTGCTGACGGAAGCCAGCGACTCAGTCAACGCTTCAGAAATGCCCCAGAATGTTGCAAAACCGTGGGAGGCGGCCATCTATGACTCATACTGAGTTAAAATTTAACAATTCAAAACTGCCCCGAGTTCTCCGCGAAAAATTCTGGCCCTTACTGATAGGTAACTTGGTGCAATTCAGTGGGCACACTTTCACAATCAGGGAAAATACAATCTTGACCTGCCGCACGACACCGCTCCAAAATTGGGCCGGTTTCTATTAAAAGAAGTAGAAATCATGAATTTCGACTAGGATTGCATCGTTTTTCGCTAGTTGATATTTAGCCTTGTTTATTTAGCATCCAATTCGTATATCTCTCCCTCAGAGGGGAACAGTTCCCCTTTCGAGTCAAATACTGTCATTAGCCGAAATTTCGAAAACCGGTATTGCAAAATCATCGCAGTGCAACATTCCTGAGACTCTACTTTCTACTAAGGAAAGCGTGACGAAATCTTTTTGAGACGCATATTCACGATCTGAGAAACGATAGTGTTACGTATCCCCCCCCCCCCAAATCAAACATAAAATATAACTAGCAAAACTAGACGGTATCCACGTCCAGGTGACCAGCCCAAAACCAGTGAATTGTGTGACGTAGAAGTACAAAATCCCGAGAGGTAGGAATGCAATGGGTAATATGGTGTCAGAAAAAGACTTGTACAACCAGATGGGCAGAAATAAAAAACAAAAACAAAAAAGGAACAAGTAGGTCGAACTTACCACGCCAAGCGGGAATTTCTCAGCTGGCGGAACATCTCCGCTCAGTTGAAGCTGAGCATTGCCAAGCTTTGCAGCGATGAGAACCTTTTGGGTTCTGAAGCTGTCCTTGTTCCCGTAGAGCTTCTGAAAAAGGAAAACTTATACAGATCCCACAAATGCAACAGGAGCAAGTGGCTAACGAGCTGATGGGCTCCTTATGGGTATAAGATAAGTGATAGCGGTAACAGGTATATCCTACCCACCCCTTTGACCATATTGCTGGGCGGTGAAGCGGATCCCTCGCGGAAGGCGCTTGAAATGAGACGATTCAGCAATTCGCCAACTGTCGTCAACCCGTCGCTGCGTAGCACCCCCTTAACCACTGCGGCACTGCATCCACGCAGTTCACGACACTAACTACCGTACCTCGACAACCTGCCGAGCGCGAAAAATAATTTTTCAAATTTCGCCGTTTCATTTTTCGCGCAATTTCAATCGCATCTTCCCGTTTTCAACGATTTTTCTTGTTTGATCGTGAGAGTGTCAGATCTTGGTGCTAAGAGGGCTGGGGGTATAGCCAATAGAAGTGCTGTATTCACTTTATATAAAATTAGTTACTTACAATTTACTTGTAATTTACTATTACTGACATTTACTTGACGTTTCAATCGTGTACTGCGCTCATCCTTGTTGGATGGTGATTTTTTTATTTTATTTTATTTGAAACTATCAGAAGGCATGTATCCAAATTTGTTGTTTAGCTGTACGTGTTTGTTGGTTGTATTGATTTGTTGTTTGTTTAACTTCGTTTCGTGCGATATGGCACCCACAATAAATAAATGAATAAATAAATACTAGCAATTGAAGTACTTACAATCACAAATTATTCACTGCACTTCTGATACTCTAACTCTAATCTGAACAGGTTTTTGTAGAAAAATACGGCTTCGGGTTATTTTTTTCCTGCTAGAACCATGGTCCGCGTAGCGCCTAGAACTCAAACACGACCATAATGTTCATTCCTTGGAATATTGTGGGGACTGGGTATAGTGTCGTCGTGGTTTAGTAGTCTTGGTGCTTGATGAATTTGATATCTTTTGTAATCTATGGGGTGATAAAATCCGCTGTAATCCTATGTTTGACTATGGAAGGTTTAAAGTGTGAGGTTTTTGAGTTCTTTTCCAGTATTCTTCTTCTTTTTTATCCAGAATATGGGTTCTGAGCTTAGAAAAAGTGTTGAGTTCGAGAACTTGAGTGTACGCCACAATTTCGCTTCAGCAAAATGTTACGTCTCGAGGGAACTCGAGTGCCTGGCCGTTGAATTCGTGTTACTTTGTGTCTAATATTCTGTTGTTGTTTTAACCATTGACGGATATGATACCTTCGAACATAGCGAATGAATAAATAGATCTCCCATTCTTTCACATTGTTGTTGAATTTGATTATTGCTGGGCTACTTCATTCAGTCTAGGCCTACGACTGCCTTCCCTAGACGATCAGCTTTGTGCAAGGAGTAGTATTTCTAATGTTGGTCTACATTGCGCTTTTTAGAGAAACGTTTGTAATGCTTGTTCTTGAAGGCGTTTATCAGGGGATTGTTTGAAGTTTTGACTCGGAATTTTCCATCGAAACGTCGCCGATCAGGTTTTTTGAGGTTGCGTTTACATTTGCTTTATTTCAGTCATGTCCTTCACAGACGTTCGGAATGTGCATGTCAAGGGTGCCATAGTGATCTGCACTGACAAGGCTGGAACCTCTGATAAGGTGAGGGCTTTCTTGCGCCTATCCGAATGGATTGTCTGCCTGTGTTTTCTATAATATTACGGACTAAATTAATACTTGTGCCCTATTACAATATCTATGGGGAGAAATCTGATAAGAATTGGGCGTGTAGGTTTGCCCGGTTCGGTTCAAAGCTGAACTGCCGTCATGAGGTCGTCAAGGCTCAGGGCGGAGTATTTATTTGTTTATTATATCGTCGCTTGGGGCATCTATTAAAAAAAAACAAAGTAGCCCAACGTTATAACACCAAAACGTTCGAACATCTAAACCCTAGTATAAATTCTCCAAGTTCTCTCTTCTTGAAACCTCGGCATGATGTTATATCTGTTGTATGCTGCTGTGCCGGACGAGGTTAGTAGGGTGGATCAGATTTATTGGCCTAACGTTTCGACTTGAACGTCGTCTTCAGAGGCCTAAAAAGTGGTCCGAAATTTATTGACCCTTGAGTCTTGATCGTTAGGCCAATAAATCTGATCCACCCTACTAACCTCGTCCGGCGCGGCAGCGTACCTAGTATAAATATAATGATATGACACTTTAACCTTTAAAGCTTGTTGAGAAAAACAGGGGTATCAATCAAATCAAGCTTACTGATAGCATTTGTTATCGATTTCGCTATGGAATTTTTAAGTAGAGCTTGCTGTTCGAGAAATTTATCGTACTGTTTGTTCCAATGCTTACCAATTATTTGTCTGACGCGACTAGGACTGTATGAATGGAAAAAAAAGATAAAATAAAAAATAAAATTATGAAGTCGGGACTATCGATACGAAAAGGTTGAGTTCAAGGTCTTTTTTGCAGTTTCTCACATGCGGGACCGATGGCACAGTGTACGTGTGGGATGAGAAGACGCTAATGGAGAGGGAAGCCGCCGACATCAAAAGCGTCGGCGATGCCACTCATTCTTGTTGTGTTTGGAACGTGAGTATTAGTCTACATTTTCTCGATTTTTTTATTTAGGACTCTAGAAACGTGAAGTTTTGTTGTTTATTCAGGGAAGCAATGTGTACGTTGGGTTGACAACGACTGATTTGTTGACTGGTGTCGATAAGAAAATCGTTGGCCAGTGCTCACTGAATGATCTGGAGTCTTGTCGACAGTTGTTCACCTTCTCGCTTGAAGTTACCAGCATCGATGCGAGCGATAACTACGTCGTGGCTGGAGGGAGGTAGGCCTTATAGCGAGATATTCTTCTCGAATTTTCCGAGAGAAGAGGTTGTTCTGTCTGTGAAATACTACTTAAATTGTCTGGTACTTCTGATATGGGACGGACTGGAGTTAGTCAGTTGGAGTGAGGAGTGCAATTACTTACTAACTTCCATGCAAACTTCGGCTAACTTGTGAGCAATTTGAGGTAATATTTGTAGTTGGGTGAATGAAAATGTTGGCATACTCGACACAGAAGGTGTTGTTGTTTGTTTCTACAGTTTTTAGGCACAATTTAAGAGGGATAAGGCTGTTGAACGACGTGATGAACTAACTAAATTTTTTTGTTGAACTACGTGATCATGTATCGCCCGGGAAGCGTCGCTTAATTAAGAATGCAATTATTTCTCCACCGTATGAGATGCCCAATCAAGCAAAGTTGTTGAACAAATAGAATAAGATTCAAAACATAGATTCAAATCGATCATTAAGTAGCAACCTCCAAAGGAAGATCAGTAATTAATGAGAAAAAGTGTTAGTTTTCTTTCTCAGAATATCTATCTATCCACGGATCCAGTATTGTTTCAGCGACTTTACTGTGAAGAAAGTTTCGCTGAAGGATAAAGGCGAATACGCAAGAGTAGATACCAACGGAGAAGTGATTTCCGTAGCAATCGATCCAAAAGAAGAGGTGGGTTGGCGACTTTGAGACACGAGTTTGGAATTGCTATCAAATTGACCTTCATAAAATGAAAACTGGAAGTTGATCAGGCTAGTTCTCAGTCAGGACTACCAAGAACTTTTCTGTGTTAAGATTTATGAAGTTGTTAATTAGCTTAGTTCTATTGATTTTATTCCACATTGATGTTTAGCTGAATGTTATAATGGTTACCATCTGATAAAGGAATACATTTGAAAAAAGTGTACAGAAATTTGAGCTCAGAAAGGGGTCAGAGTTCCAGGTTTACGCTGTTGCTTGCTGTGACGGATCTGTCACCATCTTCGACATACGGACGAACGAAAAGCTCGCCTCTCATGAGCATATGTTCTCGTCGTTTGGAGATTTGAGGTGAAGTTCATCCTTATGTGGTTTCATACCTACCTTTGTCTTCATTTCCATGAATTCATTATGTTACTACAGCTTTTTTACAATTTATCAGAGTTAAGTTCCTCTTTTTTTCAGTGCCGACAGCCCTCGTCACTCTCTATGCTGGTCCAAAACTGGCTCAGAGTTATTCATTCCTTCGCAAGGGTGCATTAAAGTCATTTCAAGGGATGGATGGTCCCAAAACTACAAAGGTCTCAGATGCACCGGATGTGAATCGGTAAGTTCTTCTTTCAACTGTTACAAGTTTTTGATTTTGATTTTTTGATTTTGTATGCCTTCAGGATGTATTTTCAACGTCATGCCTCTCGAAGTGTGGTCAATACCTTTGCTCTTCTACGCTATCTAATAAAATAATCCTTTGGAAGGTTTCGGACAGGTGCTTCATACGTTGATTATTCATATATCGATCGTTATCGATTTTACATCATTGTTTTTCAGGTCTGTCCTATCGCAGCACATGTATACACGCGGAGAGAAGCGAACTATTTCAAGTGTCAAATTCGCTCCGTTCAATGAAAAACACCTGATTGTAGTGGATATAGAGGTGAGTTGAACTTTCACATGGTCACTCTTTATTGTTACTTTTTTTAGTTGATGTTCCATTTTCTATTTGCGTAGCTGAAGCATAGCTGTGTTACTCTTCTTTTCACTTAGAATAAGATTCGACACGACTATAATTGCCGGGCGACCCATATTATGCACGACGAAATAGTGTGCACAAAGAGGAGTGACCGAGACCACTGGAGCACTGAAGTGTCACTGGAGCGCACATTCCGCGCCCCACTCAACTAGCGCGATAATACTACACGCTAAACGTATTCCATTGGCGACGAAATAGTGTGCACAGAGAGGAGTGACCGAGACCGCGGTCGGGCTAGGGGAGGAGTTCCGGGGTGGGTGAGTCATCCTAAGCATTGCAAAGCTATTGACTGCGAAAGGACCCGAACCCTGAACTATCCTACGATAACAGCCATCACTGCCACTTACCCATCTCCACCGACTGGGAAACTCTCTCGGATCCCTTATGACGGGCCGCTCCCAGTCCGTCGCCTAACATGACGCGCAGTGGCACCAATTGCGCCTAACATGACGCCAGTGCATAATATGGGTCCACCTGCAATATATTCCTCTTAAGATTCGTGATGAATACCCGACATAAACCCTTAAATATACCCGGAATGGCGCGCGAGTTCCGGTTTTTGCCCAGGGGATTATACGAGATCCCACATACCTTACTGGAGCGGAAACTCTCGAAGTCTTTGAAATAGTATATGAAGCCCAAGTAGCTCAGAATGCAGAGGTATACCATTCGAAGTATATTTCGGGGTTTGTTCCTGGTGCACTATTCATGAACGCAGACTCATTTTTTTTGTCGAATTTATGTTCACCTCGATGGGGATATGACCCAACTGTTGAGATACCCATTCATTGTTTCAAGTTCGTTTCAAATAATATCGTGTCTCATTTGCCCACGAGATGTTTTTTTTGGGTTTTTCCGAATGTTTCGGTAGTGGTAGATTATTCGCAAGCCAAAAGCAAGGTATACGGTAGAAAGGAAAGAAAACACGAACGCTTGTATAACGCGTTTTAGGAAAGCACCTTATCGATCCGCCTCGGCTTCTATCATTTCTGATTGAAACACCTGTTTCCTGTTTTATTGACTGTCTCAGCTCAGTTATCAAGCTCAGTTACCCTAATTTCAGGAAGGTCTTTGCGTGTTGAAGAATGCTGTTCCTAGCACTGCCGAAGCGGCAACAGCTAAAAAGGATATCGGAAAAGCGAAAGAATCAGCCGAGGACAAGGTTTGTGGTGCTGGTTTAAAGTTTCTGCCTCATCTGCTCACTTTTTTCTCTTTTCTGTCTTTTTTCTTTGAATGCGTCTTCGGTTCAGGAAGATACCGATGACGACGCCGGCGATTCCGATCGCTCTCGCAGTGGCGGTTTCATTGACAACGAGGCTGAAGACGATGGTGATACCCGAAGTTGGTTCAGCTCTTTCTATTCTATTCTTTATTACATGTTACAATAAACATGTAGAGAGTTGAAACATAAAATCAAGGAACATCATGTATATTTCTTTATATTCCTGTACCTTATTAACCCCATCGCCAGCCTCATTGATTATTGATTGATTTTGTCTAAGTCCCTTTCATGTATGAGCTTTCAGTGTCTGTTGATATCGGTGCTATCAAGAAGAAATACGGTTTCGGTGATGATGGCTCAGGGAAACTAGACGACTATGGATTTACCGTTTCGGACAGGCCTCCTAGTACTGATTTTTCTGCAGTTCAGGAAACTTTTCCGATGTGAGTTTTCCCTCACTTTGCTTTTATACTGACCTTTTAGTGTGTTCTTCACTTTACGACCTGATAAGTTGTAAAAAATACATGAAGAAAATGTTTCGAAATAATTTCATTTTGACCTCTACTGGAGCCGTTCTTTTTTATTCTGGATTTAGGAGTATTGCAAACGTACATTGTCATTCTTTGCGGCTTTACTGATTAATTATGAAGCCAATTTCATTAATAATAATGTTAATTCTGTATAATATAGGTTGGTTCTTATTTAGATCTGCTCCACCTGCTCCCGTAGCGCCTCCACCTCAGGTGATTGAGTACCGTCCTCCAACGATTCCTACGTTTTTTGCGTCTTCAGCGTCTCCAGATCATCTTACACAACGATATTTGGTGGGTTTCAAATACATTTTAAGATGAAACGCTTTTCAAATACATTTTAAGATGAAATGCTTATTTTCCTTTTGTTGTTTGAGGCTGATATTTAATTGTTAACAGTATCACTTTTCATTCATTATCAACTTGTTATATTTATCGTGTTTCTGTTTATTTGCCATTTTTATTGCCAACAGGCCTTTATAGGAGATAAATGAGTAAAAATAAATAAATGGTGTATTTTGTAGAAATGGAACAGCTATGGAGTAATAAGAACGTATTCAGGAGAAGATGGTAGCAGTATAGAGGTGAGAAACTGTTGAGATAAGCCTGTATTTTATTATTTTTTGTATTTTATTATATTATTTTTGATTTTCCTAAGAATTGGTTGATTCTAACTGCGTGATATCGGCAGAGCTTCAGATTTCGTTCCATGATGCCTCTCTCCATCCAACTATTGTGTTGGATAACGGGACAACGGAGTATGTGATGGCTGATCTTTCGGATCAGGCCGTTGCTTTAGCCAGCAAAGCAGAGGAGAAAGGGGAACGGAGGTTGGTGTTGCTGTTGTTTTGAGTGCCGTGCGTTTTAAATTGCATCTTTTATTCTTTTTTCGTGAGAGAATAGTGCTTGTATTCATTTGGTGAAAAGACTAACTCTGAAACATTGTGACCATATCGCTTCTGATTAAGTTCCTCCACTGAAGAGCCATTCACTATTCAGAAATAACGCTGTGTGAGTGGTGAGGTAAAGGTAAAGGTAAAGGTGCCGGCGTTGATCAGTCCCCTGAGACCGCGCCGCCGCATTCGTGTTCCATTCAAGTCGTAGAGGCATAGTGAGTGCGTATTTGGCCTATACAATGACCTGCGGGGGCCAGCCGCTATACCAGGTCAGTGTCTTAACCTTCCCAGACAAGTCTGGTACCAATTTACCCGATCCCGGAGAGTTGGAAGGCTCGGTTAGCTCGAGCCGGGATAGATCACTCGACCGTGCTGGTGACAGCAGCGCATCTCACCACTGTATCACGCGGGCCGCGGTGTGAGTAGTAGTACGGGTATATATGGTTCGATAATATTAGATCCGTGGCAAAAATCGCGGCCCAGGCAGGATTCGATCCCACATCTTGTACCTATCTCGGGCACTATGAGACCGCTGCGTCTCCGTTCGCTCTCGTTCTCAACTATGGCCTCATCAACGCTCTCCTAGCACTATCCTCAAGCCAAGCGGCTTTCGTTGCTGTAAAATTGAAATTTTAAGAAAGAAAACTGAAAGTTTGGAAACAAATTAAAATACCAAAGTTCGAAATGGGTGTTATCGACGTGATGCGGATCCTTTTTTGATAATAAAAGTAAAAGTTGACAAATACGAACACTGCATTCCTCGTTTTATACAGCTCTGCTTAAGTTATACCTAACAGCTCCAAAGATTTTCACTATGGTTCTTTGTCTTTTAGTGAGTTGCTTGTGATCCACATCTCTTCTTGGGATACCGATTCGAAACGCTGGACGACAAAATTACCTCTAAAGGAGAGCGCCCTGGATGTTCTGGTTTGTATCGTCAGCCTGTTTTCTAGATTAATAATTTATATTTTCTATTTTGTATTGAACTTGATATCTACATGCTGTTGTTTTGTTATAGGTGTCGCAGGAGTTGGTATGCGTGGTGACGACAAAGCGAAATCTGCGTATTTTCAGCTTGACAGGCACCCAGCGGCATATTATAGCTCATCCTAGTAAGGAGACTTTTTTTTGGAATTGTAGTCAAGATGGTGTTTTCTTGTTTTCGCTCTCTCAATACCTCTAAATGGAACATTTATAATCTTATTTGTCAGGTCCAATTCTAACCACCGCGTGCTTTGGAAATCAGGTCGCCATATGCTCAATATTTGGTGGCGATTACTATGAAAAATCAAAACCACACCGGGCCAATTTTCAGGTCAGTCCAGTGCTAGCCGATTAGCAAAGAAGTCTCACTTTGTTTTATAAATTTATATTCTTCAGCACGTTGTGACCATTTACGATGCTGATGGTAAGCACTGGCACCAAAAAGTCGGTTCCAGTGTTAAGAGGGTGGAGTTACCGGTAGCTATGAAGGAACAGTTGCTGTGGCTTCAATACACGAACATGGGACAACTAGTCTGCATGGACAGTTCATGTGAGTCATTATTTATGTTATTTTATGAAATATTTCTTTTTTATGCTTATATAAGGATGGGGACGAAACGAGTTGTTCTGCTTTTCGTTGCTATTGGTTGCGGTGTTGAATTTTGCATATTTATTTATTTATTCATTTATTTATTTATTTATTTATTTATTTATTTTCATGCCATATAAAGGCGTGATAGCAGCAAAACAATAGGAAGTGGTTAGTAAACGAAAGGAGCAACGGTAGATGAGTTTGTATTACAAACTAAATAATTCTAAAGTAGGAACCAGTACCATTAATCACGGCAGACAAACATGCAAATCATACCTACCAACATGGAATACTGTAGATGTCATAAGCGGCTGGATGCTGTGTTGACTTGTTGACTGTTTTGTTCATTTTTCCTATGGAATACCCTTGTGATAACATTAACCGGAGTAAAACTGAACCCGTAACCATGGAATGAGCTAAGCATAGTGAAGCTGAAGACGAAATAACGAAAAGTGATTATATGTGAAAGAAAAGAAAAGGAATGTTGTGATGGTTTCAATAGGGCTGTAGCGCTCTTGTTTTAATTTAAACTTGCAGGATTCTCTGTTTTCACTAAGTCGTTGGTATCTCGGGTTGATTCTTGTCGGGGTGTGCTAAAGGATTAATAGGAAGATAAGGGGGAGTGATAAGAAAGGGGGTGATAGGCATTGGAAGGCCTATATAAAGGCCGTGACACGAATAAACACGTCATTCCTCACTGTGTCTGCTTCGCAACTGGCGATCAGACCGGACTACGAGCACAGCAGCAGTCTACAGCAGTCTCCAGCACGATGGCAACGACGTCTACGGAGAAGAAGATGGAACGAAGTGTGGTGAGGATTGCTGCTCCAGCAGCAACCACCACGGCGCCACAGATGACCGGCCTAGGAGGCCAAGAGCCGTACCGGGGTCGTACGCCCGGACCGTACGTACCGGGTACATAGTGGCCAGGAGCAGAGGAAGACCCCGGTGCCGCGGAAGATCGACGAGCAGGGAAGAACGCCGGGATGAGGCCCGCGATAGGGCGCGATCTCCCGAGGATTGAGGTAGATAAAGTGAATAATATCTACCTCAATCCTCGGGATAATTTTGTTGTGGGCCAAGAAGTGTATATAAGGAACTACGGTAGCGAAAAGGAAAGATGGCTTCTCGGAATTGTAATGAAAGTATTGGGAAAGAATATATATGAAGTTCATTACGGAATGGGAGCAAGAAAGACGCATGCGGATCAGATGAAAGAGCGAGTTATAACTTGGGAACAGGCGGAAGATTACCGTTTGGAACGTATGGTGGAAGGTCGAAAGTGCGAGACCTTACCGTTGAGATGGTCACTCCGCAGAAGGAAGGAGACCGAGCGGTTGAAAGAATGGCGGGAGCAGAAGAGGAGGAGGATTAACAGTATAAGGATAAGAATCAAAGCAGTAAGGATAAGGAGGCAAAAAACAAAGCTGGCCCTATATAAGGGGCAGTAAGGAGGGAGGTCACTTAATGTGGAACCAGCAACCGAGGATTGTACCGGCCGGAGGCCAGCTACCAGCAGCCAGCCCACCAGTTGTGGTGCCTCAGGCACCCGTGCAACCGACGCCGCCGCCGCCAACGCTAACGGCACTATGGGTGCCGACGCAAGGCGGGTATGGAGCGCCGACTGCGTACGCGTCGGCCCCCTACCGCTCATGGCGTTGGGGCGGAAGGAGGAGGAGAGGGAGGGGGAGAAGACCCCCTCGATTCGTCGTGGGGGGAGACCACCGCGGTTCGAGAAGCCGCAGCAGGACCAGGAGAAGAGGAAGACCCCGGAGCCGCGGAAGACCGACGAGCAGGGAAGAACGCCGGGATTAGGCCCGCGATAGGGCGCGATCTCCCGAGGATTGAGGTAGATAAAGTGAATAATAGAAGTTTCTGTGACGTGTGTATCGGTGAAACAAAGAAAGGAAAAATATTGTGGTAGTAAACGAAGTTAAGTCGTCGTGTCAGGGACCGCCGTCGTCCCGTAGAGTGACCAAATCGGTCACTAGAGGGGAATGTCGGGGTGTGCTAAAGGAATAATAGGAAGATAAGGGAGGAGCGATAAGAAATGGGGTGATAGGCATTGTAAGGCCTATATAAAGGCCGTGACACGAATAAACACGTCATTCCTCACTGTGTCTGCTTCGCAACTATTCTATGGAAAAAATAGTGTGACCTACGATTCTTGGTTCCGCTAGGAACGACAATTTTAGAACAACCTCTTCTGGGGAATCGAGATAACATGAAGAGTTGTGTATTCCGCCCTTAGACCTCCAAGGAATAGTTGAAGGGCAAGTCCAGCTCTGAATGACGTATAGATGCAATCAGTGTTTGTCATATTTTTCTAAGTACAAAGATAAAAAAATATACGAGTAGTGATTAGATCATATCGGGATATTCGTACGGGATGCTACTGAGTGTATGAAATTGCTGAGATACTGATACCATTTAGACATCTTAATCTAAATTCGAGACTGAGTTAGAAAAACCATTCCCTATTTCATTCAACGAACTTCAAACTTTCTTCAGACACAATCAATCTACTTACTCCATCTGGCTTCTGGATTCCAATATTCGATGGAAAGCTGGAGACGACCAACAAATCAGACGCAATCTGGCCCATCGCTGTGACCGAGGGGCGACAGCGACAGATACGGTAATTTTTTGTTGATACAATTTTCTAAATGTAGGGTAATTCTCTTGGTTTTGTAGGGGTTAGTCTTACACGGTTCTAATTTAAATTATCCTTTAGGTACCTCTACTGCAAGGGCAGCAAGCACCCTCTGGTAGCCGTGAAGATGGCGCCTCTCATTGCCCCGTGGGCGCTTCCTTACTGTACTGCGGTCGGTTATATTGATTGTCTCCTTTTATCAGCAAAAATTTTTCATATTCATGTAGAGTACAAGAGTATAAAATTGTGATGAATGTGTCGTACTCTTTTTCACTTATTCATGATTCAGAAATACTTTAGCTCTTCCTGTTGAATCCCTCTATTTTGTCGCTAAGTTTCAGGAGTCCGACAAGTCAAAGCTGGAGCAGGAGCTGTTCTTGAACGAGTTACAACAGAGCGAAGCCCGCAGTTCTGGAGGTCAAAGTCTAACGGTCAGTTTGGAATTATTGGTTGAGTTTTTGGTGCTTGATGTTTTCAGTAGCATAAAATATTATCGATACGAGATAATGCAAGAAGCTATATAAAGACCATAGTGTACGTTTTGGATCTTCTTTTAAGATGTTATCGCCCTGATTCATCAATAGCATACCCGTTATAAACCCGAAAATATACATAGAATGACAACTCATCGACAGACTGCGGGTTTTATCCAAGGTTTGTTCGTGGATTGTTCAAGGCTCGTACTTCGTTGGAGGTTTTATAAGAAAAAAACCCTAATCGAGCCACCAAAGTGTGTCAGATCACGGGTAATCCCCGATTGAACCAGGAATAAACCCCGCAGCGCATTGATGCATTGCGGTTCGGGCGCCAATCGGGGTATATTTTATGTTTTATGGCGGGTATACTATACTTCAGCTGATGAGTTTAGACAGAGAGAGGCGAAATCGTTAACCACGAGTTATCTTAGCTCTCCTGGCTTAGATCATGACTCTTTACTATTAGTTATTGACCGCTCAATGGCCTCCGGCAAAATTTAGTATGGGTCGACTTAATTGAATTATTTCTTCTTCCTAACGCAGCTACCATTGTAGCGTTATAATGTTCTAATTTTACTAGCAACAACATTTCGACATCTCGCTGGATCTCAATGCTTTTCTCAGTAGAGACTGGAGAAAATTTAGATATTTGATTATATTTTTTATTTTTCTAAATTCCCAAAAAATTCCCGTGTCAGCCTGTCTTTGTGTCTGCTCAGTTTTGCTTTGGTGTTATTTTTTGCGGCCTTTTTATGATTTGCTCTTAACGTTATCAGTTATCAGTGGGGATTTGAATCGAGTGTCAGGGTTCGGCCCTATTTTGTCCTTTCTTTTATGACACTACTACGTGTATCATGAGTCTACAGCGGTCAAGATATATGGAATTATGGGCTATTAAAAGCAGCTATATTGGAAAATTACATTACGCTTTCGTTTTTCGCTTTAATTCTCGGAATTTAATTGAAAGGGTTGTGCGTTGCCTAACTATTTGGTAGGCCTGTGTAGTCTTAATGAATCGTTTCTTGTGTTTTGAGTTCAGGTTTTTCATTTGTTGCCTTTCTTTTTATCCTCTCCTGTTTTTGTTTTAGGCACGTCATTTGACGTATTAAATCAATAGACAAATTCTCGTCTCCCTCTTTGCTAGCGTTTCATTGCAGGAACTGGCTGCCAGTCATCTTCAGTCACTCGTCAAACTGTTTGCATTGGCGTGTAAGAGCGAAAGAGACGGACGAGCCGCCGAGCTGGCTGGACTTGTTTCATCGGCGAAGGGCATCCAGATGATGTGCAACTATGCCGCGAAACTGAAAAGGTCTACCCTTGCAGAGAAGGTAAATTTCATCATCAAAAGCTGCATAGATTTTCCTGGAACAAAACCGGATGGATGAAATTTCAGGTGGCTGCAAAAGGTCGCGAAAACGTGTCTGTGAACGAGGTTTCCTTTGCGGACTCTTTGAATACCTCCACCACCTCAGATTTTGAGCCGGCACCTCGGCGGTTGTCGTTAAAGCGGAAAACAGGCGTCGTGCAACAGCGATCGGTCAGTTTATTTATTAACACTTGCATTATTTATTCACTCGGACAGTGTGGTTCAGTGGTAAGAGGCGCTCCTGACACCTTTCACGGTTGAGGGGCGAACTGGTACCAAACTTCTTTGGAAAGGTAAAGACGTCACTTAGTATAGCGGCTCTCCCCCGTAGGACATTGTATAGGCCAAATACGCATTTATCACGCCTCTACGATTCTGAATGGAACACGAGTGCGCGGCGCGTCCAACGCCGACACTTTTACCTTTACATTTACCTTTACCTCCGCTAAGACATTTACTGTAGCACTAGTAAAAGGTAAAGGTAAAGGTGCCGGCGTTGATCAGTCCCCTTAGGACGCGCCGCCGCATTCGTGTTCCATTCGAGTCGTAGAGGCTTGGTGAATGCGTATTTGGCCTATACAATGACCTGCGGGGGCCAGCCGCTATACCAGGTCAGTGTCTTTACCTTCCCAGACAAGTCTGGTACCAATTTGCCTGACCCCGGAGGGATGGAAGGCTTGGTTAGCCCAGGCCGGGATCGATCGCTCGACCGTGCAGGTGTCAGCAGCGCCTCTTACCACTGTACCACGCGGGCCCTCTGTAGCACTAGTAGTGAGCATTATTCATAAAAAAAGCGAGAATTGAGTACCTTTAGTGAGCTCAACTGGACTTCCTATTTCTATTTTCCTTGAATGACATCTGTGGGTGGTTAAAATGACATTTCAGATATTTATGGATGAAGATAGCGGTCCAAGAACGACCCTTTCAAACTTTGACGAAGAGGACCAGGAAGATGTTAAAGACTCCCAAATACCAAATTCCAGTCAACAAACGAACGACAGTCTCCTTAACGAGACTGTGCTCCCGGCACGAAAGATTTCACTGAATCCTTTCAAGGTATGCGTTTTGTCATCTTTTTATAATGTATTAATTTGTAGAATATTTGCCGTGGAACGTTTGCGATTTTCACTTTAAAATATTAGAAACGGTTCGTGCTGTGCAGTGGTAAGAGGAGTTGCTTTCACCTTGCTGATCAAGCGATCGATCCTCGCCCGGGATAACCAAGCCTTCTACCACTCTTGGGTCGGGTAATTTGCTACCAGACGTGTTTGGAAAAGTGGTCATCGAATTGTGCGATGGACGGTTTCCACAAGTCATTGTAAAGGCCCCCAACGGTCTCAAAATGCTTCTACCATTCCGAACGGTAAACGAATGCGTGGCGCGTCCCTAGAGACAGGATCGTCTTACCTTGTTTATTATGGAAAAAGGGTGCTAATAATTCTCTTGCGGTGGCTAGGCGCTTAATGCTGTTCACTTTTAGAGGTCACCTTCGCGGTCCGAGGACACCTCGTCGGTCTTCGACGCTGATTCTTCGTTCACAAGTGGACGGAAAAGAATAAGAGAAGAAGAGGTGAGCACTGGATTAATTTAATTAAATAATAAGTGTATTTGTTACGTAGTGGCAATATTATAATGCAAGTTGATAATTATCCCGAGTACGTGAAAAATACCCGTTAATGAATACCTTTACAGCCCTGCAAGCCAGCTACGATGTCTAAACAACAGAAATTGTCGTTTGGATCGGCCACAAAAGGAAAGGAGAACTCAATGTTCGGGTTTAGAACTCTGCCATTTTTTCTATTATTCTATTTTCTAATTACAAAAAATATTGCCTTACAAATTCAGGACCGCATACTCGTTATGGTTGGAGAACAATGAAGATACGCTGCACGGCATGTTCAGTGGAAATCCGGAGGACTTCTTGAAATTCTGCGCTCAGCAGTTTCGAATGTTGCCAGCTGCTGAGAAGAGGGTTGGTTTTGAAGTTTTGCTTCTTTTCGTTGCCTCTGTTCCTTTATTCGTTCAGCTTTCCTTTTTACTTGTTGATTTTATGGCTTTTATTATTTTTTCTGCTCTTACCACGCTCTCATTCCCTACCTTGCCCTGCAAGCTCGCAAGAGATCGTGAAAATTTTCGGTCGATTTCTGCCCCAAGGGCTGAGTTCGTAGTGGCCTAGTGCCATTAGAAACCCCATCGACTGTCGAGCTTTTTTCAAAAGTCTTTTGCACTTTCTCTTTCCGAAAGGTCACTAGTCACTTGTATTCATTCATCAATTGGTACACGGAATGTTCTTCCTTCAACTTTTTTGTGGGGGTTTGTACATTGTCCTCGATGTTAATTAACTAATTAATATTTTATTTCTGCATGTCGTTCTTCAGGTGGTATATTCGGCCTAACAACAACCCGCTGATATTGAGCCTCGAATTGCTTCTGGTTCCGTGCGCGGCTGGCCGGCTGTTGTTTGGACGTCGACTACTCGTTGTCTCTAGGGGGTTTCCTCACACGAGAAGTCTTATGGCTGTTATATTTCACCGCGAGAGCTAACGCCTGGGCTTCCGGATATTCCTCCCACCTCTGCAAGAGATTAAACTCTTTTGCTAGACCAACCTCCCTTACAAAGTTTCAGTTGTTTGGATAGCCAGCCTTTTGCTTAGCTGAAAGCTATGGTAAAACACTAAGTATCATTCGGTAGTACTTACTTCAGCGGTAGTATTTACTACCTTCAAACTTGTTAGTCGACGTGGTACAGTGGTAGGAGGCGCTATTGACACCTGCACTATCGAGCGATCGATCCTCGCCCGGGCTGACCAAGCCTTCCACCCGTCCGGGGTCAGGTAAATTGGTATCAGACTTGTATGGTAAGGTAAAACCGGGCACTGGCACCCCTAAGCCATAGCATAGGCTGAATACGCATCCACCATGCCTCTACAATTCTGAATGGAAGGGAAATGCGTGGCGCACCCTAATTGTAAGGAAACTCATCAACACCGACATCTTTTAACCTCTACTTGTTACCCAACCATCTGCGACATTTATGTCACTTTAAAGACTAACCAAATGTTACAATCACTTTTCTCCTTTGACTTTCGGCATCGTTCTCTGTAATAGTAATAATATATTATATTGTAATAATACAATATATTTGTAATATTATTGTATTATTTTCATTCTTTGAGTGGTTTCTTGCTTTTGGGTGGCTGTCGGCTTTCAGCGAAATGAGTTTCCTTCTTGTTGATGCTTCGTGTTTGTTTATACGAGCGGTGTCGGACGTGCATCAAAGCTAAGACTCGAGCGTCTTGGGCGTTTAAAATATTGAATCTGATTTAAAATTTGATATTCCAGTATTCTTGAGTGTTTTGAATGGATCTCGAATTTGTTCTGGTCAAACTCGAGATCGAAGATGGTTTTCTTATGAAGGGATGTTATGCTCGAAATTGTGTACCTGCGACCTCTCTATGGGGCATTGAATCTTCTTGCAGAGGAATTTCTTAGAAGTGTTTCACGGCTACTTTAATTTGATGATCATTTCGAGATTATTTCGTGTTGATGTGAAATTTTTAAAATCAAAAAAAAACTACCATTTTCAGTCCAGATTACTATAATATCTGGGAACGGTAGAAGTTTACCCTACATTTTAAGGACAACTACATCCAAGAATGGGTGACCAACTTTCTCCCTTCACCGACCGAGCAAGTCTGGTACCACTTTACCCAACCTCGGATTGCCTTGAATAGTCCGAAATAAATAAATAAATAATTGAATAAATAAATAAATAGGCACAATCAATCGATTCTTCTAAGAAACGCACCTTGCCGACGTTTACGAACTTAGTGACTATAGCGGCTCGAAGAATCGACCGCTCGATCGTGCAGGTGTCAGAAGCGCCTCTTACCACTGCACTACGCATGCCGTATGTGAGGTTTATTTGTTAAAATCCATTGGCATACTTTCGTCATTTTTCTGGTGGGGATTTCGGAGTTAACCTTTTTCTGTTAGGGGATTTGATAATCCGTTTAGCTTTGTTTTTCCACTTCTTTTAGATATACTGAGGGGTCTGGACTATTCAGCTCAAACGAATAAGTGTTTGTCGGCTATGCAAGAATTATGGGCAAAGTTCACAGAACGAAGACGATAGCGATTCTCTTAAGCCGCAGAGCTTTGGGCACGAGGACGAGCTATTTCATTAGATATTCATGATGTCGAATGCGCAAGATGAGCAGCACCCTAGTCGGGCGTAGTCGACTAATTCACAGCGTTGCAATGGCCATTGTGTACCCCTCCTCGCCACCACAACCACCACCACCATGACGACGTTGCTTTACGTCTCCCAAGCGGACCCTCAGCCCTCAGATTATACCCGTCCACCCTCGTCGAGCCGTCGTTTTGGTCATCGACGCCGTTCAGATAGCCGTTGTTTATCGGTGCACTTCATTTAGCTGGAGTAAGCGCGTTTCGGTCGCTGCGACTCGACTAGGCGGCCTCTTTGAGGCTCACCCAACACCGAGCTCAATAACAAACGAATTTCGAGTGTATCCATCACTAGTTCCTAGCCCCTCTGTGGCAGGTCCACCCCACTCCACTCCTCCATCCATCCATTTATTTATTTATTTATTTATTTATTTATTTACGATTATCTTAGAAAGACAAATGCATTGGTTAAAAGAAAAAGAGCTATCCTAGACAACAAACTCATAGTGTAAAAATACTAACAACATGAGAAATTTTTAAAAAGATCATTTTACTACCACATAGACTAAGACTACTATATGCATTAACGTCTGAGGTCTTCTGCTTCTTCTTCTTCTGCATGTTCGGCTTCGTTTTGTTTATTCGGCGCATGTTTCCGTGGGCGACTTCACCTCGCTCCCTTGACTGGTTCTGGTCTCCTCACGAGGAAACTTCGAAAAGATTACCTTATTTGCTTGATTTTTTTCAAAATTGAGGCGTTGCCTGCCCTTTGGTTTTTATGGAAGTGTTGCGAAAACAGATTTCTCAACGTTGGCAATATCTTATCTCACTTGTTCCTTTTCTTTTTTTCTCATTTCGAACCGCATCGGCAGCTTAGTGAAGATTAAGGAGTTTTCTATGAAATAGTTCGTTTTGAGTCCCTCAGGAGGGACTTAGGCCTCTTTCTTGACTTTTGCTTTTTGCGAACCCTTCAGATTTTAAAATATGGTGGGAGAAGTTTGCATAAAATTCCAGAAATCATGGGATACCTCCAGAAAAACGACGTTTTTCTTAGCTCAACGTCTTTCCCCTTTTCTGACCTGTTCTCTCTTTTTTCCTTTTCTCTTTTTTTAACGAAATTTTGGCATTCACCGGTGATAAGGGATTATTAGCCTGTGGACATCGCTAGGTAAATAAAGCTATTTGTTCAACTTTGAGTTCTGTAGATAGAATGTTAGGGTATAACCTTTTTCATGTTCTAGACCAAAGGTTTTTTTGCGTTTTTATTATTTTCATCAAATTTGCCTCACTTTTCTTCCTTTGTAGCACTTCTATGTTGTAATCTTGGTCTCCGACTGAAGAAAAAACCAAGAATACGCCTTTTTTCCTTTACTCCTCATCCAAATTGAGACGTTTCTAGTGGTCTCCAGGCACCAGGTTGCACAGAACTAGTTGCACAGCCGTCTCGAAGCGGCTGTAATTATCTCAGTGGTGGTCACCTATTATGGGTGGGCTAAGTGCCCAGCAGCGGGTATTGGTTGAGATTAGCATTTCTATCCTCTTCCTCTACCTTTCTTTCCTATTCTATCCTCGCTTTTTGTGTCGATTTTCTAATTTTTGGACGTTCTGGAGGCCCATTGTAATAGATCACGGTTGACATTAATCGTAGAAGATGACAGGTGATTAGCAATTATGTCGTTGTGCCTTATTGGTTGGGTTGTCTTGTGATATTTTTGGAATGCTCGTTATTATTCTGCATAGTGACTGGTTTCTGTTTTTTCTGGGGACCATCGGTGGTAAATTTCCTATTCAAGGATTGAATCTTTATCTTTTTTCTTCTAAGTTATCCAATTTACATAGAATGTTTGCTGTTCAAATGGCTTAGGCAGAGTTACACCAAGTCGGCTGAATGTCTTTGGTTTTTTAATTGCACTAATTTTTCTGATCACAACATTTTTTTTTGAACTTTCGATTTTCCTGCAGCGCTCCAGAACACTATATTATTCTGAATAATCCTGTGCAAGTGAATTCGAGACGAGAATTACCCCACCTATACTTATTCTTTTTTGGCGACGAGAAATGTTGATGACAGAATAATTGAAGGCATAATAACAATAACAGGCATATTCGGAATCTAATTACGTCCGACGTCATCCTGAGATGAAGTGTTATAATTCTAATGAGAGCATCCAGGACAGCAGTGGGTCAGGGGCTCGGGTCTGTTCTCGTGCTCGATTTTTGCTTGCATTTTGTCAATATTATCATATCTACATATCAATACCAAAAAGGGGGGTTCATCCTAGTGTTTTGAGTGGTGGCAGCTTTCCATATTTCTACTCGTCCTTTCCTTTCCGATTTATCAAAGCAACTCTACCTTATTCATCTATTTGGAAGATATTTTCCGAGATGTTTGATAGAAAAGTCAACAGCTAAATTTTCACCATACCCAAGGTTCAACATTACTTTGCTAAGGTTCATTTTCATTCATGGAGCATACGGTAATGTTGTTCATCAACCGTTGAGCATACGGTAAAGTTAGTCCTTTTATTAGTTGAAGGTTTTGTATTCCATTGTTTTGTTCATGGTTCAAGTTGCTAAATTCATTCTATAGTAAACCCTCCTTGCTGAGGAGGCCCGTGGTTGGTGAAGTGCTCCTTTGCTATATGCTTGTCTAAGGGTTCGGCAAAAATGAACATATAATTTTACAGTACCGAACATATCCTTTGATCACTTCTCGGAAAAGCCGCTTAGGTGCGTGGCAACGAGATCTGAAAATATAGGGGTCAAAAAATCGACTGGAAACAAGTTTTACGAATTCGGAAAAAGTGTATATGGATCGGTAGAGCTTGAGCTCCTGAGCTCAAATATATGTATATTTTTACAAATAATTAAGTTTTAACAAAGTTATTCGAAAAGGCCGCTTTGGAACGCTCCTAAGGGGAAGTGAGCAAAGGATATGTCCGGTACTGTATTTATTTAATTTTGTGTCATTTAATTTGGGTGCTTTGTTCACTTTACAAATTGTTGACTGCTTTTTTGTCTTTTTCCTACGAAAACTTGCAAAATTTCGCGCTGAGCATTATTTTAGTGTGCTCGGTCACATTCTTACCCCACGTGCCGAGAGCGATTATAACCAGATGTTCGAGGCCAAGTTCAATATGTGTAGCTAAACGTTGCCCGGGGCGCTTTGTCTGGGCAGTGAGCACTTCCTCTGGCTGCCGGCCCAGCGTCTAGCACCTCGGAGGACAGTTGCACCTGAAATTCCGTCACCGCTACTGTATCTTAACCTTCAGGGTATAGAAACTTCAGAAGTAGAGACATTTTAGGTCTAGCATGTCCATAATTTTCTCGTTTTTCTTTCGTTTCGTTTGACGCGCTCTCTTTTTATTTACCTTGAAAACTCATCATAGAACTACTAAGGTAGCCACCCAAGTTGTGCCCGTCTTTCTTCGATTAAACATCGCAATTTTCTTGTTTTTTTTTTGTAAATATTAAAAATACTTTTTCAGGAGTGGAAGGCCCGAGCCGAGAGCAGCAGCCAGTCCTGACTTTCGTACGTCGTTCAGCCTGCGTCCGGCTATTTCTACTTGACCTTTTATTCCTCACCTGCTACAACCTGAATTCTTCTGCTGCTCGATTCCATTAAGAGTTTGAGTGAGAGCACATTGACTGCCCGACTACCTATAACTCTCCCCGTCCATTATTTTGACTATTGGTGCGTGCTAATAATTGTCGTTGAGCGACTTGTCGATCCCCCCAACCCTCCGGTAGAGGACGGCCATGTTCCCGTGATCAACGGTCAGCACTGAGATCATCCGAGCTCCATTTGGATTGCGCCATGCTTCCGATCCACTGTATTCTTCTTATCTTCGCAGCACTTTTCGATTTCTCCAAAGGTAAAAGAGACTTGAATTTTCTTGGATTTTTTTTTAAATTTTTCACGTTGCTCAAAGTTTTATTTCCTCTTACAGTGTGTTTGGTGGTCGTGTTGGACTCGTACGTGTCGTGTTTCAGGTTTTTGATAAATTGTTGTGTTCTTGGTTGTCGAAATGTTTGTAATATGGAGCGCTGGGTAATTATATTTGGCTTTTAAGCTTTCATTTTGAGGAAATTTCTTTTTTTCTATTCATTTCCGATCATTCATATCTTCGGACAAGTGGATGGGTTCCTCCGTTCTGAGTTGAACTGTCGGATCGCCAGTTACCTTTCTGGGTATGTCAAGACTACTACCGGACCACTTTACCCTTATCTTGTTTAACAGAATCAATAGTGCCGACCTTTGTTTTCATACATTTTAAACAGCTCCGAGCACCTCGTCCGCTTCCTCACTCATCGAATGAAACGCGTTGTTTGTCGATTACGCTGTTCGAATCGGATTTAGCCGGGTTTCTCTTAATTACTTTTGTTTTTTGTCGGTTTTACGAGATTTTCATCCAGCCGGATGCCTTCATCAGCAAGCGAATCAAGTATTCGGTTGGTAGGCCCGCATATGACGTTCTGGGCCTAAATTCATGACGGGTATCGGCACAATATACCCGAGAATAAACCCCGGTCGGCGCGATTATTCGCATTCATGAACGCGCCGCAGAGCTTATTTGGGGGATATCACTGGCCTGTTCCACTCCGCGGCACGTTCATGAATGCGAATAATTGCGTCGACCGGGGTTCGTTTTTGGATATGTTGTACCGATACCCGTCATGAATTTAAGCCCTGGTTGTAGCGATCGATCTCTGCTTGGGTGACTTTAGACATTCATCCCGAAGGGTAGACTCCATAATTGAAAGAGTCGATAGTAAAGTATACTCGTGTCTTACTGTCTAGTATGCACTTTCAACAGAAGGGTTAATTACGAAATGATAAAAACCAACCACCAGCTAAAGTACGAGCAATTAGACAAGGCCCATATTCATCACCGATATTCGTGCCATAGACCAACGAATAAATCCGGTTGCACGCTCATTCACATCTCCATTTCAAACACAAATAATTTGTCAATTAGCAAATAGAGAACATAATAAAACTACGACGTAGGAACCAAAACAACCACAAGCAATCGCCTGCTAGAAAAAATTCCATAGGAAACCCGCCGTTCGATTTTGAAGTGACGGCCGCTTACCTGTACCACTACCACAACTACACGTCAGGGATCAGTACGCCCTATGGTGATGAATCGCAATTTTCGGTGGATATACTATGATAGGTCTCTTTCACTCAAGGCGTAATATCCCCTCAATTTCGGCTCTGTAATTTGGACCCAGAACATGTGTTCATTATCGAGTGCGGAGTGTGCTGTGTCTGCTAGAAGTACTGACTACAAAATGGCCCACGAAATTTCTTGCCGACGTTACGTAGCACCCATCGATATACCATATTTCTCGTTCCAACTACTTCATTTGCAGAGTTGGACCTGAATATGTGAAGTTCAGCGAACGTGGGGCTTTCAAACGGGTTTTAGGCGAACATCAGTGAATAAATAGGTCTCTTTTTAGTGTTTCGCTATTTTCATTTTATTTTGCCTTCCTGTACGGCGGAGCTAGCGTCACAATGTGCTGCTGCTTACTGCATTTTGTAGTTTGAGCTGTTTCATCATTAACTAGTGATTCCGTGTTGTTTATTCTTTATCTCTATTTGAACTTTTAGGATGTTTTATTCCTTGGTGCGATGGTGACACTGTCACATTGATCCCTCAAATGTGATTATATCGCATGTATCAATTAATACATAGGGAAATAAAATAAAAAAGCAAAATTAGCAAAATTCAACCCTCTCCTGAGAACTTCCAATGCTTCAAACGATTCGCCGAAAAACTCTTCTTTAGTATTAGAAGTTCCTGGTCGCCGCCTCGTCTTATGGTCGGTGTTGTTAACCTAGATAGGATTCTTGCTATTGTGTAACTTTGTTTGAGTTTTGATCTACAATACAGTTGTTAGTCCTCGGTTCTGAGCAGTTGACAGTCGTATTTTTTTAGTTGTATTTTCTCCTTTTCTCACGGCTGTCTCATACTGCCGTAATAAATAAATAAATAAATAAAATTTTGCCATTTCCATCCAAGCGCTCCAGAAATAACCTCGATATCTGTATACCGCATGAATTCCCTGATACTGTTTGTCCAGAGCACTCAACCTCAAAAGGTCTGCTGTCCTTTGCCGCCACTCTCTGCTTGGCACCGAGTGCTCTAATGTGGCTGGGAATTATCGGGAACTAGAGTAGTTGCACTCAATTATGGGGTTGCTTAGTAGCTAAATCACTAGAAATTTGTCACAACCATCCAAATCTGGCAATTCTTGTTTTTATTGTCTATCCTTTCTTATTTTGACGTGACATCGCTGGAATCTTTGCTTTGCTTATATATAATATCTATAGTCAATATCTTGAACATCATTTTAATATCGTTGTTTTCCCTTCTTCTTTTTAAGGATTGTAACCCTAACTGTTTCGCTCTGTCCGTACTGCCTGGAATCAAGGAGTAACTGAGCCGGAAACATCTCATTAATAGCTTGCGAGTGAAATTGTTTTGCACGCTTTCGAGGAAATCTATATCCTACCAAAAAGAGGGACATAGATTTCCTCGAAAGCGTGCAAAACAATTTCACTCGCAAGCTATTAATGAGATGTTTCCGGCTCAGTTACTCCTTGATTCCAGGCAGTACGGACAGAGCGAAACAGTTAGGGTTACAATCCTTAAAAAGAAGAAGGGAAAACAACGATATTAAAATGATGTTCAAGATATTGACTAGAGTTATTGATGTCGACGTGAACGAGTTTTTCCAAACTGTTGATACTAACACTAGAAATGTAGGGATCAGGCTAGCTGGTTCAGCAAGTCGATGCAAATCCAGATCATCTTTTTTCTCACAACGTGCATTACCACTTTTTAGATTATTGGCTAAGGACCGCATTCTTAATATGTCTTTACCTCAATTTAAGTCTTATCTTGCTCGTAGGCAATTATCTTGATTTTGTCATGCTAAATCTCAATGTTTTCTTGTTTGTTAACTCTAGGCGTTTCTGTTTAGTGGTTTGTGTGTGTGTTTTTTTTGGTTTTGTTGTTTTATACTACGTGGTGGAATTTCCGTCACGTCCTAAATAAATAAATAAATAAATAAATGCTTTCCAAAATAGACAACAAGACGTCAATGGTGACATCGTCAACAGTCTTTGAAGGATGAATTTGTCACACACGCGATTTTGGAGCTGACGTTTTCCCGATTGTTTTTGGCTGAGTAGCGAGGAAGGGTATGGGCTGCAACTTTATCGAGTCAAATTAGGCTCAAAAATCTCACATACGCCACATCCTCTGCGCCTCTGCCCGATACGCGGCCGTCACGCGCTACTTCGCTGCCGAGTATGAACGGGCCTATACGCTGCGACTGTCGCTCTTTGGACGGAAATTACTCAAATTCAGTGATTTTCTAAACAAAATAGCAGCAAAAAATAAAATATTAAATACTAAAACACGATCAGATGGGCAGTTTGGGTCCTACACCGACTTTTTCATTGGAAAAGTTGAAGGTCCCGTAAGGATGTGCCATGCTGTAAATGACCTATACAGTGACTAGTCGAACGAGCCGATGTACCGAGTCAGCGTCTTTACCCTCTGAGGCAAGTATGGTATCAACTTACCCAACGCCGGATCGAACCCTACCTACAGTACCGGACATATCCTTTGATCACTCCACGAAAAAGCCGCTTAGGAGCGTTCCAAAGCGGCTTTTTTGAATAACTTTGTTGAAACTCACTTATTTGAAAAAATAGTCGTATATTTGAGCTCAGCAGCTCAAGCTCTATCGTTTGGAGTTGAATGATCCACAACTAAAATTTTTTAGAATATCGATTTTTTTGCGTTTTCCCGCATCCATCGGTTGCCTCGACGTTGGCGGTGGCCCCAACAAGAGCGGTCAACGAACAGGCCCAACAGTGGGGAGTGCACATGGAGGGATAGAGCTGCTGAGTTCAAATACATGTACAATTCTAGAAATAATTGAGTTCCAACAAAATCTTTCAAAAGAGCCGCCTTGGAACGCTCCTGAGCGGCTTTTCCGGGAAGTGATCAAACGGTATGTCCGGTACTGTATTAGAGGTCCACGCGCTGCATGCCCTACTAACCTCCTGATGGGGACTAGGGCTGTGCGTTAAATTCTGGCCGTTAAATTTTTTAACGACTTTTTTTAACGGCAAAATTTGCCGTTAAAAACCGTTAAATTCGTTAAATCAGTTAAATTTTTGAAATTTTGCAAAAAAAGTTGAAATTCCTAAAAATAATGGTTTTTTCACCGTAATATCGCGAAAATAAACGACACTAATATATAAGCGTTTATTTTACTGTTGTGCCGGAACGATCAATTCATCGGTTAGAAAGCATATTCAAAGTCAGGAATGATCAACGGTTGAAGCCAATCTGTGGAATATTAAGTTTGAGAAACAGAAGAGTTGCAAAATTTGCAGGTGTTAGCAACTTACGAAAGTCGGTCAAAACTTGACCCGCAGATGAGAAAACCCTTTCAATTTCAATTGTTCCCGGAGGAGCGCAAAAGTATTTCGGAATTAAAGAAGTTATGTGAGGAAAAGAGATCGTGTCAGTGGAGCACTCCAGAAAGTAAGCGGGTTTGCCGTTGTGTCGGCTGGCGCAGAAAAAAAAATTTAAGGTCTGAAACAGGCAAACAACACGCTCAAATTACAGAAATTTCAGTAGGCGAACTCCTATTACAATGCCAAGATTGCTTCTAATGTTGTGGAAGAGAGAAGCTGGGTGGTCCTGACACAATTGCGTGCAATTCGGACCTGCTGCCACTCCCGCGCGGGCAATTCAAAAGCCGTTAAATTTTCCGTTAAATTTCGAAAATTTGCCGTTAAATCCGTTAAATAATTTTTAACGGAAAAAGCCGTTAAAACCGTTAAAACCGTTAAACCGTTAATCGTTAAATGCACAGCCCTGATGGGGACCGTTATTCTCTGATGACCCCGGAGGGATGAAAGACTCGGTTGGGTTAGGCTAGAATTTGGAGAAAAGAGGTAAAAGTGAATTCACTGAATGTTTCAACCTTCACAGCCGCCTGCTTCCACTGCGTCTCATCAGATGTCTCACTGGAGCCACGAATTCGAACACACTTGGGAACGCAAGAGGACATTTTCTTCATGCCATTACTGTCGAAAAGTGCCGCCTGCAGGTTAGTTTCATGCCGTTTCTTATCGAGTTCAATTCAAAATCCGAAATATTGGGTGTCTTTTACCCGTATATTTCAATGAATGCTTATTCTTAGGAACATTTGAGCCCGTTTTTCAGCGCCGAGATCGAGTCCGACAGCTCCATCGAAGGTCAGATTTGCTCCTCGTCGTCGGAGTGTGTCACGCTGACGCTCAATTTCGAAAGTGAGTTGGTAAATTTAAGCTTCGGTACTGTTTAAGACCCTGTTTGATTCACTATGAACCACCAAATTCATTTATTTATTTTCATTATTCATCTTATCCTACTAATAAATAAGCGAAACCACGGTGTCTCTTAGTCAACTCTAGGTCCCGCCGCGATTGTTCGTTACTGTGCTCCCAGTGACTTATTTCATCAGTTCCTAGCCATCTTTTGCTGCATGCTTTTTGTTCTTCGTTTTATTTGTTATTATAAATGTTTTATATTTGTTTCCTACTATTCATTAGTTCATTTAGCGGCTGCAGGCCGCTGAATGGCTGGTTTTACAAAAATCGACATTCGACTCGGCCAGACATCGGGGTATAGTTGAGAGTTACTGGCGGTCTTTCACTCACAAATGTAGGTCCTGGTTTTACAATCTTCAGCAACATGATGACAGGAGAGTATTTCACTTCCGATCTTGATAGTGATTCATGCAGGAAGATCTCACACCCCGCTCGCTGCTTCTTATCCGGCGGGTTTAGGTCTGGGTTTATCCTGAGTCGTTGCCTGACGCGCTTAACCGGATACTTCGTGAGTCACCCACTTCGAGCCCAAAATCTGGCCTGGGTATGCGGAGCTCTTGGCTACGCTGCTATAGGAATTTGGGTTAAGACGTTGGCTTTGTTGACATCTTGAGAACCGTCGCAGGGTACAAGTGGGCCCTGGAACTTATTCTACTTCTCTTGATAGGTCCGTCGAGGTTTTATTTCATCGATTCCTTTTTTCCCTCAGGAGCTATGGGTTTATCCCACAGATCTCTCTTATTTGGTGGGGGGTCGAACTCTATTTGGTAGCGGTCCATGCTCTACATGTCCCAATAACTTCCCAATAGAGACCATTATTCCCTGCCATAGGCGGCCATTGGCCTCGGAGAGTGTTTCTATGTTGTATCTTTCATTATCGGGGCTAATTATGGCCCCCAGCTGTGCCCTCGGTGAAAAGTAAAGTTAGATACGGCTGTACCCCGCAAAAACCCGGTAATGACGGTGGAATTTCCACCAAAGACACTTTCAGGACTAAAGTACCTTGTTATTTTATTCTATTGATATTATTATTCTATTATACTATTATTTCTATTTCTATTAATATTTATTCTCTTTCCCTTTTAGATTCGACATTCGCTGTGCGTGGATGTATGGAGTACATATTGAGGCACAGTTTGAAGATTGAGGACATTCATGAGGAAGGGTATGTTTTCCTCCGTTCTTCTATTCCAAAATTCTCCCTCCATCGAACCCCTCACTTTCCCTATTGGGGTATATATCTGGGTAAATATTAGGTGACGTGGCTCTTATGTAATCCCCTGGGTGATTTTGACCTTCTCGACCTCTAACAACACTCTGAGGTAAAGGTGAAGGAACGGCGTTTATCAGTCCCTAGGGACGCGCCATGCTTTCGTGTTCCATTCCGAATCGTAGAGGCACCGCGAACACGTATTTGGCTTATACAATGCCTTGTGGGAGCCAGCCGCTACGCTAAGTAACTGTCTTTACCCTCCCAGACAAGTCTGGTACCAATTTACCCGACCTCGGAGGGATGGAAGGCTTGAATAGTCTGGGCGGTGATCGATCGCTCCACCGTGCGGGTGACAGTAGCGCCTCTTACCCGAAAAAGTACAGTATAAACACATAAATGGGTGTGTAAATATTTGTTTATAAAAACCTCCGTCTTGCAGCTGTTATGTGGTTCGTTCACTGCCATCACGTTACCCGAACAATTTCACTATGGAGTACATACTATGCGTTTGCATCGGCGATTACTGTAATCGCGATCCACCGCTGGCATTCCAACCGGGACCACTGCCGTTCAAAGGACAAACAATAATACGCCTACGGCAAAAGGAAGACATGTTAATAGCACCTGGTAAAGGTATCCAGCTAGTGGTATCTTCATCGAATCGACTCGTACTTGACGTTTTTTGCATGACAAGCTTATTAACATTGCTTTTGTGAATCTTTTAATTGATCGCTTTAATCAATCGATTGTATAAATTAGCGTGACCGGTGATCGCCTGCTGAATCTTGCCACTCAAAATTATTATACAAAAATGATTTACAGAATGTACAAAAATAAACTATTCGTTGTTGTGTAGCTGTTCAATGAGCCACCGACGTCCGTTTCCACTTCAGGGCCTGCTTTGGATTGTGAACAGCCGGAAGGCTTTGTCGTCGGATGTAGATCTGAAAGGAAAGTGGAAAAGGAGAAAGAGAAAGAGAGGAAAACTAAATAGAAATTGAGCGGTACAAACTGACCTGCGGTTGGAATGCCGGTAGACTGCAAATCTCTTCTTTAAGGACTCTTTCACTGCGATCTTCCACCTCTGGAAAGATATACTTGCAATAGAGAGGTGCTATCGAACTCTAAAGTTCAAAGAAATGTCGATTATTAAGTCCATACAAATGATATGAGTTGACGGACAAAAACGGAGGGCCCGCGTGGTGAAGTGGTAAGAGGCGCTGCTGTCACCCGCACGGTCGAGCGATCGATCCCGGCCAGGCTAACCAGACCTTCCCTCCCTGCAGGGTCGGGTAAATTGATACCAGACTTGTCTGGGAAGATAAAGACATTGACCTGGTATAACGATTGGCCTCAGCAAGTCATTGTCTAGACCAAATACGCATTCACCATGCCTCTACGATTCTGAATGGAACGCGAATGCGGCGGCGCGTCCTTCGGGGACTGATCAACGCCGACACCTTTACCTTTACCTTTACCTTTTACCGATGGTATGAGTTGACAAACAAATTACTCTAGTACCTACAAACAGGGGTAGGCAAGTCGGTAAAGGTAATGTTACCTTGTTTACTACTTTACTTTGTTACTTTGTTCGGTTTTCTCAACTGGCGCACCGTATGACGCATAAATAAATATAATAAGTATATAAATAAATGAATTTGAAATTTTTCGAGAAACTTGAGGAGCCCATAGTTGGTTCCATGGCGACTTCTGACATTTCTACAGGGTAAAAGGTCTGCGTAAATTCGATACATCGCGGTATTATTTCCTAGTTAAGCTAAATTAATTTCTACTTCCTCTATGGTTCCTATGTTCTTTTTTGACGGAAAAATGTCGCCCATTATACCAACCCCAGTATATAGGCCTGTCTACCTAGAGAGTTGTCCGTTCAGAAAGCAAAAATAAAGGTAAATGTAAAAGTTTGGGCGTTGATCAGTCCCTCAAGAACGCGCCGTGCCTTCGTGTTCCATTCAGAATCGTAGATGCATGATGAATCATCCTTTACAATGATGAATCATCCTTTACAATGACTTGCGTGGGCCAGCCGCTATACCAAGTCGGCGTCTCTACCTTCCCGAACAAGTCTGGTAGCAATTTACCCCGGAGGAACGAAAGGCTCGGTTAGCCCGGGCCGAGACCAATCGCTCGACCGTGCGGGTGTTAATAGCGCCTCTTACCACTACATTACGCAGTCGCCAAGCCAAATAAGGTGATTATTATGCAAATTATGCTTCAAATATGTGAAAGTTGTTGAGTCTACCTGGTTCGACTTCACGAAGCGCTGGCGAAGGGGCAAATGTGATCCGTGAGAGAACCGAACTGGTCGCCTGTCGTTCTCGTTCGGCTGCTCGGAGATTTGCTCGCCGATTGAGTAGTGCTACGTTGGAACCGGACGGAGCAGATCCACCACCGCTAGCCTCCCTGAACACCGGTAACCTTAGGAGAATAAAAAAGAATTAGGAAAAATAAGAATTTTCATAAAACGAATTGGTGCAGAGCAGCTGAAAACCGAATGATGCCCAAGATCATTCCATCACATATTGATTCGTTATCTCTTCTCGATCAGACGAGTTTAACAATTCACAACGGCAAGATTATTCAGCGTATCCATTACAAGTGAGCTACTAAACAGAAGACAGACTGATTTCCTTAGAGGCTGGAAGTTCTAGAAATTTAATACTAGTCTGGAAAAAAATGAGAAATGAAAGAAAAGAGGCGGACGCAAGGAAGTAAAGACGCCAAGGTTATGAATTTCTTTTTTGAACCGGATCTCGTCTCATACACTTGAAATCAGATTTTTGGAATCAATTCTAAAATCAGATCGATTTCTCCGACAAAACAGCTGTCCATTCTCCTCCTTTTCTTCGTTTTCGTATCATACGTTTTTTGTTTCTGTTCGTTTTTTTCGTTAACTAGAACACTTATGACCGTCAAAAAGATAATAAATGAATGAATAAATAAAAGGAGATATAAACTACGCTAAAAGTCTTAGAGCGACAGAACCTCTTACCTGAGATACTTGATGAAGGTCATTCGTGACGCCCTCGACTTTTCTCTGAACAACTTCCGTGAGAAACACGCGTTCACCGAGCACAGTGACAGCAACAGGAAAAACACTAAAAATGAATTTTGCACTAAAAAAACCTTGAACAAATCAAAAAATCGTGGAAACCTAGACCTTATCAACAGGGGTGTGCGGAACTTCCGTTTCTGTGTTCCGAATTCCGGTTTCTGGCCCTTTTGTTCCGTTTCGTGTTCCGCTTTTTTTGGGCGGAACACGGAGGCTGAAGAAAAATCGAAAAGCTCTACTGTGCAGGCTAACAAAAGGGAGATCGAACTTATTCTGCTGACACGTTTGAGAGGGTGACACGGTCAGTACAGTATGTTCCATGCAGGAACCTCGCTGTGCGGGTCCCGTACGGTTATCCGGCGAACTTGTTGTTTACGATTTTGGGACAACGTTCCCAACGTTGTTGCTCTTCTTCGTGCATTTCATGTGTGTTTTTTGGCTTCGTGCTACCGCGACATTAAGGGTGTGGGGCATAGGCCTCAACCTGCTGTTAGATTCGACCCCTGATTCTTAGCCTACAGTGAGGTTGGTGTGGTGGTATGCTGTAGCTTGAGAACCCACACCTGTACTGATGCATATTCTCTAAGCCTAGGCTTCTCATCCCTAATGTCGAAGCTATACTAGAAATGAACCTGATAAAGTACATCACAACACGGCTATATTTCTAACTGCGATGCGCGCCGTGCGTTAGATTCGCAGGATGAGTGCGCTGGTCCCGCGACGAACACCGGAAAGAACGGTACTGCACGATTCATTTCACTCGACGATAAACCGTATACGAAGTTCCAAGCTACGTCGACTGACGAAATACACTTCTGAACTTTAGAGCGGCTGAATTTAATCCTAAAAACAATACCCGCGTTTTTGGGAAGACTAATGTTCGTATTATTACATTAAATACTATTATGTTGCTGCGTCACACGATAACTCTGGAGAATTAAAGTTTCGAAAGACGCTTAGGCTTGAGGACCCACACCTGTACTCATGCATATTCTTTAGGCCTAGGCTTCTTATCCCTAATGTCGAAGCTCTAGTAGAAATGAACCTGCATGATGTTCATTTTCGATGAATAGGTTCTGTGATCCAGTTTTGGCCAAATTCCAATAATTTAGTGAGTTTTACACCATTTCCGTTTACATGTTCTCTGCGCCGCTTTCCGGCCATTTTTAGTCGTTTCCGTTCCGTCTTGCGCTGCTCAAAAAAAAATTCCGCACACCCCTGCTTATCATGCAACATAACTCACTAATAAAAGCTCCATTGAGCACGAAAAACCCGACCAGCATCAGTTGACTTGAACGTAGTATGGTATGGTAGCGAAACGAGCTCTGTGACGGCGTCAACTGAAATGGGAGTTTCTGATTAACAATTATCTAGAGACGTTCGGATAAGCCTCAATCCAATCCTATTCGAATATCTCCGGATAATCTATAGATGGAATAAATACTACTATATCCGTCTGATTAGAAAGATTTCAATTTCAATTTCAATTCACTACGTTCAGTAATTCCACAAGGGGTGCTGAAAAGTACAATAATCAACAACACAAAACTCAAAATGGTATCGGGAACAATTTGAACAATATTTCGAGATTTGTTGTTTTTTTGAATTCTGAATTTAAATAGGATTTTCATTTAGCGGCATTTTTGCAGCCTTGTAACTGAAACCACTAACCTGTCCGGTATTGTTCTTACAGCCATTCTCGTCGTTGCTACAGTTGTCAATGGAATCGCATACGGTCGAATTCGGCAAACATACCGACGAGCAATCTGAAGCACATCAAGCCCTATTACTAGTTATGATCTTACATAATTTGCTTGGGCGTGTGGTACAGTGGTAGGAAGCGCCACTGACACCCGCACGGTCATTCGATTGATCTCCGCTCCGGATGACCAAGCCCTCCATCCCTCCGTGGTCGGGTAAATTGGTGCCAGGCTTGTCTGGGAGGGTGAATACACTGGCTTGTATAGCGGATGGCCCCTTAAATCATTGTATAGGCCAGATACGCATTGACCGTGCCTCTACGATTCTGAATGGAACACGAATGCGTGGCGCATCCGTAAGGGACTGATCAACGCTGACTCCTTTACTTTTATCTTTGTATTTTGTATATCTTCTTGGTTCAGAGGAGAAATACAATACCACCCCCAGACCTTGATAGAAAAAACGTCGGCGACGTGCTCCGACGCTCGTTAGCGTCCAATTACTTCACAGTGGATTTTTCGGGAATTTAAGCATATAGTTCGACTCGTCAGCTCGCGCTGAGTACTAAAATGTCTTTAATATTTCTTCACCGATAACTTGTATCTTAGTTATGGACCAATTTTCACTAAAGCATCGATAACTGTTTTACGACCCCTCGACAGATGACATTGGAGACTCCTTAGGATATGTTCCACTAGGCGAACACCAAATTCAGCATCAGGAGATTTAAGTGCCAAAATCGACTTGAACGTCTCGTTCCCATCTCATTGACACCAAACAACCTCCTTTTAAAAAAATTGGAAAATTATTTGGTCAACACAGAAAATGAAAATTTCTCGATTTCAGTTACACATTCGAGGATTTCAGAGCGATTGTTGTCGACATTCTTCATTGTTTCACATTGAGGGTGAGACGAAGTATTTGATTGAAAAGGAATCACACTGACGTGAAAAGCTTCTAAGGAGACATTCAGTGTCAAACTTCGCTATACATAACATTAGCGGCTACGCTACGTGTTTTTTACTGCTTTTGATCAGTTGAACAGTGAACATGGAACGAGAAGACACCTCAACTTTTCAAATTTAACCTCTAGATCTTGTGTTTTTTAACATGCAGTAGCCGAGATAAGCTCAAAAGCTTTACTAGTTGTTTTGTTTGAAGTTCAAATTGTGCACAAATTTGGGAAAATTTCTTCGGGCAACATTTTCTTCTTTCAATTCATAAAATATCAAAAAACATCTATGTGTAATTGACCCCATCAATTCCAGCTTTCCAAAAATGTGAATTTTGTAAAACTTAATCGCATTCGATTTTTTCGTGTCACTCATACAGTTTTGCGTCCGACCACAGATCTTTGTGGGTGACAAGACCTGGGTCGACACCGAGCCGCCAACGAGTAGCATCGATAACTGTTTTACGACCCCTCGACAGATGACATTGGAGACTCCTTAGGATATGTTCCACAAGACGAACAGCAAATGTCAGTATCAGGAGATTTAAGTGCCAAAATCGACTAGGACGTCTCATTCGCATCTCTTTGACACCAAACAACCTCTTTTTAAGGAATTGGAAAATGATTTGGTCAACACAAAAAATGAAAATTTCTCGATTTCAGTTACACATTTGAGCTGTGGCGGGAACGTGATGCCAGGTTAATGTGAAAGTCTTTGAATACCAGCAGAACTTCTTACTATTCTCAACTATCACCCGATGAAATTCAGAACCACGCGCTTCGTGTAATCCGGGGCCAATTTGAAGCAAAATTCGCATGTAATGGTTCAATCCCTTATTTCTTGTCTACGGAAGATTTACATCAATTTTAACTTGTACAGCGATAACCAGCGCAAAACCATGAATCCAATGGTGTATAGCTTTCGCATTTCTGTGGAATTTAATTTTTTCGAGCATGTGTTTTTATTTTTTTTAGTATTTTTTCGAGCTGTTCATATGGTGGGATCGACTCGAGCACTAGCAATCGTGCTCACCGGCCTGTGCTCAGCCATTGGTCGGTGAACTGTCTTCGACCTGCGACGACACCGCTGCAATATCCAGTGGGGGTAATTAGCACCGGACGAGACTGCTGAAAGGTCCCTTCCTTCCCTTGGAGTCCTCTGTCGTCCATTAATGGCTGTCGTAAATCAGCACAAGATCTAGAGGTTAAATTCGAAAATTTGAGGTGTCTTCTCGTTCCATGTTCACTGTACAACTGATCAAAAGCAGTAAAAAACACGTAGCGCAGCCGCTAATGTTATGTTTTCAGAGCGATTGTTGTCGACATTCTTCATTGTTTCACATTGAGGGTGAGACGAAGTATTTGATTCAAAAGAAGCCAAGTTGACGGGAAAAGCTTTTAAGTTCAGTCTCAAACTTCGCTATACATAACTGAAATCGAGAAATTTTCATTTTCTGTGTTGACCAAATAATTTTCCAATTTTTTTAAAAGGAGGTTGTTTGGTGTCAATGAGATGGGAACGAGACGTTCAAGTCGATTTTGGCACTTAAATCTCCTGATGCTGAATTTGGTGTTCGCCTAGTGGAACATATCCTAAGGAGTCTCCAATGTCATCTGTCGAGGGGTCGTAAAACAGTTATCGATGCTTTAGTGAAAATTGGTCCATAACTAAGATACAAGTTATCGGTGAAGAAATATTAAAGACATTTTAGTACTCAGCGCGAGCTGACGAGTCGAACTATATGCTTAAATTCCCGAAAAATCCACTGTGAAGTAATTGGACGCTAACGAGCGTCGGAGCACGTCGCCGACGTTTTTTCTATCAAGGTCTGGGGGTGGTATTGTACTAGGGTAAAATAGGTGCACGAACTTTTAGATGCAGGAACTTCACAGAGCCTTGAGCACTCGAACGAGTTCGTCGAGCATGTGACGGTGCTGGTGATGACGATGGTGGCTTGAAAGCTGAGACTGGTCGGGATCTCAACGAGCACTGGGCTCGAAAACAATCGGTAAACCTGGAAATCGATCGGATCAATTCTTCTGAACTCCTGGACAGGTGTTCTAGCGATACCTTTGGCTTCCGGTCGACGACCAACACGTCGTGATCACTTCGGATTAATATATCGCTGGTGCTCATCGGTTGTCGAAGGGAGAAAGACGATGATGTGCTTACTGTCACTGAAGGTAAGACAAGAATCAATGGATAATTGTATAATCTACATTTTTAGAGGGTAGGGTGCAGTGGTAGCAAGCGCTGCTGGCACCCGCAGGTTCAACTGATCGATACTCCTCCGGGCTATTCAAGTCTGCCATCTCTTCGAGTGGTCGGATCAATCGGTACCGGACTTGTCTAGGAAGGTGAAGGCACTAACTTGTACAAGTAACGCAAGTCGCAGTGTAGGCCAAATACGCATTCAGCACGGCCCTACGATTTTGAATGGACGACGAATGCATGGCGCATCCCTAGAGGAATTATCTATTTCCACATTTTTGAAAAATTTCCTCATATTACAAGTCGCAGGATTACAACCAAATCATGTGGAAAGAGGAAGCAGCTCGCCAAGACGCTTAATTACGATTAGTCAGAAGCACCTGTTGCAAGGAGGAAGATCAACCACCCTTGGTTCCTCATCGGCGTATTAGTGTAAGATTGAACCAGTTAAGCTGGCGATAGTGGGAGACTAGATTAGCACAAGGAAGCTATCCTGGTTGTGTTGTTGAAAACCGAAACGGAGATAAATAAATAATTACCTAATAGATCGGCGCCGGACGCACTCTGTACGAAAAACGTGCATGGAGGGGACGATGGCGGTAGTCCTCGGTACTGATCTGATGAGAACACCAGCGACGATTCGACCACCATGGACCTGTGAATGGTATCGTGAAACATTCCATGTGCGACTTTCAATAAATCTCGGCATTGTAAGTCCGTTATCTCGTTTGTAGTTGAGCAGAGGACCGAGATTGTTAAGAACTTTATTCGGCTTACGTTTCGGCGATGTCGCCTTCGTCGGAGCTTGAAAGGTCGAGTATATATTTGAAAAACTACTCGCCCAAACACCAGTTCTTACTACAAAAGATTATTCTAAGGTCCAGTAGAACGGGAAAGAAAAGTACAAAGGAGCAAACAAAAGCGGGTGCTATGTGGGTTGGGGGGTGCAGGGTGGTGGTCTGTAATATTGCGTCGATTTTATGCTGGGTAACATGTTAAGGTGTGAACAATTCTAAAGAGTTCACATGTCAAACATGTGAAAACCGACCGAGTTGATCGAACAATGAAAAAAACAATGGCAGATATAACCATGATAACACGTTAAAATTGACGTAAAGTTGCGGACCACCACTCTGCACCCCCAACCCACATAGCGCCCAAAAGCGTACCTTAATGGTGGTTGCCGAGGCAGACCACCAGTCACCCTTAGATGCAGAAGATAGCGGGCGAATGAACCTAACCCTAGGGACCATCTACCATGACGGCTCATAGGGCGCGGTCAGCTAGGTCAAACCCGCATAAGTCGGCGAATGGTGCCAACTCTTGGGTAACAGAAGAGGATCAATCGAAAAGAAGAGTGTGAAGCGGTTACCCAAGAGTTGGCCCCATTCGCCGACTTAAGCGGGTTTGACCTAGCTGACCGCGCCCTATGAGGCCGTCATGGTGGGTGGTCCCTATGGGTTAGGTTCATTCGTCCGCTATCTTCCACATCTAAGGGTGACTGGTGGTCTGCCTCGGCAACCACCACTTCTGTTTGCTCCTTTGTACTTTTCTTTCCCGTTCTACTGGACCTTAGAATAATCTTTTGTAATAAGAACAGGTGTTTGGGCGAGTAGTTTTTCAAATATATACTCGACCTTCAAGGCTCCGACGAAGGCGACATCGCCGAAACGTTAGCCGAATAAAGTTCCCCCTTCACCCGGGCTAACCAAGGCTTTTGTCTAGGAAAGACACGACTTGGTAAAATAGTGGCTCCCATAAATCACTGCAAATACTAAAGTCGCATGTACTAGGCCGTCGTCGAAACGAAGTCTTACATTAACCTGGGACACTCCATGAAGTGGGCAACGACATGAAGGAAGAACTCACCAGAAGGAGAGTCGTTTGATCAGCCTAGGGGTCTCTCAAAAAGGCCACCGACGAACTCCAGGGCCGAAAGTCATCATTGGTAGACCTCGAGATATACCCTGAACGGCGCGCAAACTCAGATTTGTAACGCGCGTCCGGGTTTATCGCGGGTCCATCACACCTCGCGCTAAGTCAGGGTTTGGGAGACCTCGACAGCTTGTGGCGCAAGTTCCGAATCGCACTCACTGCGAGTGATCGGCCGTCGACACAAATTTGGGCGACCGGGGCACGTATCGATTGCCGCATTCAAGTGTCGACGGTCGCTTGCTTGTAGTGAGTGCGATCGCGGCTTTTGCGGTTCCCGAAACCCCGACCTCCACGAATGATAGGGGTTTCGGACATCGCTCGTCCGTTCATGAATCTAGGCCCAAGATGCTGACACCCGCGCTTATTTGTGCGACTCTACGGTTCTTCTTGCTCTGTGTTACGCGGTTCAGACGTGACCTGAAACGCCAGCTACGATGAGGTCCTTGCAGCCGGACTTCGCAGCTTCGATTTACGGCAGAAGCCTCACTCACGTGAAATTGCAGAATATGCGCCGAATGTGACGCATCGATTGGCCGGTCACACTATAAGGAGAGAAGGCGATCAAGGGACAAGAAGAACGGTGGAATGCCTGCTGCGTGATTGCTTGCGGCCTCGTGGAAGAGCACCTGCCAGATGGTCTGATGTGTTCGTCGATCGTGTTAAAAAACGATCGGTTCCGTAACGGTTAACCTTACCCTTACATTCGACTTCATCCAACGAACTGGTGTAAGTCGTGTTGGGACCCACACGACGGTGCAAGCGCCTCACCTATGAATCTGTGTGTGATTCTCAGTATCGTTATCAATCTGCAGATGTTCGGATAATTTCTGCGATTGTGCAGGGACTCAGCAGGAGAGAAAAACATTCAGCAAAAGCTCAACGACGGCGACTAAAAGCTCCACTAGATCATCACAAAAGACGCGATTACTATTAGCTTTTTCTCGCGACCCTTTCACATCCCCTTACCAAACACTTCTCACACTCGTAATACCAGACGATTATTGTTGAGCAGGGGACTATTTGACTATGTAAGTGGTATGCAATCGGCTCACGACTCAGCTTACGATGCCGATATTCCTAGGAGGATGACTGAGAAATGGCGCTACTTCCTGCTACGACGAGGTGAGGCATAACTAATCCAGAACGGACTGGTTGGATTTATGCCTAAGTTGTGCATGGTAGCTCAGAAACTTGCCGACGTAAGTGTTTACAGTCATCCAGCTTCACTAAGCGTCTTTCGAAACTTTAATTCTCGAGAGTTATCGTGTGACGCAGCAACATAATAGTATTCAAAGTAATAATCTGAACATTAGTCTTCTTAAGAACGCTGGTATTGTTTTTAGGATTAAATTCAGCCGCTCTAAGGTTCAGAAGGGTATTTCGACTGTCGACGTAGCTCGGAACTTCGTATGCGGTTTATCGTTGGAAGAAATGAGTCGTGCAATACCCTTCTTTCCATAGTTCGTCGCGGGACCAGCGCACTCATCCTGCGAATCTAACGCAAGGCGCGTTGCGACATACTTTACCACTTTCATTTCTATTAGAGCTTCGACATTAGGGATGAAAAGCCTAGACTCAAAGCTTATGCATAAGTACTGGTGTGGGCTCTCAAGCCGCAGAATACCACCACACCAAGCGTACTGTAGGCTAAAAGTCCAGGCTCGAATCTGAGCGCAAGCTTAGGCCTATGCCCCACAGCCTCTATGTCGCGATAGCACGAAGCTAAAAAACACACATGAAATGAACACAAAAGAGCAACAACATTGGGAACGTTGTCCCAAAATCGGTAACAACAAGTAACGGCTTCTCCCGATAACCATACGGGACCCGCAGCGAGGTTCCTGCATAGAAGATACTGTACTGACCGTGTCAAACGTGAACGTGTCGACGTCAGCACAATAACTTCAGTCTCCCTTTGTTAGCCTTAGGGGCCTGATCAATGCCGATGACTTTACCTTTACCTTTAACAAAGGAAAAGTACGGTAATGAACTTATGGGCCACAAACCTTTGCCGTGGACAGATCACATCCGCTGCGGCTAGTGCGGCTGAGAACATCGCAAGGGCAAGTGCGAGCATATCGAAAGAAGTGGAGTGAGAAGAAGCGGTCGGCCTCAGTTGGAATATCCACTTACGCATGTTTTCGATTACGCAGAAGAGCCGGCAATTTCAACGATGCCGCGGAGCCTGAAAACGAAGAATTTGGGAGATGCAAAGGACTCTTTAGGGCCGCTTCCACCCAAATAAACACAACATCACCTCTGCGTAAACTCGTAGCTTCCGGGGACACGTACTTGCTCGTCATCACATCAATCCTTGAAAGATACAGAACAATTTACTGGCGAATGGTCATTTCTCAGTAGTACGAAGGATTGTATTGAAATTCGCCTACTTTAAGAAGCACGCATATGTAGTTGTTCGGAATTCAGCAATTATATAGTATTCTCCTGGCCCCGCGTAGTGCAGTGGAAACAGGCGCTACTGCCGCTAGCACGGTCAAGCGGTCGATCCTGGCCCGGGCTAACCAAGCCTTCCATCCCTACGGGGTTGGGTAAATTGGTACAAGACTAGTTTGGGAAGGTAGAGGCGCTGACTTGGTTCAGTGGTTGGTCCTAGCAAGTCGTTGTGTAGGTCTAATGCGCATTAATCATACCTCTACGATTTTGAATGGCAAATGAATGCCGGGGCGCGTCCTTAGGGGACTGATCAACGCCGACACCTTGACTTTACCTTTTTATTATAATTTTCTATTCATTCAAACCATCCTGCAGGTGAGGACAGGATGAAAGAAAGAAAGAAGATCGAGTAGGTATGAAAAAGGCGAAAAAGAACAGGAAATCCAGATGAACACGAAAAAGAGTAAGGAGAGGAAGAATAAAGCATCCATACAAAAGCTGCCCAAGATAACAGACACTTCTAGCTTGTCTATCGATACGCCGACTTCCATATGAGAAATGGAAATCGGTGAACGAAATGGAACTGACTAGAGGCCAATAAGATTGAAATAGATCGAAAAGCTACAAAACAAAACGGTTAAAAGCAGGCTGGAAGACAAGTACCCGATGGCGATTTGTCGAATTCTTCGCGGTGGTAGAGAAAAAAGACGCTTGGGGGCAGTGAGAGAAGCTTCAGCCAGAAAACTTTATTTATTTGAGAAATGACCTTTATTAGTAAGAAAATGATTATGAAAATGCCCAGAAATCAAGCGCTGCTTGCCTAGAGCGTAACGTGCCCAAGAGTACTTTCCCAGAAGCTGAGGTGCGTCGGAAAAACGCTTCTTTGTCCAAGTTGGGCAGCGAAATTACATTTTTGAACAAGGAGATCGTCAACGGCAAGAAGTAACCGGACAATAGAAGCGCCTTTGCCTTTGAATTCATTCTTCGATAATAGAGCTCCTAAAGAGATCCAAGAGTAGAATTTTGCAAGGAAAATTAGCTTTTTCTGCACTAAGGAGGCAGCTGGTAGCTTGATGATTATGAAAATTGAATTTTGAATAGGAGAGAGAAGCCGACAGCCTTCCGTCAGAACTACCACCGGAGGAATAGGGTCAGGGAGAAGGGCTACAGCAATAAAACTTCATATATTTGATGAACATGAAAGACCCCAGAACCCAGAGACCCTTGGCTTCTAAAGAGAGCGAATGTTCATCTGGGTGAAAGCGGTTTTGCTTCTTGAACTAGAGTTGATTAGAAGTAATCAAACATTAGAATGGTCCCACTAGTCCGATTGTCAATTCTGGATTGGTTTGCTTCAGCAAAAAAGGTTTTTTCCCGACAGGATTACTACCTAACAGACATACACATAACACCATCGTAAGTCACGAATACAGTAAGGGAGGCAAGCTCCACCAGGGCCCAGATTCATCAGCGGTGAACCCCAAATAAACCACGAAATATACCCCGAACAGCGCACAAACCGAGATTAGTGAAGGCGCGTCGAGGTTCAATCGGGGTTTATCGCAGGTCTATCACAGCTTGCGATGAGACAGGGTTTGGGAGACCTTGCGGTATCGAGCGGGTTTATCGCCGACGCGGTTTTGGAGACCCCTCGTCCGTTCATGAATCTGGTCCCAGAGGCCGGAGAGGACTGTCGAATTGACATGGCAAGCAGAGGTAACAACGATACCGAAGCAGCGGCCTATTTACCCTCTACTGAGCAGGGACCAGATTCATCATTGGTAAGCCCCTATAAACCGCGAGATATACCCCGAACGGTCTGATGTCTGATGGTGTGAAAAATTTGCCCAAAACACCATTAATGATATGAAACAGGCTTTAGACGAGTCCAACTGTTTATCTTTGCGGATTGCCCTATGAATAATTAAAGAATTGCAGAAAAGAATAGAAAACTATTCTTTCACCAAAAGAGCCAGAAAAAATTCATGAATCTAGCAAATTCGTCGAAGAAGAATGGGAGAGGGCAGAGCAGCAAATACAGGTGGGCTATCATCGATCTTCATCGATAAAGCTTCAGAACAAAATTCCGGGGTCATGGGGGTGGTCCGACCACAGCGGAAGGTAAATTTTTAACTTTTTATTAGATTTTTACATTGCTTTTGCAGTTCTTTTGTGAACTTCTGCTCCGGTAAGCCATTTAATTATGTCGCCTGGAGTAAAATTTCACAATGAACATCTTCCAGAGACTAATGGGATCCCCTCCCTTAAGCCATTATAGTTAGTGAGGATTTAGAAGATAAGGAGTACTCCTAAGGTACCCTAGCATGCGCCCAATCTATAAGTCGGTATTCGTCTGAAAATGCCTAAGGCAATATTATAAAAAACGAAAAAAAAACGAATCATGAGGATTCATGGCCACCATTATCGGCAAAGGATTGTGGCACACCACCATGAGAACATAGAGGGAATCTACTTCTTTCGTAGGGTGATGACATATCAAATTTTTCACTGGTAAGAAATATTTCAATATGATCATCTATCATCTACATATCTCCATTTAGGTACGTGAAACAACCCAAAAATAACACCCTTACATTTAATCATTAATATACAGTAGCGGTCAAAAAGATATGTCACTTTTCGTTTTCATTCAAAAATAGCTCAAATCGGAAAGAACCTGATACCAATTGATGGTTCTGAGTCCTCTATTTAAAAATATGTTGAAACATACCGCTTTTACTGACTCTCTGTTTTTTTAAAATATTTTTTAGTGATTTTCATATGCTATTTTGAACAAAAATACCTCAAAAATCGCTGGGTGTAGGATCAATCTGAGACGATATTCTGATAGAGCATGATCTAGTTATTATACTGTGCTACAAACATTTGATTCAAATCGCCTTTAAAATATAGATTTTTTTGAGCAAACTTTTTGGTGGTTAAAAACCGGTCAAATTTTAGGACCATGTTTTAAACAAAATTCTATATCTCCCTAACTTTTTGGAATTATTAAACCAAATTTGAAAGTGTTGTAGAGGATGATATTCTCTTTAGGGTTGTTAACTTTGTTTCGGGACTGGTTCCATATTTTGGGAGGAAATTTCTTTTAAAGTTGAGTTTGCGTAAACTGTTGTATCTAAAAAAATTCAAGAGGAACCGACTCAATTTCTTCCACGTTAATAGTAGATTTGTAGTTCTTTCAATATCACACGTAAGTTAGAATAAATCAAAGTTTTAATAAAAATATAACGCTTTGACTGACGCACGCTTGCCCGCGCTGTACACTATACTGGCAGTGACGGCGCCTACAGCGTGTGTCAGTCAAAGCGGTATATTTTTATTAAAACTTCGATTTATTCTAACTTACGTGTGATATTGAAAGAACTACAAATCTACTATTAACGTGGAAAAAATTGAGTCGGTTCCTCTTGACCTTCTTCAGATACAACAGTTTACGCAAACTCAACTTTAAAAGGAATTTTCTCCCAAAATAAGGAACCAGTTCCGAAACAAAGTCAACAACCCTAAAGAGAATATCATCCTCTACAGCACTTTCAAATTTGGTTCAATTTTTTCGAAAAGTTAGGGAGATATAGAATTTTGTTTAAAACATGGTCCTAAAATCTGACCGGTTTTTGACCACCAAAAAGTTTGCTCAAAAAAATCTATACTTTAAAGGCGATTTGAATCAAATGTTTGTAGCACAGTATAATAACTAGATCATGCTCTATCAGAATGTCGTCTCAGATTGATCCTACACCCAGCGATTTTTGAGATGTTTTTGTTCAAAATAGCATATGAAAATCACTAAAAAATATTTTTGAAAATCAGAGAATCAGTAAAAGCGGTATGTTTCAACATATTTGTAAATAGAGTGCTCAGAACTATCAATTGGTATCAGGTTCTTTTCGATTTGAGCTATTTTTGAATGAAAACGAAAAGTGACATATCTTTTTGACCGCTACTGTATACATAGATCCTGTCTGCCATGATGAGCAACATGGTCCGGTAAAAAAACGGAGCAAAAACAAAAAATTCAGCGACACTGACGAGCTCATGAGAAGAGCATCCAGTGCCTTCTCCACTGACATTTAAAAGCATAGTGGGTCTGTGAAAGCTATTTCATTTGGTGTCTGTTAAGGCGATCGATAGCCTGAGGGCATCCATATCCAACAGATGCTTCATCAGCTTTTTCCTATGGCCATTTTGACATTTTATGTTGTCAGTTCGTCACCGAAAACCAATAGCTGCCGAATTCTCTCGTCAATATTTTCTTGCTCGAGTGGAATCAGCTGGCATCCATGCATGGAATTCATCGAATAAATGAGAACTGGCAAGGAGAGTGTCGGGTACTCGCGAGGGGAAGTGAACTTTCTCCTCCACGGGTTTCTGAGACTTTTAACCAAGCAAAATCTAACCCATCCATCAAGGTTTATACGACGTTTAATCCGTCAGATGCAACAGTTGCGAGAAAGAAGAAAATTAATCGCAGGTACCAGGTTGACAAAACCTCCGACCACCTGTTGTCAGGTGTTTCTCCAAGGTGTGATTTGAATTTCTCGAAGTCCTTTTCACCCTTCTTCTCGTGGTTTCCAATAAGTACCCGAATTTCTGAATGGTATACTAGAAAGTAATCCCCTAAATATACCCCGAATCGGGTTCATTTGGGGTTCATACGAAGTCTCACACAGCAACATTAACGCGGCAAACCAGGGCCCACATTCATCATTGGTAAACCCCGATAAACCCCGAGATATAGCCTGTGAACGACGCGCACCTTTCTCTACGTATCCTAAACTTCCTATGTTAAGCGCAATCTCTCATCGACTCTGCCGTCTGGCTCTGGCTGCGCCGCGGTTTCGAAGACCGCTGGTCCGTTCGTGAATTTGGGCCCAGGTTTATTCCGGGTATACAATCTGCGAATCCGAGCCCTGAGCCCAGATTCATCATTGGTAAACCCCCGATAAACCCCGAGATATAGCCCGAACGGTGCCCACCTTTGTCTACTTATCCTAAATTTCCTATGTTAAACGCAATCTCTCATCGACTCTGCCGTCTGGTTCTAGCTGCGCCGCGGTTTCTTAGACCGCTTGTCCGTTCACGAATCTGGGCCCTGCAGCTCCCAAATATGGCACAAAACGTGATTCATCAACGTGCTCTAGGGTATAAGCAGGGTTTTTGGGTTTTTCTGGTTTGAGGTTTTACACTGTTGCCACTTCGAGGCGTCCGAATAGTAGGTGTGCTCAAGAGGTGCGTTAGACCCTTAGTAACTGCCGAGTATACCTTGAACAAGCCCCGAATAAACCCCGTCGAGCATCAATCTTGGCCCTGATCTAGTTGTTATCACTATCTGATGACAATCTGAGGATTTATCGCCGTTTTAGGAATGCGCGTCGTTCAAACGTTAGATCCTGAGTAAATACCGAGTATGCGTTAGACCCTGAGTAACTACCGAGTATTATTCCTTAACCTAGCCTGTTATATCCTTAGGTATAGGTCTTCCGGCGACACTTTTGGCGCCGGTGATTCGACCTTCGCACAACACCATCAAACTAAGAAAATCTTGAATGTTATTAGATGAAGTTTGGATCATTTGGACAGAAAAAACATAGAAACACTGAAATGAAGCATCGGTTAGATGTTGAATGAGAGAACTCATCAGACGACGAACAGTTGAGACGGCAAAATTCTTGAGCGTAAAGAAACGAGAGCGCTAGAAATGAGGGAGGAATCTCGGAGTCACGTCAGTTGTAACAAAAAAGCAACTAGTCGCTCTAACCGAATTCTGGTGGCGATAACGAACCAGTCCAGACAGAAGGCGTGGGAGAAACGAAGCGGCAGCGCGAAGGCTCGGGTGCAGCATGTCACTTTAACTCGACAGCGTATGAGCTCGAAAAACCGCATTCGATGACAGCATTGCATAGAGTTCTGGCGCCGACAGCGAGTTCTCGCCTCTAGAATATTGCCCTGAGCAATTTTGCAATGTTTCCAGTTCGACCGCTCTTAGGAAACCCAGACAACTCTGGTCTCAGATTTATGAATGGTATACTCATCATAGATCCTGAAATATTCGTCCTGGCTAGGATCAGGCGATCGCTAAACGCCGACCCTGATTCATCAACGTGCTTGGGTTTTTTCGGGGTTTATTGGAGGCTGAGACGTCTCCACTAGTTCGAAGCCTCCGAACGCGCCTGTGAAGTGTGTTAGACTCCTATAAACAGTGAACAAACCCTATTGATGAGTAGAGTTTGCCCACCATCTGGGGCTTATTCCGGGTATACCATCTGCGAATTCGAGCCCTGGGCCCAGATTCATCATTGGTAAACCCCCAGTCAACCCCGAGATATAGCCCGAACGGTGCCCACCTTTGACTACTTATCCTAAACTTTCTATGTTAAACGCAATCTCTCGTCGACTCTGCCGTCTGGTTCTGGATGCGCCGCGGTTTCGGAGACCGCTCGTCCGTTCATGAATCTGGGCCCTGGAGTGAGTAGCAGTTAGCCACAGGGAGCCCGTAGTTCAGAGCAATGTTAGATAAGTATACTTCGAGATGGTGCCCTAGGCAAGAACCAGCGGCACACCGAGAGGGAGCACTTATTGTTAGGAGTCGAATCTGTTGCATTTGACTTCCCGTTTCGGAAGGCTAACTATTTTATATCTGACAAGGGAAGCTTGTAAGCGATCGGTGACGATTCAAAACGAAACCCATGTGGGCGTGTAGGGCTTCGTACGAGGAATGCAACGATATATTCCAAAGTTGCTTTCGCCACCTGGCTGATCTGAAAATGGCCGGCAAAGTTTTGCACTGCCGCATGCGTAGGCTTACCGCTAGCGGGAGTAGCGGGAATGAGCTTATCCTTCAGAGCGGCGAGGTGGCCTTGTGGATATTATTGTGGACTCATGATCTAATGGTCGAGGATCGATCCCTCTGCTAGGCTTTTCTTTTGCCTCCATGTGCTAGATTCCAAATTACGCTCTTTCTACAATTTTGTCGCGGTTTTGGGGCAGAATCGTGTTTGGGACGAGTATGGCCAACAGAGCACGCACTAGGGACAATATCCAATAGCACTTATGTACGTGACCCACATCTACCGTAACCAACCCAAATCGATCCCAAATTCAGAAACTATTGTCAGATTCGTGACCAGCATCCCGAATAACCCCGTAGACAAAGTTTGGGCGGAATCGGTGATTTCGACCAAACCAGCCTTACTTGTGTCAAGTGAGTAGTTGTATGCAGGTCCACTTGCCGAGAATATTCCTTATTTTATCGCTCTACTTTTTCGACTCTGAAGAGCAGAGACTTTATTTCGGACGAGTTTTCTTTCATATTCATCAAGAAAGATTACTTGGGCAGCTGACAAGCCCACAATTCACAAATCTCACATCGACTTTTCCCATTGTGCCTGACGTGCGCTTGCAGGGTTCCTATTACAAAGAAGGGTGATTGGGTCAAAATCACCGATTCAGCCCAAACTTTGTCTACGGGGGTTATTCGGGGCGCTGATCACGAATCTGACAATAGTTTCTGAACTTAGGATCGATTTGTGTTGGTTACGGTAGGTGTAGGTCACGTACAGAATTCTATTAGATATTGTCCCTAGTGCGTGCTCTGTTGGCCATAGTCGTCCCAAACGCGATTCTGCCCCGAAACTGCGACAAAACTGTAGAAAGAGCGTAATTTGGAATCTAGCGCATGGAGGCAAAAAAAGTCTAGCAGAGGGATCGATCCCCGACCATTAGATCGAGAGGCCACAATACTATCCACAAGGCCACCTCGCCGCTCTGAAGGATAAGCTCATCCTCGCTACTCCCGCTAGCGGTAAGCCTACGCATGCGGCAGTGCAAAACTTTGCCGACCAGTTTCAGATCAGCCAGGTGGCGAAAGCAACTTGTGAATATATCGTTTTATTCCTCGTGCGAAGCCCTACACGCCCATATGGGTTTCGTTTTGAATCGTCACCGATCGCTTACAAGCTTCCCTCGTGAGTCTTCCACCTCTCCCGGGTAAATTGGTACCAGAGTTTTATTGTATTGTTTATTACATGCTGCATTCACATGTGACAAAAAGTTACCAAAAAAAACTATAAAACTGACAAACCAATGACAACAATATACGCCGTAGTAAAACAAACAAAACAAAGAGAAATAATATACTCAACAAAGAGATGAGGTAGTTATGCAGAATTAGCTTTGAGGTATGTGAAAATAAGAGATGCGTTCACACAGCTTTTGGTATTCAGCACCCGCTCGGTGAACGAAGAAGGTCTTTCTCACTGCTGTCTTGGCTAAGGGAAGGAAGATTTTTCTACTAGCTCCCCTAGTAGAAGAATTACGAATAAGGAAAAAGGAGCCACTTATACGAATTCGGCCAGTCAATATCTTGCGTACCATTGCAATATCCAGAGCCTTTCTTCTAGCTTCTAGGGTTTGCAAGCCCAAGATTACATTGCGTTCAATTCTACCAGGTACGCTTCTGAAATTATACTTTCCAGTCCTTAAAAGAGCTCTCCTGGTGAAGGAGGACTGAACTCCCTCTAACAAGTTGAGTAGTTTCTTTTTCGTAGGATTGAATATGGTCGTACCTGATTCAAGAATAGGTCTGATGTAGGTTGTATAGACTTTGGACAGTATGGTAGGGTTCTTGGTGTACAAGCAGCGAAAGATTTTATACAGCTGCACATTTGCCTTGTTAACAATGATTTGGCAGTGTTTGTCAAACTCAAGCTTATCGTTGTATGTCAGTGTCAGTCAGTGACCTCAGTGACAGTAGTAAGCTGATAACCTTCAAGGAAGTACGCTCCTCGAGAGGGAGATTTTCCCAAGTGTAACACTTTTGTCTTAAACTGGGAAATGGGAAGCTCCCAAACCTTGGACCAGTCCGAAAGAGCATCCAAGGCCTTCTGCATCTGTTCATGCTCAGTATGAGTCGGTACACCAGAAAATATCTTAACATCATCTGCAAAAATCTTGCACGACACTCTAAACGGTTTGATAACACTAGGGATATCATAAGTGTAAATGCTGAAAAGAATTGGGGCTAAAACGCTTCCTTGAGGTACTCCACTAGGGGCTAGACAAACCCTAGAGAATGCTCCATTAACAATAACCTGAAACGACCTATTGCTGAGATACGCTTGAAGCCAAGAGATGATTCTCTTATGAATACCAACAATATGCAGTTTGGCAATTAACTTATTATGCGAGACTCTATCAAACGCTTTAGCATAATCGAGATAAATAACATCCACTCCAACTCTACTTTCTAGAGACATAGTCCACTCATTGAGACATTCCAACATATGGGTTTCAGTAGACTTTCCTTTGGTGAATCCATGCTGTTCTTCCGGAATGATTGAGTGGATAGATAAGTGCTCAACAATTGTTTTCTTGAGAATTTTTTCAAAAACCCTGGCAAAAAGCGAAGTCAAACTTATGGGCCTGAAATTGGAGACATCATTTGAACCTGTGGTTTTAGGAATGGGAACGACATAGGCATGTCTCCACCTTGCAGGCACATCCGCGTGCATGAAACTATAGTTAAAGATAAATTCCAAAGGATAAGCTATATATGGAGCTACCTTTTTAATGAACTCGAAACTTATATGATCAGGATTTAGGCTAGTGGTTTTGGTGGTAGAAGTCAAAATTTTTAGTATATCAGAACTTCTGAACCAAACAGAATCTAACATATCTGGGTGCTTTGATGCAGGAACAGAACCACTATCAGGCAAGGTATTGGATGAGTTGTTGTAGACCTTTTGGAAGTGCTCAGCAAGAAGGTCAGCTTTTTCTTGCTCCCCCAAAACCATATTACCATCCTCGGCAACCAAGGAGGTGATCCTGTTATTTCTCTTCAGTCTCTTCCTCATCATAGTGTAGAATTTGGCTGGATCTCCCGAATCAATCACCTTTTTCTCTACTGATGCATGAAATTTCCAGAGTTTCTTAGAGAATTTACTATTAATCCTATTGAAACTAGCAAGATTATTAGCAGAAGGGCAAGTGTTTGCCTGAAGCCACGCGTCGTCTCTCGTTTTAGAGAGCGTACAAAGATAGGCAGGCAGATGAGCCTTCCTAGCCGAGCTAGCAGACTTTGTGGATAGTGGAACGTAGAGCATAATAGCCTCATTCAAGACATGAAGAAACAGCTCGTACATCGCGTCAGCGCTAGACAATTGACTGAGCGATCCAATCCAATCTACGTTAAGGAGGAATTCAGCAATGGCATTATAGTCTCCCCTGGAGAAGTCATAATATTCATATGCAAGAGTATTATCAGGAGGAACATTGATGTCAAAAGATATAGTGTTATGATCACTAGTCCCCAAAGGCGGACCTATTTTAGGATTGGTAATGAGCATGTGATCACTAACTAACACCAGATCCAAAATTTTTTGTCCTCTAGTAGCCTGGCTCACACACTGACTCAAGTTGAAGGACCTTACAAAATTTAGAAATGCTTTGCTAACCGAGGATGTACCGCAGGGGATATTAGACCAAAGAATATCCGGGTAGTTGAAATCTCCAACGATAAGCAAGGGATGAGAGCAAATCATGAGATCACCCATAATTTTCAAAAGTTGATCATTCATAGACGACGTACAATCAGGCACACGATAAACACCAATAACCCTAAGAACAAGTCCATGAAGAAACAAATCACAACAAAGTAACTCGTAACTATCCCTCACCGAGTCCTTGAAGACCATGTGGACTGGAATATTAATTCTGCAGAGGAAAATGACGCCTCCACCTTCTTTACGTGGTCTGTCACATCTAAATTCTACAAAGCTATTATAAATGGGATAGAGGAGACTACTTACATCAACGTTAGGCTTTAGCCAAGACTCAGTGAGAATGACGAAGTCCAACCCATATTTTACAATGGAGAAAACCAAATGCTGCGCGTTTTTGGATAGTGACCTGACGTTAGTAAGAAGACATTTGACCTGAAAGAAATTCTGCATAACTAGACTCAGTTTAAATCAGAAGTAGACATCGGTGAGTTCGGTGAATGACTTTGCACAACACTATGATTTGCAGAGTACCGAGAGTGAACAATTGAATTAACATTTTGGCTATTATGAGAGCTAGGAACTAGTCCTCGCTTCCTTTGATCCAAGGGAAGTGAAGGACGAACATATGTTCCCCTAAACGGCGAGCGCTTAATACGAGTAGAATTAGACAATGCTAGGTCCCTATACTTTGATGACGGAAGTATGACCTTCAATATCCGTGGTTTGTTGCCACGCATACGACCCATGCGATATACAGAGGTTGGAATACATTCAACATTTAGGAAATCTAATAATTTACGAATACAACCGATATCATGGCATGCTCTGACAGAAGGAATGACGCTATTCGACTCTGGAACTCCACTAATTATTAACGACCTGGACATTTCCTTAGATTCAAAATCAGCAAGAGAGAGCTCTACCTGCACTTGAACATCAGATTTAGGAGGAGAGGTGTCTACACGAGGTTGACTAGAAATTTGAGACAGAACATCCGGATTTGCAGCCTCATTGGAAGCCAACTTATTTTTCAAACCTGTATTTTCTTCACGCAAAAGTCGCAGCTCTTCATAAAGACGTTCGTTTTCGGCAATCAGAGCGTCGATTCGGTCCTTGGATTCGAGCAAATAGATCAGAATCGTTTTGATATGCTGGGGCGTACCATCGTCTTCCGCCATCTCAGCAACAGCAGTTGCCATCGATTTGTCCTCTTCGCAGGATGTAGGAGAGGACAGGTCCATTAACCCTCTCTTGCGACCCTTAAATTTAGTCACGGCCGAGAAAAGGTATGACATCGATCGAAACGGCTAAGTATCACGCAGACCAAACACGAAAATCGATCAATATGGGGCAGGGTAGTCGACCACGTGCCCAAATTAAGCCAAATGCACCTGATTTAGTGGCAATTGAAGTCCAATGAATGATTCCCCTGCCACTAGGGAATTAGCTTGAGTAGTTGCTGTCCTCGACGGTTAAGCACGCTGGGAGAACGAAAAACTTTGGACGTCCGGAGTTGCAGTGACAGTAGATAGGGTACGACGGAGCCAACCGATACGCCGCCGCACGCTGCCAGACCAGACGAAGAATACCAGAGTTGTCTAGGCTCTGACTTGGTATAGCCGCCGGCTCCCGCCAGTCAGTGTATAAGAAAAATACGCATTCACCATACCTCTACGATTCCGAATGAGACACGAAAGCATGGCCCGTCCTTAGGCCCTTGTTATACGTTCGCTCACCCCCCAGCGTAACTCGTCCATTCAGTATCAGAGACAGGTCACCGTGGGGCCAGACACGTTTGTACGAGTTATCATGGTGACGCTGGCGTGGTGAACTCGTACAAACGTGTCTGGCCCCACGGTGTCTGATACTGAATGGACGAGTTACGCTGGGGGTGAGCGAACATAGAACAAGGGCCTTAAGGAAACGGTAGGCCGACACCTTTACCTTTACCTTTTACTACACGAAAGTTTATAAGTATTATATTACTCATCTCGACTGTAACAGTCACTGATTTCGAACTTTTAGCTCCCATTGTTCATCATCCCTATTGTAAAATTTTCTGCTTCTGTTTTTTGTTCCTTTTCTTTTATCACCATTTTATTTAACTTACCTCTCTAAGGCCTTTGTTATACCAACGCTCACCCCCCAGCGTCTGCCAGCGCAACTCGTCCCATTCAGTATCAGACACCGTGGGGCCAGACACGTTTGTACGAGTTATCACGTTGACGCAGGCGTGGTGACGCTCACGGGCTGTCATGCAGACGCTCACGCGCGTCGTCGCTAGTCGCTGCGCATTGCACTGCGATTGACGCTTTCGCTGGGGGTCGGTCAAGGGCTGCTCTGCATGCTTCGGGCGCGTGCGTGCGTGCGTCGCGTGCTCAGCGGCTGGGCGCTCACCGGTCGCAGGCAGCTGACGCTCACCATGAGCGTCGGTATAACAAAGGCCTAACTCAGGAGAATTGTGTTTTAGGTTATATTTCTCAATTGGCTAATGTGTTTGTTACTGCTGACTGTCCACGTCTCAATAAGGTGAAGTGTCGCCTTATAAGGAGTTTTAATCATTTTCAGTCCGACTTGCTCAAATCATACAACTTTTGAGTTTCTGCCATACATTCATAAGTGAAGGGTCGTAAATCTCTTCCTGTTCTTATGATAAAGAAACAAAAAGGAGAAAAAAGCTCAATTCGTGCCTAAATCTTATACGAGCAATATAAAAAATAGTCGAGCCTCTCCGGGACTAATCAGTAGGATAGAGAGGCTCTGAAGAGAATAAAATCAATAAAAAAACTAAACGTATCTGATATCCAACAAATTCCACTGTAGAATAACCACATAGAAAACCAAACCGAATAGTGAAATAGTCCAAACCAACACATATACCTCAAAGTTGGGTAATTATACCCAAACCTAATGAATTTCACATGTTTCAGTACGAACACAGTTGGTCAATCGATCTGTCCGATCGCTAGAGTTGATCAGTCCCCTAAGGACATTAGAACACATCGTCTTCCATTTAGAGGCATGGTGAATACGTATTTGGCCTATACAATGACCTACGGGGCCAGCCGCTGTACCAACTCAGTGTTTTTACCTTCCCAGACAAGTCTGGTACCAATTTACCAGACCCCGGAGAAATAGAAAGCTTGGTTGGCTTGGGCGTGGATCGATCGCTCGACCATACGGGTAGCTGCAGCGCCCCTTACCACCACACGAAAAATGTAGGATGTGCATTTTCCGTTACTACAGCAGGATACTTGGTACCTCGCCGCGCGAGTGGGGTGCAATATACCGACTACACACCGCTAATAAATCCCGCCGCGTTGACGAGTTCAGTTATAAATCCCAAACGAGACTTTTTCGGGGGTATATCGATGATGCATCTGTAATCCGGAACATTCTGAGCTCTAGTATATTCACTGGTCACGATGAAAGGGGCTATAGGAGAAAGCCGATTCAGTGAATCTAAATTCCCCTCAGCAAAAGGCTGATCTTCACTAAGCGGAAGATGATAAGCTTTTTGTAATCATGATAATCTGATAAGATCGGGCAATAAGAGGGTGATTTACATTAGCAATGCCTGCAAAGTGAAGAGAGACACTGTTGGTTTTATAAAGTTTTTTTTTCTGATTAGAGGTGCCCGTGTTGTGGTTGGATAAATAGGCACCAAGGATATACCCGGGGTATACAACAGCCACCCACTTTTCCCCGCGGGTATACTTTGAAGTTTATGGCCTAAATGTCAATTATGGTCCTCTCGCGGGCAAAACATTTTTTAAATCTTTTAAAAGACAGCGGAAAAAGCTGAACATCCATCGAGGGAGGACCGCGACGGTGATCGCGCGCGGCGTCGCGCTCGTCGCATGTGAACAGCCGCGACGCCGCATCGCGGCGGTGGGACTTACTTGAGGATCCCCATCGTTCTGGGTCTAATTTCTACCATGGACTGGTTGACTGTTTACGGATTGTTGACTTATTTTAAGACATGATCATCAACAAATACCTGCAGTATCTGCAGGGTTGGTAATCGTAGAGGGATCAAAAACTGAGTAAACTTTACGGTGATTAACCTATAAATAGGAAAATCTCTGACAGGCTCCCGTCATGACTACCGCCTGATAGTGTTTGATAATGTTCACACGGGACCAAAAATTCAATTGAAAAAACGAGTTCTGACCGCCGAGGCGATACCCACTCGGGTAGTCACATGCTTTACCTCCCTTCGACTGACTGATACCCAACCCAGTCCGGTTATTTTCGACGACTCGTCATCGCTGTCAGCATCGGCATCAATCCGTCAAAGTGACGATTTGTTTCTTTCCAAGTGTTTTTGCAATTTACCACTCAGGGCCCGATTTGACCTCGAAACTGTTCAGCGATCACGGTCGCCGCGGTTGCTTTCTCGCGGCGATTCCACGAGGCATCTTACCCAAGGACGACGATCAGTTCCGGTAGATCCATACACCAAAACCGGTCGCTCGAAACAGACCGGAGAGTCGAAAAACCATCGCTTATCAGAGGATCACTGATCTAACCCTCCTACGGCACGTGATAACCATGGACACTGGCTGGTTGGGTATGGAAAAACTGGAAAAACGTTTTCTTCGAATACACCGCAAGAGTGTCCTTGAACAGTTTTTCAGTATTATATGTGACCTAAGCCGGTGAGCATTACCCAGAGATAAATGTGATGGGGTTACACTATACCCTCGACGATCTCGGCCTGCCGTCGCCAGGAAATGTCATCTATGGCACCTTCGTCCTTAAGAAAAGAAAGGACCAGTCAAATTCCCATATTTATCCATAGATTTTTGTTCATTTCTTGCTTTTCAGAAGCTTCAATTGATCCAGAAGGCTTTGAAATCATCACTAGGAATGGTAAACCCGATTGTGGCCTTAACGGTATACACAGGGCGAGGTTCTTTACCTTCCCAAACGCGTCCAATTTACCCTGATGTTGTGCTGCCATCTAGCGCTGCCGTCGTTAGCAGGATCAAAGTTCGATCTCCGTTGGAGTCCGCTTGGCCCATACAGTTCCTGAAGGTCTAATAGAATGAAAAGGAGTAATGTACTCAAGCAATCGCTCAGTATATTCAACTTCTTCTCAGCTGTAAAATTTGTTTCTTTCCTTGGAATAGGCGTTGGGGTAATGGTAAGAGGCGCTGCTTCCTCTCACGGTTAAGCGATCGATCCTTCCTCAGGCTAACCAAGTCATCCATGCCTCCGAGGCTGGGTAAATTGATAACGGACTTGTCTGGATAGGTGTAGACATTGACACGAACAGCAGTTTGTCCCTGGAAGTCATTGATTAAGCCGAATATGCATTCGCTGTGCCTCTACAATTCTGAATCGACGGCGAGTGCATGGCTCATCGTCAAAGGGCTGCTCAGCAGCGAATAATTCACTTTTCTTTCAATCTGATTGGTTCTATTGCTAGTGGTTTTGAGTCTCTTGTTTTCTTTTGTATGTCACCATAGACATTCCTTAAGCCTAACATAAATTCACTTTGCTTCTACGATCCTGAATGGAGGGTGAGTGCATGGCGCATCCACAGCGAACTTATTACCTTCACGAGCTAAAAATCCGACTCTACACCGACGAGACCTACATCGATGTTATTGTGGATCAAAGACGGCAGAGATCAAGGAATGGAGCCGGCTTGGCGGACTCTTCCTTTTTCTATTTTTCCTTTGGTTATTTAAAGATTTCCGGTACTAACCTAAACCTACTCCAATTCACTCCCGGGTAGACACTTACCTTTTAGGGCCCAGAGTTTTTCCAGGTATCTCAAAAACTGCCGTCCTACATGTCAATCAACCCAAAATCAATCGCCCACCCCATAGCTGCCGAACGGCCAGTGCTCCTCTTTCCTCGGTCTTTGTCGCCGTATTTAAAAGATATTTAAGTGAAAAATTCTAGGTGTTTGTCGCCGCATAATTTGTATAAATTTGTATAATTTATAAAGATGGTTCCAGATACTATACGAGCTGTTGCTCATGTTGATCACTGGAACCGGTTTTTCTGCAGAATACCTCGGAAGAAGAAGAAAGGACGTCGTGGGTGGGATTGTTGTCCGATAACCGGTTCGACACGGATGGCTTCTGGCGCAAACAGGAAGTGTCGAGTCTGAGGTGAGAATTCTTAACACAGACCCTCCCATGCTCGTTGTTCTATTTATATCGTCACCTGGCTGTCCAGCCGTTGATTTTGCCACTGGATACCAAAACTTTGGGTTATTTCTAACCCCTTTCGTGTTTTTTCAGCATCCCCACCCTTCTGCTCAGACGTTCATTTGTCACGGGCTATGCAGGGTTTAGGTTATTTCTAACCGTTTTTGTGTTCTATTTATATCACCACCCGGCTGCCCTGCAGTTGATTTTGCCACCAGCTACCCAGAATCTGGGCCTAAATTCATGAGAGGTATCGGCACAATATACCCGAGAATAAATCCCGGTCGGCGCGATTATTCGCATTCATGAACGCGCCGCGGAGTTTATTTGGAGGATATCGCGGGTCTATTCCACTCCACGCGTTCATGAATGCGAATAATCGCACCAACCGGGGTTTGTTCTCGGGTATATTGTGCCGATACCCGTCATGAATTCATGCCCTGGTTTATTTCTAACCTCATTTGTTGATTGACTTATATATTTGGAGATGCTAGGTTATTCGCAAAACACTGACACCCGTCCGATGTCAGTGTTTTGCGAATAACCTAGCATCTCCAAATATATAAGTCAATCAACTAGTTCTCGTCTATAAACCGCTTAACAATAGCGGCAAATAGCGGAATAGTTTCGTGTAACCTCATTTGTGTTTTTTAGCATCCCCATCCGACCGCCTAGCAGTTGATTTTGCCACTGGCTATCAAGGTGTTGGGTTATTTCTAACCATTTTCGTCCTCTATTTATATCACAACCTGGCTGTCAATTTGGCCACGGGCTGCTCGGGCTTCAGAATATTTATAGCTTCCTTCCTCTCTTCTTCCTTGAAATTTCTTTTTTCCAAGTTTTACTGTTACATTTTTATCCTTGTCTACTGGTCTTTTCTTTGTCGGTGCTTAATTGTTGTTTCATCTTAATTGATTATCTAATTTATCTTGATTATTATTATTGATTATTAGCCATCTCAGTAGGACAACACTTGCGTTGCTTTCAAACTCAATTCCTCAACCATCACATTTTCGATACAGTTGGATTTTCCTGTAGAGTTGCTACGTTTCTTCCTTGTTTCTATCCCTAAAGAGGTTATAGTGTAGGCCAAATATGCATTCACAATGTCTCTACGATACTGAATGGAGGACGAGTGCATGGCGCGCGCTCAGCGGGCGATTCACACTTCATTCTCATCCACACTTCATTTTTTCGCCTTTAACGCGTTCGGCATCATTTATAATTTATCGTAACAATTCTGCTGCTCTTTTTTGAACGTCACTAAAGGGGTCCCTAGAAAATTTTTGCTCTCTCGTAATGTGGTCAAATTATTTTTACTGATTTGGATTTTTTCACGGTAGCGCAAACGTAGGATCATTATGGTGTAGCACTTATGGGTACTAGCGGTTCAGCTACCTGCAGGCCGCCAAGTGAACTAATGAATAGAAGGAGACATATATAAAACATTTATTATAACAAATAAAATGAAGAACTAAAAGCATGCAGCAAAAGACGTCGAGGAACTGATGAAATACGTCACTGAGAGTACGGTAACGGGCTATCGCGGCGGGACCCTAGAGTTGACAGAAAGACATCGTGGTTTCGCTCATTTATTAGTACGATAAGTATAAATACTAAATATCAAACGCCAATTAATCGAAATCGACGCCGACAGTCGTGGCGCATCCCCGTGAGAAGGAATTTCTATTGGTTGTTTGATGTTTGATTCGTAGCTGCAGCAGCTACGTCATCAGACAAGTTCCTTGCGCCTGTTGGTTTCCCCCGTGGTCTGGTCAATGGTGTTTTGTTTTTCCGATTGGTCAATCTTATCGCATTTTCGGCCTTTTTCACCAGACCACAGATGGCAATTTTATAATATAAAACAGATAATTACTAGTATAATGAAAGTGGTAAAAAGAAAAACAAGAAATAGACCATTTCTAATTGTTGAAGATGATTTTCCTCGGAATTATTCCAAGATGAAACTTTCCTCTACGGTTGGGGAAACATCAAAGGGCTGAATTTCAGAGGCTACTTGAATATAGGGCCCGGGTGGTACAGCGGCAAGAGGCGCTGCTGACACCCGCACGGTCGAGCGACCGATCCCGGCCCGGGTTGACCAAGCCTTCCATCCCTCCGCGGTCGGGTAAATTGGTACCAGAATTGTCTGGGAAGGTGAAAACACCGACCTGGTGTAGCGGCTGGCCCCCGCAGGTCATTCTATAGGGCAAATACGCATTCACCAATCCTCTACGATTCTGAATGGAACACGAATGCGTGGCGCGTCTCCAGGGGAGTGATCAACGCCGTTACCTTTACCGTTTATTTATGTCTAACTAGGTATTCAATGAAAAATTTATTTGCAGTCTGACGTATCGACCTACTCGTCTTCACCAGAGGCATTCTAACAACAGAATATTCAAACTATCATGTTCCATTCGCTGTCCGCTCGGAAAGTTCGTGCCGTTCGCTGTTTGTCGAATTCCAAAATTTTATAATTTTCTTCAGCGCATAAAGAGAAAAGTGAAAAAAATGTAAAATTGACCTCACCGACAGCGAATTCTTGTAAATTTAACCTCATCGATGGCGCATTTTCGCTGCTCTGGTATGGAACGGTTTTCGAAGCTTTGATTAGTTCTTGAGGGAGGGTGAAATTCTCTTTAAGATGGTACACTTACTCTGTTTTTTTTGCTCCAGATTTTGCAAACTTTCAGGCCACTATAGCGGGGCGTTCAAAAAACAAAAATATTTTTTCAATGCTGCTCTTGCTATCATTTTGAACGGTGAACATGACTTCTGAAGATCTTTTTTGGAGAGAATTTTCAGCTCTATTTGACTGTGCCTTTACTTTGACAGAATACTCAATTTAAAAAAAATTGCAAAAAAAACATCGTCGATTTCTTCGAAAAACCGCACGAACTTTCTTATCAACCTATTAGGTTGATCAATAAGTAACTAGCAAGTGATTGCGCAACCTGCCTAATTCTTATCGATTTGCGCACAACGACCGATAGTGTCTATATTGAGGTAGTACTATCTGCTCTATAAAACTGACATACCTCCTTTCAAAATAATCATTATAATAAATAATAAATAATAAAAATAATGTGAAATAAGTGGTAAGAGGCACTGCTGTCACTCGCACGGTCGAGCGATCGATCCTGGCCCGGTCTAACCAAGCCTTCCATCCTTCCGGGTCGGGTAAATTGGTACCAGACTTGTCTGGGAAGGTAAAGACACTGACTTGGTATAGCGGCTGGCCCCCGCAGGTCACTGTATAGGCCAAATACGCATTCACTATGCTCTACGACTTGAATGGAACAGGAATGCGGCGGCTAAGGGGACTGATCAACGCCGGCACCTTTACCTTTACCTTTAATAAAAAAATAATAATAATCTAAATGAAAAACTTCAAGTCGACGAAATCGTTGCCCCCTTTCCCCTGCGTCCACCGTGAGAAGGAACTTCTCTCTTGGTGTCGATGTTTGATTCGTAGCTGCACACCTTGCTACGTCAGCATCGCGTGCTTTGGTCACTTTCCTTCCGTGGCCGAAATCAGCTGACGACCAATTTCGCAGAGATCACCCTCCCGAGCGCTGTTCTTCGAGAATAGCCAATTAGTGGGCTAAATTTACCGATGACCTTACCGCAGAGTAGCCTTGTTTGTCCTATTCTATATTTAGTAAGGATATAGGCCATGTTTACGGCCGGCACCCGACTAAGCCGAATGCTGGTTGCTTTCCCGGTGATAGATACATAATTAGTATAATTAAAAATGTATACGAGTTCTAGCAGGAATGAATCAAGGTAAAGCCGGAACCCCCATTTGGTAATCGAAGCAGAATCCATATAAATACCCGCTACCCCAAGGTTTGGGTGCAGGTTTGGCTTTCTGCTACTACTCCTTCTTGATCCACGTTCTGGTTTGCCCTTTTCTAACTTTGTTGAATCAAAAATACTATATTTGAAAGTCTTTCAACTTCATATGTATTTGACTGAAAAGTGCCCCTTGTAATTTACAAATTTTCTTTCTATCGTGATTTCCACCCCTTCTGCTCTAGCAGTCTTTGGTCGTAGGTCAAGTCTCCCGCCGATCTTTTTTTAAATTTGTTTTCACCTTTATTTCATCCAACATCCAATGAACTCATGCATCTTTATTGTCAATATCATCTTGCTATTTATTAGATACATTTTGAACTTTACGTCCTCAGAATTTCCGAAGTTTTAATGGGAGGAACTCACGGAGGTTAACAATACTCGGCTAATGCGGTAAAGATACGTGTATGAGTCAAACTAGAATTGAAAATATCGATCAAAATTAATAACTCTAATTAGTTCCCTAGAAGACTAATTTTGGAGAACAGGAACGAAAAACGGCCAAAAGTCAGTTCATTTCTAGCAAAGAGATCCAAGCACGCGATCACGACGTAGCTGCAACAGCGGATCAAACTTCAAGGCCTTCATTTACCACGCCTTTCTTGGAACCTTTTCCTGTGACATTTATAAATCATACAACGTTGTCAAGGGCGCGCATAGTACAGTGGAAAGATGCGCTACTGACACTCCCATGGTTGAGTGGTCGATCCCTGGCCGGGTAAACCAAGCCTTCAATCCATTTGAAGTCGGGTGAATTGGTAATACACAAATGCGTGGCGCGTCCTTACTAGGGAGGTTGCTCTGCGTGCTCCGAAGATTCACAACGAGACCCATATTGTTTTGTAGAGCATCGAATGACGATTACAATGGTGTGGTTTGTTTTTGCTAAATGCAAATGGATGGCCCAAAAAAGGCAAAAAACCTTGAAAATTAACCAGTGGCAAATGGGATTCTAGATCGCAACCACCAGAGATACCACCAGAATCGACCCAAATTCAAAAACAAATGTCAGATTCGTAATCAGCGCCCCGAATAACCCCCGTAGACAAAGTTTGAGCTAAATCGGTGATTTTGACCTAATCAGTCTTACGAGTGTTGAGTAGTTGTAGGAAGGTCCACTAACCGACAGTATCTTTATTCCGATTGTTCCACTTTTTGGACTCTAATCAACACGGAGACTCCAATTTGAATGAGTTTCCTTGATTTTTTATCAAGATAGATCATTTGGGCTGTTGACAAATCCACAATTCACAAATCTCGCATAGGCTTTTCCCATTGTGTCTGACATGCGCTTGCTAGGGTCCGTTCTAACAAAGTAGGGTTATTGGGTCAAAATCACCGATTTAGCCCAAACTTCGTCTACGGGGGTTATTCGGAACGCTGATTGCGAATCTGACATCTATTTCTGAATTTGGGGTCGATTTGGGTTGGTTACGGTAGATATGGGTCACATACATATGTACTAGAAGACATTGTCGTTTGTGCATACTTTGTTGGCCATACTCCTCCTAAACGCGATTCTATCGCGCAACTGCGCCAAAATTCCAAAAGGAGCGTATTTTGGTATCTAGCGTAGGAAGGCAAAAGAAAAGGCCAGCAAAGGGACCGATCCACCGACCGCCAGATTGAGAGTCCTGCATGCTATCCACTGAGCCACCATGATACGATCTCTGCTAGTTAACAACTAGAAGTGTTCTCACCACTAGTTTCTCGCCACTAGTTAGTGGTCAAGATTTCTTGCCTTTTTTTCGGGCCATCCATTTGCATTTAGCAAAAACAAACTATACTGTTGTAATCGCCATTCGATGCTCTACAAAACAGTATGGGTCTCGTTGTGAATCGTCGGAGCACGCTGAGCAACCTCCCTCGTTAGAGGATTTATAAGCGCCGCTGCCTTTACATTTACCTTTTAAACTGAAAACTGTCTCACAGTTTGAAGTCGAGCGGACCATTTCAAAACTCAATTCCTTCAACGGATTGAAACAGAAATTTTCCATCTTTTATTTATTTATTTATTTTTTATTTATGATCATAGTATCAACAATTTTTTCCAAGAAAGGTATAGTAAGTGAAGGTCTTGAAGTTTGATCCGCTGAGTTTGTACGTCACGATCGCGTGCTTGTATGTAGCACGTTGTTTTTGTTGATAGTATGATCATAGATGCTGTTTTTTGTGTTTCTTTTGTTACTAATATAATCGCCAATTTGCCAGTTTTTTTGCATTTCGCCTATTGTGAATCGTTCCTTTTTAGCCCACTTAGTAATTGGCTAAACGAAATAAATAAACAGATCTCAAACAGAATAGTAAAACGACATATATAACATGCGACTGTTAGGCAGGAATAACAATAATAGTAATAATAATAATATTAATAATTATAATAATAATAATAATAATAATAATAATAATAATAATAATAATAATAATAATAATAATAATAATAATAATAATAATAATAATAATAATAATAATAATAATAAAAATAATAACATCGAAAATCAAAATCTTCCCCTTTATATTTAGTATTTCTCGGCGGTGGAATGATAAGGGAAGAATTGTTCGTCCCAAAAATGAAACTCTCTGGTGCAGAAAAGCTATTTCTTGAGGAAACGCTGAGTTAAAAATGTCCCATTACTTCAATTTCTCTACCGCAACCGTTAACCCATGGGGTAAACATTTCCAGCAGGACAATGAACATTTCGTTTAGCGCAACAACCCTCTCTTCACCCTCTGAACAACAGAGTGACTCGCTGATGATCTAATGCAATCCAATTACCACCGCATCGCTCATACTCTTCCAATCGTCGGAAATATTATGAGTAACCAGGGTAGAACCTGTCCTGCCGAACTTTTGTTGACCGGTCGAAGTGCGACAAATATTTGGCAGGGAAAAACTGTTGTGCTGCCGGCGAAAGTGTGGTGATTCACACTCAAATAGGGCGAACGTGGCACACTGGTAAAAGGCGTTACTGTAACCTGCACGGTCGAGCGATTGATCCCGGTCCGAATGAGCCAAGACTTCTATACCTCCGGGGTCGGGTAAATTCGTGGCAGACTTGTCTGGAAAGGTAAAAACATTGCCTTGGTATAACGGTTGTCCTCCGCAACTCATTGTATAGATCAAATACAATCGTAAAAGTACAATACAATAGTATTACCATAGTAGTACAAGTAAATAGCATAATAAAAAATGTCAAAAAATACGCATCTACAATGTCTCTACGATTCTGAATAGAACACGAATGCGTGGCGCATTCTCAGAGGACTGAACAACCCCGATTCTTTTACTATTTATTTTTTTAACACGTTGATGACAGCGCCTTTTTCGCGTGTCTGGCGCGTGGGACCAAGCGATTTTCTAACGCGCCGAGGCTGTGGCATGATGCCGGCATACGGCGAATTTTCTTCAAAATGGAAGTGAATAGTAAATCTCGAAAACTACATACACAGTCCTGTAATATCGGGGATTGTGACTATTCCTTTTTTGCAGTGAAAATAGAAAAATAACAGCTGGAAGCTTTTAGAATGTCCTTTTTCCCTATCCAGGTTAAAAGGAAATTGTTATTTGTTTATTGTTCATTATTTGTTTATTCCAATAATCAATATTTGTTTGTATTTATGTGTTTGTTTCAGTAACCAGTATTTGTTTGCATTTATTTGTTTCTTGCAATAACCATTATTTGTTTTTGATTGTAAAGAAAACTAGTGCACCGTCAAAAATTCCAGTAAATCAGAAGCTAAGAATCATTATCGAGAAAAATACGATACAAGACTGTGGTGCAGCATTGCGCCACACAGTCCCACGCGGCCGATTGAGCGTGGCGCAGCATTGCGCCACACTGTCGTCAACGTGTTAAATCTCGATCTTTCCCACGACTCTATGGACAAGCACATCCCTAATTTCCGGGACGAAATGTAGTGGAATAACCCGCCTAATAAGGAGGAAATCCAATCCAATCGCGGAAGAACTTGGAAGGTGTGCGTAGCATATTACGCAGCTGAGTCGAGGAGATCGTCTCCAGCCTCATACCCAGCTGTTTTTTGCGGCTTAAACTCGACGAATAATCGTCTGCGGAGCGATAATACCGTACCTGTCATCGTATCCGTCAACAAGATGAAAATGTGCGTGATCAGTAGCTATGTACGTCGACAGTGTTAATTTGCTGTGACGACACCGAAGCTAATACGAAAATCCCGCTGAGGAAGTAAGCCCGTAAGAAATCCGCTGAGCATCGTTCGTCTCCTCAAAGCTGCAGACGACGCGCCATTAGACGAACGATGTTCAACGGCTTCCGATTGTAAATCGCAGCGTGAAATTTATAGTAGCTGCGAAAAAACACATCAAATTTGAAAAAGATATGGTCTTTGATGGCAGCTGGACAGAGAGCCGTCGTCTCAGTAGCATAGTGGTTAATGCACAGCCCCGATCAGGCGCGAGACACGGGTTCGAATCCCGCCTGATATGCGATTTTTGCGACGACCCTACCACCACCATTACAACATCATATTTTTGATGGTATTTTTAACACCCACGTGGCGCAGTGATAAGAGGCGCCACCGACACCCACCAGGTCAAGTGATCGATCTCCGCCTCGGCTAACCAAGCCTCCCGTCCCTCCGAGGTGGGGTAAGCTGGTACCAGCCTTGTCACTGAAGGTCAAGACACTGACTTGGTATAGCGGCTGGCACCTGAAAGTCATTATATAGGCCAAATATATATTCACCATGCCTTTACGATCCGGAATGGAACACGAAGGCACGGCGCATTCTTGAGTAACTGATCAACGCTAAAACCTTTACCATTACCTTTATTTTTGGTTTCTGAACGGACAGCTCTCCATGTAGGTAAGCTTACTTACTGGGGTTGGTGTAATGGGCGACATTTTTCTGTCAAAAAACATAGGTACCGTAAAGGAAGTATAAATTAGTTCGGCTTGATAAGGAAATTATACTGCGATGTATTGAACTGACTTGGACCTTTTACCCTGTGAAAATGTCAGAAATCGCTATGGAACAAACTAGTTTCTCGGAAGATTTTTTGGAAAAAAAAGTTCAAGTTACCTATACTGACTAGTCTACCCCTGTTTGTGATATGTCCGAATCAGATCAGAAACCTTTCTGAGGCTTTCTGATTTCTTTCTATTTTTTATTTAGTAGAGGACCGCGCGTGGTACAGTGGTAAGAGATGCTGCTGGCACACGCGCGGTCGAGCGAACGATCCACGTCTGGGCTAACCAAGCCTTCCATCTTTCCGTTGTTGGGTAAATTGGTACCAGACTTGTTTGGGAAGGTGAGTACACTAACCTTGTATAGTGGCTGACCCTTACAAGTGATAGTATAGGCCAAATACACACTCACCATGTCTTTGCGGTTCTAAATGGAAGGCAAATGCGTGCCGTGCCCTTAGGGGACTGATCAACGCCGACCTTTTGGCTCTACATAGATGTAGGATTTTTTCGCCAAGGCAAAATTCATTGAAAGCCGAATAGAACTTGTTCAATGATTGAGAAATAGAATGCAGCCGTCCAAAAAAAGTTGGAAACAGTGAAAATGAAAAATAATTGGGGCTTGAAAATTTGCGGAAAGTAATCGTATTGCTGCTTGTGTTCGGACGACACCAATTTATTCCGTCTATACTTGATATTTGCAGTATATAGAAATATATTTCATTGTCACCCTGCCAAATGTTGCTCTGTGGCTCCCAAAAAAATGCTCGGAAAGGTCTCGCGGCCCTCGTCATCGAGCTGTCATTTACAGATGACATTTTTTCTATAGCATCATAGAAAACAACACCCACGGGACTAGACTGATGCGTAATCTTTTTCAGTATTCCAATGTGTACAAAAATAGGATGGTGTCTCAAACTTTGAACCAAAACCATATTTTTTGATAAGAAAATATAAATACTGTGAAAAGATGATCAGTTTTCATTCTAGTGGCCATGTGGTATTCTGATTCTCAATTCAGTACACATTAGTTGAGCTACCGTTAAATCGGAATAGACTTGTTATAAACTAAGTACATGGTGGGGACAAAACGAGCTATCATCTTTTTAATTTACTTCCTTTCTTTTTGTTTTCTTGTTTTGTTTGTTAATATAAAACTGGGTTCAGATGTTCACCGGTATACTGTCTTCCTACCCTGTGCTCCATATGATCGGCTGCTAATCTGCCGAGTCCTTGCGTTTCGTTCAGTTTTTTTGACCGTTTTCGCTGTATAGTCGATTGAAACCTTTTCTCGAATTACAGCATGGTCTATTTGCATATTAAGCTTTATTTTTATAATTGGAGCGCCACTATGAGGCGTAATGAATAAATAAATTAATAGACAGCAAGCTAGCAATTATCACATGACTGGATCCTGATCAGTGATAGGGGTCGAGTATCAATAACGTCGTGTTTGCTAATATCAATGCTCTAAGTTGCTATTCTTGTTTTAGTTTTAATTTTAGTGTGCTTTTTCGCTTGTTCACAGTTCTTTTTATTTTGAGGCGCACGTCAAGTGCACAATAAATAAATAAATAAAGATCTTATGGTGCGGAAAAGGCCAATAATCTGGCACTATGTAATCTAAAATGAGTGCCGTCAGGTCTCTTTACTAGGTTTCGGCGTTTGTTGACTCACTGATTGATTTATTTTTATTTTTGTTTACTCATGCACAATTATCCAGTCAGCAGAACTCGGACAGAATAAAAAATTATATAGCATGTGACTAATAAGTTTAAGATTAACATCAAAAATCAAAATCAACCGTGTTGAGGGTTTTGTAAGACCATTTTATTGCCTAGGCACTTTCAAGACACGTGACAGGTCGGCAGCTCTGGTCAATCCGCGAGTCATGTCATATTTCAGAATTCTCCCTGTATTTTTTATTTTTGATTTGTTTATCCGGATGGATATCTCTGGTCTGTACAGTATAGCTACGTTTCCTTTGAAATGGTTAAAATGGTCCCTCCGTTTTCACCCGAAAACTTTTGGGTGACTCAGGTGACTGATATGCATCTGCTCCTACTGCTAGTTTGACGCTTTTCACCTTGATCTGACCTTTCCTGGACTATTTAAGGAGCTTATAATTGACGCAATATGACAGAAATAAAAATGACTTCTCAGCTGATGTTTCGCACTTCTCTTATCTGACCCTTTCTTTTTCAGAAAATCCTCATATCAGGGCCTTAGCACCACGTCACGGATTAGAAAAGGAGTGTAAATTGAAAAAACCTTAGATTCTGTCTTGCAGGAATAGTCTTTCGAGCCGGAAACGTTCAAAGATATTTCCATTATTGAACAAACATTAAAGAATTGTTAGAGGTTAGTAAATTCAAAATAGTTAAAATTGCAATAAAACCCTTATTCCCATTTTTAAGAAAAAATAACAAAAAACCTTGTGAGCAACTAAGTAAAATATGGTGAATCCTAATATAGCTATAATCACATGATTACAAACTCCTTCAGGTAAAAGGTAACTGTAAATGGATCGGAATTGATCAGTCTCTTACGGATGCGCCATGCATCGGTGTTCCATTCAGAATCGTAGAGGCATTCGACCGATATAATCACTTGTGGAGGCCAGATTCTATACCAAGTCAGAGTCTTTACTTTCTCAGACGAGTCTGGTAATGAACTTACCCAACGACACAGGGATAGAAGGCTTATATCTATATCTTTTAATTTTTTATTTCCGTTTAAGGGTAGGGTAGAAACGGACTAATAGCTTTTACTAGTATTTGTTTACTTTTACTATTACTAGGTATTTATTAGTAATACTATTTTATATTTTTCATTTAGTATCGTTATTTATATTCCTTCTTACTATTATTCTCTAACTTTCTTAAAATTTACTTCTTACTTATTACTTACTTACGTACTTACTAGTAACTTAATAGTATTTCTATTAACCTTTTAATATAATTTTCTTTTATTTCCTTTAATAATTAGCATTCTTATTTAAATTATCATTCATTCTTCCATATTTACTTATTTCTCGCACTTTCCATTTTTAACATTATTTGTTTTGTTGTTTTGTTGATTGGTAAGCCCGGGTCAAGATGGATCGCTCGACCGTGTAGCTGTCAGTAGCGCCTCTTACCCCTGCTCCGCGTGGACCACAAGGTTTGGTAAGGTATACCTCCCTAAAACCTCTCGGTTCCCTCCATCCCCTTTTGTTGGACGTGTTTTCGAACGCGGCCAATTCGTGCGGTGCTTTGTTGCTGGCGATGATGTAGCGGTTGTAGGTCGCGTGGAACTCTTCGCCGAACAATCAGCACCAGAAAACTCGTCCAATTAGCCTCAGGTGCAGCAGTGTCAGGTCCAGAAGTGTTCGAGTTTGTCGGTCGTCGGTGGCTTTTGGTCCACTCGTGTAACAATAATGAGACGGTGGTGGAGCTGACGTCAGAATCCGCACATATGTGGTCACCAGAAGCCCAAAATAGCCTGAAAAGCTGGCCGCCACTGCAAAACAGCTCCTCATCGTCGCAGACGTTTTCTCCAATTAAGCAAAAACTCCAAAGCGTAAATATTTCCGAATAATTGAAACGTCATCGTCGTCGACGATGACACAATAAGAGCATTAATCAGGCCAACAACACGCCTAAGACGAAATCGGAGGTTTGACGTCGCATCTGAGGATTATTAGCTCGACGATCTCTAGTCATTGTTGTGGTCATGGCGCAACTTCGTCGGCAGAGATTCACCTGAACAATTGGATTTGACGTCGTCTAAGACCCTATGACGCTCGCGAACATGAAGACCATATGAAGGCCAAAGGCCAGATTCATGACTCATAAAACTAACCTCAAATATACCCCGATTAGGTAAGAAACTTGAATTGGTATCACTGATAACTCTATGTGGTTGTATAACTGTAAAAGATTGAGTCAAAACTTCCACTTCGAGTCATTGTATACGCCATATACGCATTAACTATTCTAATATAATATCCTAATATAATATGTCCCTACTATCTGAATGAAAGACGAGTGCATGGCATGTCCTTAAAAGGTGAAGAACCGATCCTGTAATTTTGTATTCCGACTAGTCTGCTACCAGCGATTCATTAATGCTCGAAGGGTATCGGCTGACGAAGAATGACGGCACGGTACTGCTAAGTTTTGAAAGAATTCGTAGCTAACAAGTCGTAGCACCACAGGTATTCGTCATACATTAGTGGTATCGGATACCCTGACCTTATCGGCGCTGTGACTATAAAAAACACCCGACTGACCCACTGTTGTGTTTGGTCAACGTAGGGCCAAGTATATTTCGGTTGATTTAATGGTTTCTCTGGGCCTAGATTCATCATTGATAAACCCCCGATAAACCCCGAGATATACCCCGAACGGTGCGCAAACCGAAATTCGTGAACGCGCCGTGGTTTAATCGTGGTCTATATCACATCGCGATGAGGCAGAGTGGAGAACTCGACGGTATCGAGCGGGTTTATCGCTGACGGGGTTACGGAAACCGCTTGCCGGTTAAGATTCTGGCCCCTGGTGTGTCCTACAGTGGGGTGTCGGGTATCTGGTCCTTCATGAGGCAGAAACTATGACACCTTCGCGGTACAAAAACAGCTTTATTAACCACGGAGTAACTCGAAAAACCACAGGGAAAAGTCCAACAAAAACACCTCATTCTGTATTTTCGATAGGTATAACTTATCCCGTAGAATTCTACCCTGCGACCACGTTACCCCTGTAATAGTCAACACTTTCTCGTACTTGTTTCCGTTGTTTATTGTTGTTTGTTGTTGTAGCCTCTGAAGCAAATTTGATTATGAAGCAGTGTTATGGAACCACACATCACAGTTGATTCGACATGCCGCGGTTACCCTGTATTGCGTCGTTGCAGAACTTTGCAGTAGTGCCATATACCTGTTTCAGTACACCAGGGCCCAAATTCTCGAACGAACCAGCGGTCTCCGAAACCGCGGCGCAGCCAGAGCGAGACGGCAGAGTCGATGAGAGATTGCGTTTAACCTAGAAAGTTTAGGATACGTAGAGAAAGGTGCGCGCCGTTCACAGGCTATACCTCGGGGTTTATCGGGGTTTACCAATGATGAATGTGGGCCCTGGAATCGAAGGACACCAGGGTATGGGATAATGAATGGGTTGAACGTACCCCGTTTCCTTCTCAGTCACGAAAATTAGGGTATCCGATGCCCAGGAAGATGGAGAGGCACCGGTGGAGTCACGGACTTGATCAAAAGTCAGAGGCGATAGCTCTGAGTCGTTATTATTGCGTGGTATCCGATACCGTGTGATCACTTAGATATTATACCAGTGCAACGTTACCGTTACCGTTACCCTGTGGGGTGTTGTACTTCAAAGGACGAATTTATCTCCGAGAAACGCCCGAAGCCGTTCTTTACCACACACGTGTAGCGATTTCGTGATTCATTAAGATGGGGTATCCGATACCTCGAACAGACCGATCGCTTTTAGCGCTTACGTTGTGCCATGTACTGGAACAGAAACAGGTTGTATCCCATCGTTGCTATAGTGAGATATGCGATACCTCGGAATAAAGCGCGATTCAACAATCTTGTGTCTTAGTGAATCGCGGACAATCCAGTTAATGGAGGGTAACTAGCTGGTTTGTCAGTGTCATATGCTGATTACCAAGGGTGTGGCATAAAGAAGCATGCATTGAGGAATATCAAGCAGATGACAAAAGACCAGTGAAACCATCCTGGAACTGGTTAGATGATGCATGGTTGTCCCAAATTTCATGAATGTAGGGTATCCGTTACCCCAAACAGACCGATCGCTTTCAGCGCTTATGCTGTCCCATGTAGTGGGACAGAAATGAGCTGTATTCCATCGTTACTATAGTGAGATATGCGATACCTCGGAATAAGCCGCGATTCAACAATCTTGTGTCTTAGTGAATCGCGGGCAATCAGGTAAATGGAGGTTAACTAGCTGGTTTGTCAGTGTCAGATGCTGAATCCCAAGAAGCAGATGACAATAGACCGGTGAAACCATCCTAGAACTGGTTGGATGATGCATGCCCCAAAGATCTTACCTCCCTCGGGTATGTTGCATTTGGAACAAAGCCCAAGCGACATGCTAGGCTCCAGATTACTAAGTGAGCTCATTTCCGCTTTCGTCACTTCGGTCTGAATCGCCTCAGGGGCTTAAGACATCATGACGACGCACTTAGTTCCTTTTTATAGCGGCCCAACGAGTCAGCAAGGAGTCAGTCAGCGATAAGCCCCGGCCGGAAGGATTTTTCCAGCTTAACCCTGCACGTAAGATTCTCGTCATTGTGACAGATTAGGCGTCAGTAGCGATGTGTCAGACTGAAATTTTGCAGAGAATATAAGAACTATTAGAATGGCAAAAATTTGTGTGCAGTTCAGATTTTGACTTCTTTTATTTACAATTCAAGAAAAACGAGTAAATGACCAATAAGGTTATCATGATTAAGCACAATTCTTTGCCGTGGATCCCGTGAAGAATAGTGATTAAACATGGTAACCTTTTTGGTCGTTTGTAACTTTGTGTTGAATTATTAATAAAGAAAGTCAAAATCTGAAATGCAAACGAACTTTTAGGCCACCCTAATAGTTGTATGCTTGCGAGACTACTGAATGTAGGCTGCTACCCAGAAAATAAATATAGAATAAATAATAAATATAAATACAAATTAATAATGATAAGTAAGAAAAAATTATAATAAGTATTAATGCAACAATAAATGATAATAATATATTTATTATTTTTATGGTGCGGAGAGGCCAAGAATCTGGTACTATGTAATCTACAATGAGTGCCGTCAAATCTCTCTACTAGGTTTCGGTGTTTATTGATTGATTGATTAATTTTTATTTCTATTAATTTATTCATAATAATCTAATCAACAGAACTCAGACAGAATAAAAAATATATATAGCATGTGACCAAAAAGTGTAAGATAAATTTCAAAAATCAAAGTTAAAAATTATATTTAAATAAGAATAATAAATAATAGTAAATATTAGTGCGACAATAAATAATATTAATAATATATTTATTATCTTTATGGTGCGGAAAAGCCAATGCTAGGTACTAGGTACTAGGTTTCGGTGTTTATTGATTGATTGATTGATTTTTATTTATATTTATTTATTCATGATCATCTATTGAACAGAACTCGGACAGAATAAAGAATTATATAGCATGTGACTAAAAAGTGTAAGATAAATTTCAAAATATCGAACTCAAAAATCATATTTTTATTTTTTTCAAAAATCATGTCATATTTTTATTCAAATAATAATAACAATAAAATAATAATAATAAATACAAATTAATGTAACAGCAAGAAGATTATAATCCTCCATGATCTAATTTTACCTTCCTATCTCTTCCCAAGCGGAAAGCAACCCCAAAAATTTGAAGCACTGAGGTGGTAGTCACTGTAGCTAAGGCCGATTACACTCTAAGAACAATTCCGAACGAAAATCGGATGCATGGCGCGAACTGGAAAGGTCGATTAGCGCTGAATTCTGCAACCTTCTTAGATAGCGATCCTGCAAATGTAATTTTAAATCGTCCATATTAGTCAACCAAAGAGGAAAACCACCAGGGCTCGCTATTTCCAGAGGTTTTTTTCTACAAAAAGAAAATTTCCACTTCCTTTTTATGCAAAAACTAATGATTGTCAGCGACCTTGAACACTTGCAGTAGCGGCTGTCATCAGTGATAACACTGTATCCGTTATCAGTTGGTTTTTTAAAGGAGAAACTTCTCTTTGTTCTTTTAGAGTTTTTCTAGTCTACCACAAGGTAGGACGTCGCAGTTTTCCTAGTTTTTGTCACCTTTGCACTTTCTCATAGATCTTTTGGCTGACTTTTTTAATTCCTTGGTATTTTGAGCGATCACGTGGCTTGATGATTACTGTACAGTTAGTGGCCACCGCAGAGGAGCAGATAAATTTGTAACAAAATAATTGAAAAAATAAATAAAATAAATTTTGTATAATTTTAAAAAAATTGAGCATCAACGATTATGAAAACTCCGTTAATCTCCACGTAATAGATGAACGTAATAAGAACTCTTCAGTAGGGGTTGTCCTCTTGATCATGATCCTTCTGCGTGGATGCACGAAGTACCGCCCATAAGTGGGACCATGACGGTCCAAGCAAATCTTACGGAGCAATTTTTTTGAAATTTTCTACAGCTCCCCCGGCGCACCTCTTTGCGTCATGTTAGGAGTTATTTTATTCTCCTTACCGTTAATCCGTTTAGTTGGGTAAAATTGACCTCGATCATCTCTAACGGGAAAAATTATAGGTGTATTTTTTTGGGGGCAAAGTGGGGAGTTGTGTAGCGGTAACCTAATTTTACTGCTTTGAATTCATTGCGCTTCCCATTTAACCTTTTATGGTTTTTCTGAGTGACAATGGCGGTCCAACATTAGTGGTATCGGATACCCTGACCTTACCGGCGTTCTGGGCCATTCATCATTGGTAAACCCCCGATAAACCCCGAGATATAGCTCGAACGGCGCCCACTTTTGTCTACTTATCCTAAACTTCCTATGTTAAACGCAATTTCTCATCGACTCTGCCGTCTGGTTCTTGATGCCCCGCGGTTTCGCAGACCGCTCGCCCGTTCATGAATCTGGACCCTAACGGTGAAATACACCCGGCTGACCCGCTATAGTGATTTGTCAACGTACGGCCAGGTATAATCCGGTTGATTTCATGGTTACTCTGGTATGCCCTACAGTAGGGGTATCGGATACCTGACCCTTCATGAAGCAGAAACTACGGCATGTTTGCTGTTAAAGCAGCTTTATCAATCTCGGAATAACTGGAGATTTACAGAGAAAAGTCCAACAAAAAATTTTTTCGTGCATTTTTGATAGATAGAACCTATCCCCTATAAAAACTACATAGAAGAACACTTCAAACGCAGAGGTGCTTGAAAGCCGTTGCTCTGAGTTACTGCTTTTTCTAGAGTCAAAAAATAAAGTTCAAAAGATGATTAAAAGTGCCTAAAAAGAGAAAAAATAGCTAAAACAGGAAGGAAGTGTATCAATTAGCATTGGTCGCGCGGGCATCCCTTCTTTCGAGAATTGAAACGTGCTTCGAATTCGACCGGCGCACGTGTAGTGTCCAATGGCGATATCATTATTATCATCACCTTTTGTGACGTATTTATCATTTATCATCAACTTTTCTGAGTGGCCCCCTTCCAAATGCTAATATGATTCCGTTGTGATTACAAATCGATTATGCTGAATGATAATCGAATCACAAATCCTCCAAGGTTCCAAGTCGGCCACAGAAAAAAGGTATACAATATCACTCATATTTTGTGGTCCCAAAAAGCGTTCTGAACACTCCAGAACATTTTTTAGTGTTTTTCTTTGATATTTGGTTAGGTGAGAGTTCAAAAATATGTATAGACTCCTATTCTTGCCCTGACACTCTGGAAGTATCGTTCTCAAAGTATCGGATGCTTCTGTCCTAAAAAGTCTATAAACTACCTCAGATTTCTCCAACAAGTTGATATCCCTGAAAATCGTTTTTGATGCAGATCGCCTACACTAAATTAGACGTAAATTTGGCGGGAAGAGTTGAATTTCAGTTGTCGTGCAATTAAACCTACCCAGAGGCAGCAATTAAGGAACAGGGTATAATGAGGGACCTAGTTATACCATCCTCCTTAATTACTTCTTCTAGAGGCCCAAGAACTTCCGTCTTTACAGTGAACATGTAGCGACAAATTTTCTATATGTTCTACCTTGGGTCATTTTTTCCCTTCTCGGCGATGAAACTGCATTATTCAAGTAATTATTAGTTTTTATTATCTAGCAAACGTTATTTACAACACTTCTCATGTCTACATCATGGCCGGAGGGTAAAATTGAAAAAAGATGCGAAATTAATTCCCTGAAGTTGGAAAGTTAGAAAAATAATTCAAACTTCAATTTGAAATCTAAAAATCACTTTCTACAGGAGTTGGTCATTGGAAAAGTGCGAGTTAGATTACTTCTGGGCCTAAATTCGTGACGGAATCGGCACAATATACCCGAGAATAAATCCCGGTCGGCGCGATTATTCGCATTCATGAACGCGCCGCGGAGTTTGTTTGGGGGATATCGCGGGTCTATTCCACTCCGCGTCGCGTTCATGAATGCGAATAATCGCGCCGACCGGGGTTTATTCTCGGGTATATTGTGCCGATACCCGTCATGAATTTAGGCCCTGAAGATTTGACAGTTGTAGGAGACGCTACTTTAGCCAGTCAAGAATTCCTAGGCGAACCCACTCAGTTCGTGGAGTTACAAATGTGTCGTGGTACAGTGGTAAGAGGCGCTACTGACACCAGCACGGTCGATCGATCCTCACCCGGGCCAACCAAGCCTTCCATCCCTCCGGGGTCGAACAAATTGGTACCAGACTTATCTGGGAAGGTAAAAACACTGACGGGGTAGAGCGGCCGGTCCCCGCAGGTTATTGTTTAGGCATTCATTAAGCCTCTACGATTTTAAATAGAACACGAACCCGCGGCGCATTCTTAGGTGACCGATCAATGATGACACCTTTACCTTTACCTTTAACGATCTTCCTATGAAGAATGCTCAGGAGACTGATCAATGCCGGGAAATGATCAATGTGACCATTTTTGCTTACCTGTATCTGCTGACGTTTACCTGTCGAACTTCAAACTTTATACAATTTGACCCCCTATCGAGCAAGTTTTTGGAATCAGTTCGATACCAAAACCACTTCAAAGAGTTCGTGAAACGTGCACACGCTTGTTTCAGTTGTCACGTCGTTGCTTTTCCGCTTCAATGGCCTTTTTGTTCGGCGAAAACGTTCTGATTCATAGCCACCACCAACCCGCATCATTGGAATTCTCACCAGTCAGCCACCACCAGCGTGGGTGGTCGCCGCTATCTGACATTTTTGCAGTCAAAGTAAACGCCGGAAATGATAGGAATTCTGGAAAAAAGCTGTTCAGACGAATAAAAACGCCATAAATTTGATGCTTTCTTCCGGAATTTTGCAAATCTTCGGCGCGTTTCTACGATAAAAAAGACATAAAAATGGTAATTTTTATGACGGCTACGTGTTTGTTACAACTCACCCACATTCCTTGACGACGTGACCAGCGACACTTTTCTGATGTCAGGAATCGTTTATCTGCTTTCGGCTAAACATGCCCACAGGCAATATTTAGGGAGGGCGGTAAAATGAGGTCGACCGTGCTTGCTCCAACATTCAAATCCAGCGCGATGTTATCGAAATTTTCAAACGCATCGTAAACTAAAAGATAGAGCATGATTTTCTGATTTCAACCATGCATTTTATTGTATAAAATAATTAATTTTAAAAAGATAAGCTGCAGATAAATCAATCAATTGAGCCACCAGCTGTGTTTTAACAAATGGATAACGACAGTACTTTGTATACGTGGCTGATTTTTTTCAGAAATTTCTGGATTTGAGCTATACCTCAATTTCCCTAATTTCTTTTTTTCAAAAAAAAAAGACGCCAAAAAGCTTTCGCCAGTGTAGCAAGGCCCCGTGTGCTTTTGCTGCTGAGTAGGACGCGCCGCGTGCCGCAACGCTGCGACAGGGATTTTGGGTATCTATTATAGTATCTGTGAGCGCAGCTCGAAAGACATAACTATAAGACAATACCATTTTCTGAAAAAATGACTGCATTTTGAAAATATTTCACAGATATGTTTTTTTTTTCTGAGAGTAAACTTTCTAAATTTTTCCTCCAATAAGGCACGGGAAAATTGTTTTCACAACATTCAATATTTTTGTTGAGAGGCTGGGAATGGAAGTAAATGGGCAGAAAATTACATTCAATTTTTTATAATTTTTGACCAATTTCGCGTTATTTTTGTTCCAATGCAACCCCGTATTGCATTCTTCAGATGCCATTCTCAAACATGGCCAAAATTAGACGATGACTCAGCACTTACTGCCCTGGCGATTCGAGGATTTCATCACTTTTTATGGTTAAACTAGTTTTTCGAAGGGCGCTGATTCCCGATTCATCTGATGTTTCCTAATTTTCTAGAAAAAAAGAAAAATAAATGATAAGAAGGTAAGAAGAAAGGGGAGCTCATCTTCTCCTGACATTAGTGCGATGTTTCTAGGAGATTTTATCGATAATAATCTATAAGCAAAAATCATGACTTAGACGGGTTTCGAACCCGAGTCTTGTCCTATTCAAGGCGATGACTCACTGACTACTCGGGCTGAAGTGTCCTCTAGTGGGGGTGGAGAGCGCGGAGGTGTAGTGGGTTAGTCATCAGTGCGCTTGAAAGGCCGGAAATGCGGGTTCGACTCTCGGCTGAGTCCATATTTCCGGCAGTATGACATCACTAAATCATAGGCAGCCAGAGCCCACAAAAACGAAGAATAAAATAAAAAGAGGACGTGGCTGGGTAGCCTAATGGGTTAATCACCAATGTGTTTATAAGATCTGAGATGTGCGTTCGAATATCACCTGGGCCTAAATTCATGACGGGTATCGGCACAATATACCCGAGAATAAATCCCGGTCGGCGTGATTATTCGCATTCATGAACGCGCCGCGGAATTTATTTGGGGGATATCGCGGGTCTATTCCACTCCGCGCCGCGTTCATGAATGCGAATAATCGCGCCGACCGGGGTTTATTCTCGGGTATATTGTGCCGATACCCGTCATGAATTTAGGCCCTAGGTCGCAAGTTTTGCGGCGGAATCGGCATCAGCATCTTATTATCTTCTCCATCATCCGTGGAATAAAGTCTTCAGTTGAACGAGTAGAGCTAATGAGCTGACGAAAACACAATGGAAGAATGAGTGAGGTAAGCCTTTACCTAGGGTAATCTGGTCTGTCTTTTACCCGAAGAAGACCAGGTTACCCTAAATAGCCCGTTTATGAACGGAAAAGATACTCTGTGCTCAATTTGCCAGCTACATTAAGTGAATTAGTGAACTGATGTCATTGGTGACGAATCTTTCTCCCGTCATCTCACGTCTCCCGAGATAGTAACAATTATAATCACTAGATTAATCGTAGTATCTGCGTTACCACAAGGTTTAAATCCAGGGGTTAAATCTGCTGTTGCGCTTTTTTACTAAAGGATTTCTCTGATTAGTGCGGTAAGGAAGGCGGTTGCTTACAGTTACCCTTACCTTGACTCACCGTGAAGTAAAGAGCCCGCGTGGTACAGTGGTAAGAGGCGCTGCTGTTACCCGCATGGTCGAGCGATCGACCCCGGCCCGGGCTAACCAAGCCTTCTAACCCTCCAGGGTCGGGTAAATTGGTACCGGACTTGTCTGGGAAGGTAAAGACACTGACCTGGTATAGCGTCTGGCCCCCGCAGGTCATTGTATAGCCCAAATACGCATTCAACTACACTCTATGATTGAGAATGGAATGCGAATGCTTGGCGCGTCCTTAGGGGACTGATCGACGCCGACACTTTTACTTTTACCTTTTACCGTGAAGTAACCTTTATGAGAGATGCTGAATTGAAGAAGACCTTGAAGCATCTGGGCCTCAACGACGCCAGTGGTAAGAGTAATTGTCCTCTATAGCACGGATACCATGGGTAGGTATAAACCTTCAACCGCCTTGGTCTGGACTCGAACAGAAATCGTGGTATGGGACACTCTGGGTGAAATTAACGTGCGACATACCCTAAGCACTGCCCAGGGCCCAGATTCATGAACGGACGAGCGGTATCCGAAACCGCCGTGCAGCCAGAACCAGACGGCAGAGTCGATGAGAGATTGCGTTTAACACAGGAAAAAATTAGGATACGTAGACAAAGGTGGGCGCCGTTCCAGCTGTATCTCGGGTTTGTCGGGGGTTTACCAATGATGAATCTGTGCCCATTACTGTTGAACCACCATCTGAGCAGCTTATGGGGTATATTTTAAGGTTGGTCTATTGCACTACGTCACCGTAAAAAATTTTCATAAAAAGTCGGACCTATCGATTTATGACCTGACGGCCGCTTACCCACAGCAGTTGTGATCACGGCCGTTGCATTGCTTCACGTCGGGTATCGCAAACCCGATTGCGATGAATGCGAATATTTGGGGGAGAGACCGGTTTATTTGGCCCGGAGTGTTATATACCCTAATTTCCGTATCACTGAGTATGTCGCCACCTCCTGCAAAATATCGGTGTGGCGGGAAATTTGAATTTAAATATGCCTGGATTTTGCTAATGCATAATGTATATGTATTTTTTTGCAACGAAAATAGAAAAATAACAGCTGAAAGCTTTTAGAATGTCTTTTTTCCCTATCCAAGTTGAAAGAAAATTGTTATTTTTTCATTGTTCATTATTTGTTTATTCTAATAATCAATAATTGTTTGTATTTATTTGTTTGTTTCAGTAACCAGTATTTGTTTGCATTTGTTTGTTTCTTGCAATAGCCATTATTTGTTCTTACTTGTAAAGAAAACTAGTGCACAATCGAAAATTCCAGTAAATCAGAAGCTAAGAATCATTTTCATGGCCTATGCTTCCTATAACAATGTGCAAAGGTCTGCCAAAAAGTGGCATAAAAACATCCTTCGAAATTATGAAATGTATCGAGAAAAATACAATACAAGGCTGTGGCGCAGCATTGCGCCACACTGTCCCACGCGGTAGCTTGAGCGTGGCGCAGCATAACGCCGCACTGTCGTCAACGTGTTAAACGATCAGCCGTTCACCTTTACCAATCCGGTCACAGTTTGAGGCAGCTTTTGAGGTGTGGATTAAGATCTATTATTGGTATGCCGCTCATTAATTCCTGGCTTCAAGGGCGGCATTAGTCAGCGTGAAGCTTTATCGGGATCAAGAGGTTCACCTCTTGATCCCATTCAAGCCATGGATGAGCCATTTTAGAGTCGGCCGATTTATCCTGGCAATGAGGGTGGAGGCGTGTAATTAATCCATCCACGGCTGAGTCTAATTTTTAGACTCCCTTGCAGCTATTAATCCTATCAGTCCTCCACAGAACATCGTACCGGATACTCGTCCCACGGGAAGGCTTATTAGGCGATTTTCACTTGGAGTTGGTCATCGCCAGGTGATTCAGTGGATCAGGAGGCGGCCATAGGCACTTTGCTCATTTATTTATTCAATTGAAAATCCAACAACAAATTGCAACGACTAGGGCAAGAGTCGGAAAGCTCTTTTTGGACGTGAAAAATGCACAAGATAGCGAAGTAGGGAAACCTTAAGACTTCCAGCTGATCTTCGAATTGATTTGCTATGTGGCCTGATCCAGTGAGCCAGGCAAACTGAGGAAATGGACGAGGTCAAGTTGGCTCCAGTGCAATGAGGAAACTAATGAGCACCATTATACTAACGCCCCAAAGGGAAAAAGTGCTTTAAGGACAGAAAAAAGAATGCATCCGAAGGCCAGGATACTACTGCAAGCAGGGCACCTGGATAATGTTACGAATGAGACTAGCAGTCAAGATATGACTGCATAAATAAGCACCTGCTAGGAGGTCGCGGGCCTAGATGTAGGATCAAACAAATGGTATCCAACTTGAGCAAGGTAGATTGTACATCATGGTTACCTGGGTAAAGGTAAAGGTGATTTTGAAGGTATCGGCATCGGGAAGTTCTCTAAGGACGCGCCACTTACTCGTGTTCCGTTCAGAATCGTAGAGGCATGGTGGATGCGTATTCGGCCTATACAATGACTTGCGGGGGCCAGCCGCTATACCTAGTCAGTGTCTTTACCTTCCCAGACAAGTCTGGTACCAATTTACCCGACCCTGGAAGGATAGAAAGCTTGGTTAGCCCGGGCGGGGACCGATCGCTTGACCGTGCAGGTGTCGTTGGCGCCTCTTACCACTCGGCAGCGCCAAGCAGCCATTTTCTCCTCGAAAACGGAGGTTTCTCAGCCAGCACATTGCTTTCCAGCTTTTAGAGCAACATAAAATAAAATAAAATAAAATATTAAGTGAAATAAATAAATAAATAAATAATGAATAAATAAATAAACATCTTCCAAGAAACTCCGTAGGTTTTGAAACTGTTCATGTTAACATTTTTATCATTTGCATTGTTTTGTTCATTTTATTGCTGTTAGCTTCTTCTTTTCGAGGTCCATCTCTCCACCTTTGACGTCATTTCTTCGGGGAGTGCCACCGTAATTGGACACCGCCCGAGGCTATTTCGGTCCTGATGGACCTAAATAACCTAGGAGGCCCGAGGAAATTATCCGTAAACAGCTGCCCTTTGTTTAACGCCATGATAAACAACAATCTGCGTAATAGATTCCATTTCGGTGAACAGGCGAGCCGATTAGGATTACTTCATTGCTCACAAGTCCAATCTATACACGTCAGGCTTAGTCATCGACTTCCAGAATTTTCCGGTGACTTTTTAGAGCACTCCTGTAATTAGAAATACCTTTTTGTTGAGCCGAGAGGGTTGAAAACTCCCTGAGGGGGTGGAAATGTGCGTCACGAGCAGTCGACTGGAAATTTGCCAATTTACCTAATTTCTTGGTTCTCAAATAGCTTGCTAATTCGATTGCACTCATTGCAGGGGCGGTGGAAGTGGACGCTGGGTGATGAAGTAGGGTAAGAAGTACCTTGACTGCAAAGGGTAAAGGGTAAAGTGATAGGCGTTGGCCAGTCTCCTAAGGTCGCGCCACGCATTCGTATTGCATTTAGAATGTTCAGTGCAGGAAGGGATTAAGTAGGCAACTCAGAAGTGTTTGGTTACATTTCAATTGATTTCTCTGGTTTTTCGACTACTCAGTGACCTCGAATACCAGGGGATTCATCATTGGTAAGCTCCCGATAAACCCCGAGATATACCCCGAACGGCGAGCAACTGAGATTCGTGAACGCGAGCCGGGGTTTATCGCGGGTCTATCACACCTCGAGATGAGGCAGGGTTTGGGATACCTCGACGGTATCGAGCGGGTTTATCGCCGACGAGGTTTGGGAGACTTCTTGTCCGTTCATGAATCCGGGCCCCGATTTCCACCACAAAACATTACGGTTACAGAATTGAATGGGTAATTTCCTCGGACGCGCCATGCATTCGTATTCCATTCAAAATCGTAGAAGCATGGTAAATGCGTATTCGGCCTATATAGTGACTTGCAGGAGCCAGTCATGTCAGTGTATTTATCTTCCCAGACAAGTCTGGTACCAATTAACCCGACCCGGCGGAGTGGAACACTTGGTTAGTATCAGCGGGATCGATCGCTTGACCACGAGGTTAGAAGTTGCGCCGCTTGCCAACAGGCCTGGCCACTTAGTAGATGATTAGTGAGATCAAATGAGTAATCACGGTTGTTATGGAGAATTCTAGAAAAAAGTGAGCAAACAGCGAAGAATCTTGATCACCCAGTAATCGACTGATTGGGACAGAGATCACGAGAATCTATCGGATCTGATTGGTCGAACGATGGCCTCTGACGTCAAAGGATCAGTTCCCTGGAACTGAAGTGATCGCTTCACTATTTTGCGCTTTATTACGTATTTTTACGTAATATTAGGCAATTCCTCGAATGGCGGGGTAATTGAGCGTCGGCGGTTCTGTGATGACAGCTCCGCGCCTATTTTGGGTGAAAAAACCACAAACCACCTGAGAATAACTGAAAAGCTCGCTCAAAAAAGTGACGAATTTTTTGGCATTTTGTATACAGTTGACCGGTCAGCGTTCCTATTTAGCTCTGAATGAATTGCTGCTAGTTTTTCGCCAACCCACCCGGCCAGAGCAGTCAAGCTTGCAGGCCTTCCACTCGAATGCTCCGATCAACTGGACGTTTTCTCGCCCACGTCATCGGCTACTACAAACTCGGTCGGACCCTCAGAATGAGCTAGTTCTGCAAAAGAGTGTCGATTTTGGCAAAAATTGAGTCTCCGGCGGGGTTCGAACCCGCGTGGCCATCAAGCAAATGGCCTTCCTACCCGTATTAGCAAGGATATATAAATGGGCAGTTTTTTAAACAGTCGTGTAACATGAATTGGAAAGTATTGAATTTGATTTGAAAAGTGTTGAAATCAATTTGAAAAGTGTTGAATTCTATTTGGAAAGTGTTGTGTTCAATTTGAAAAATATTGAATTCTATTTGGAAAATGTGGAATTCAATTGAAAAGTGTTGAAATCTATTTGAAAAGTGTTGAATTCTATCTAGAAAGTATCGAATTCTATGTATTTGAAAAACGTATTTCATCTGAAAATGGTATATATCCACCCTAGGCCTACCCATGGTATCCAAGCAATATGGGACCATCACCTTGCCACTGGCGTCATTGAGGCCTAGATGTTAGGATTTTTTCAGGAGTGAGAATTTTTGCAAAAATTGAGACTCCGGCGGGGTTCGAACCTGCAACGCCATCAAGCACATGGCCTTCCTACCCGTATTAGCAAGGATATATCCACTCTAAGCCTACCCATGGTAGCCAGGCTATATAGGACCATCACTGTGCCACTAGCGTCGTTGGGGTCTAGATGTGAGGATTTTTGCAAAAATTGAGACTCTGGCGGGGTTCGAACCCGCAACGCCATCAAGCAGATGGCCTTCCTACCCGTATTAGCAAGGATATGTCCACCCTGGGCCTACCCATGGTATCCAGGCTATATAGGACCATCACCTTGCTATTAGCGTCGTTGAGGCATAGATGTGACGATTTTTGCAAAAATTGAGACTCTGGCGGGGTTCGAACCTGCAACGCCATCAAGCACATGGCCTTCCTACCCGTATTAGTAAGGATATATCCACCCTAGGCTAACCCATGCTATCCAGGCTATATAGGACCACCACCTTGCTATTAGCGTCGTTAAGGTCTGGATGCTTCGGGGTCTTCCTCAATTCAGCATCTCTCATAGAGGTTACCCTATGGTAAGTCAGGGTAAGGGTAACTGAAAACAACAGCATTTTTCACCGCACTTATCATGGAAATCCTTTGTCGCCATCTGTGCAGCTTCTGTTAGGCTTCAACGGTTCATGAGAGCTACCCCGTGGAAGGGTAAGTGTAGACCTCCGCCACCTTTACCGCACTAATCACTAATCCCCTAATAGAAACCTCAGGTGAAGGCAGTTAGTGTGATAGGTAAGGTAAAAGGTAAAGGGATGATCACTCCCTTGAGCACGCGCCATGCATTCGTATTCCATTCAAAATCGTTGAGGCATAGTGATTGCGTATTAGGCCTATATAATGACTTGCGGGCCCAACCGCTATACCAAGTCAGTGCCTTAACCTTCCCAGACTAGTCTGGTAGCAATCTACCCGATCCAGGGGTGGAAGGCTTGGTTAGCCCGGGCGAGGATCGATCGCTCTATTGTGCGGGTTTCAGTAGCACCTCTTACCACTGGACCACGGGCGCCCTCAATGGATAAACCTCGAGTATTACCCCTCGAGTAGTACCCTTAACTGTCCTCTTCTTTTTTAGAATTGTTCTTTTCCGTGAGAATTGCGATGCCTGAGACACCTCTGCATTGCCATAGTTTTTTCACGAATTTAGAAGATTATTCTGCAAATGAGATCTTCACTCCTGCAAGAAATATCCTGCTTATCGTGACTTCTTATGGTGTTTTCTCATTACATTTGCATAAAGATTTGTCCAGATAGGATTTCGCCTGGATCAGCGGCTCTGCAAGCGCCTTAGTGTTTTTTATTCAATATTCCAGGTAAACAAATGTCAACACTCCGCCCTATATGGCCAGAAGCTATAGTTGTTCTCCTTCTGTAGTTCAACGAACCTTCAAGAGGAGTACACTTCAAGAGAAGACTTTTTCAAGTATTTTTTCAGGTAAGTCTGCTTCAGATTTCTGATAAACTCGATCCCTTTTAGTACATTCATAAATGGATTTGACTTATTATTTCCGTTCAATATCGTTTATTTATTTATTTGCTTATATATTCATTTATTTATCTACTTAGTTATTTAGTACGGATAAGCGCGCCCCGCGCGTTATGAAGCAACAGTTTGTAGCTTTTACAGTTTATATCAATTTTACAATCTAGAAGTGGAATTTGTACCGCTCTATTTCACACGGGTGAACGAATGGTATGATGCGCCACTGGCATCTACACGGTCGAGCGATCGATCCCTGCCCGGATTAACCAACCTTCCATTCCTCAGCGGCCGAGTAAATTGGTACCAGACTTGTCTGGAAGGCACTGACTTGGTATAGCGGCCGACTTGGCAAGTCATTGTATAAGCCAGCATTCGCCATGCCTCTACGATTCTGAATGGAACACGAATGCACGGCGCGCTCTTAGGGGACTGGTCAACACCCTTACCTTTACCTTTACCTTGCTTTACAGAACTTATACAGAGTTTTCATCTATAATAGTACAATCTTTCAATAAAAAGTGACACAATTTGAAATATAGGTAACAATATTTCTACAATTACTAAATCTGAAGTGCAGACCAGAACACGAAACATTAACACATCTTAGCGTCACTTTTGGGTCTCAACTTTGCTGTAGATAAAATTAAAAATAAATCGAAAGATTTAAAAATAAAAATTGAAAGAACAAATAACTATATATTAGCCCGAGGTCTCCAAAGTCGCCGTATTTTATTTTTCTGATAAATCTCTTGAAAATCAGTGCAATTGTATGCAGTGTTCTCTTTCACGTGATTTCGTACTTTTGCAAGGTTAAAGAAACCCTAAAGAGGTAATTGGTGAGGTGCACTTCCTTTTTTCCGTAGGAATTGATATTCGAAAGTGAAAAGAACTTCTGTTCAAGCGCCTAAATATCAACTTTAGTGAATTTAATTACATAGATTCACAAGGGTGAGATGCTTTTTAGAGTTTTGAACTCTTTGTTAATATTTAGAAAAAAGGAGGAGAGAATGGCGGCTGATGAATGAACATAATGAATTTACTTTTTGTTCGTTGTGTGTGTCTAGTCTCGTGTAACATTGTGTTTCTATGTTCCGTTCTTCCTGTATTACCAGCCTAGGTGCCTAGTGAATAAGTATATGTTAGGTATATTTTACCCTCTTGACATTCTATCTAGATTGACTAATTCGAGTCCGAATTCGTTCTGCTGCTCAAAAAATGCCGTGAAATTCGACGCACGCTAGACCAGAGATCTCCTGTTTGTGCTTTCGAAAGGGGTCGAGTGAATGTTGCCTGAGGGCACCAAAACGGCAACGACGCTCTGTTCTTAGCTATCTGACCTAACAACATTGATAAGATAAGAACCGCAACCGGTTGATAAAAAGGAATAGACTTTAGGTGGTGTTTGCAGGGAAAGATAGTAAAATTAGCAAAAAAGAGATTAGGGCAGGGTATAACTGAAATTCAATTTTTTGTAGGTTATAGCTATAAAAAAATTTTCATTGCATTTTGTTTTTAAGAGCACGTATACGGTAGGCGTCAATAAATAAATAAATAAATAAGCCGATAGGGCCCGTATGGTACAGTGGTGAGAGGCGCTACCGACACCCGCGCGAGCGATCGATCCCCGCCCGAGCTAACCAAGCCTTCCATACCTTCGGGGTCGGGTAAATTGGTACCGGACTAGTCTCGAAAGGCAAAGACAATGAGTTGGTGTAGTTGCGTCCTCAGGGGAAACGATCAAAGTCGGTACCTTTACCTTTACCTCTAAAATAAATATAGTGGGGACGTTGCTGATCTCCATTAAAGAGTCGCAATGGCATCTTTCGCTTTTTTTCTTTTTTGCCATTATTTATTGCCAAGCGCAGATGAACAACCCTAATTCCTTGTTTTTTTAGCAAATTCTTCATGATCCGGCGGAGAGCGCTGTTGAGAAAGCAGATGTATTACGGTAGAGGTCAAAGAAAGTAGTAAAAATGCAATGTCAAACGCTTATCGACAGTAAACGTCAGAAAATACAAGTGCAATCAAAATTATTATGATAGATGACTGCGCATACCCAGCTGGCGACGCTGCAGAAAAGGCAGAGATTTTTGAACGTCACGTTCGCTCGCTGTCACGTAGAGGAGACCAAAATAGCCCCTGTCACGAACTGTTTCCGTTAGGTGCTGATGTTTTTGACGACGACATTCTACGATAATCAGCTGATTCGGTTGCCATGAAAAGAAACACCGACGATCCCGTCAACATGCTTCATTACCGACACACCCTTAGGGGTCAAGAACCCCGTGCCATAATTCGGCTGCTTGCCGATGAGTCGTCACTGTCACCGTCACGGTCTAGTGATCGATCCTCGCTCGGACTAATCAAGCCTTTCATCTCATACCAGGCTTTCTATAGCGTCTTGTATTATGGCGTGAAGACGCAATCAACATGCCTCTACGAATCTGAATGGAAGACGAATGCACGGCGCGTCCGTAGGGGGCTGGTCAATGCCGATGGAATGAGGAGACTAATGTGTTCCTATATTGAGAAGTCCGCTGTCCATGTAAGTGCTGTCCATGTAAGTTACCCAATTGTGTCAAAAGTTGCCCAAGTGGATTGTTTGGTGGCTACGCCCATAAAAGGTGTGTATAAATAGAATTTTTGATATGATACTGTTGATATTCTACCGCATACGTGACAATGGATAGTAGTTGCAAGGATGTCGAGGAGACCCCTTTGGTTTACCCTGGTTTATCTGCTGGGAATCGAGTCCTCACTGTTGTGGATACACAATGTACTCTAGAAAGTGGTAGTCGGCCACAGGGAGTCCGTAGGTTAGCGTGTGTGCAATATAAGATGGGTATGACCCGATACGACTTTCTAGGTGGGACCCACGGCACACCGCACCGCGAATGAGCGTTGATTAATCTGGCCTATAGCTCCACTCGAGTGCAGTGCCGTTTGTTTAGGTTATCCGCTTGTTTGATGGCTACGCCACAAAATATGTGCATAAATAGGATGTTTGATGCGATATTATTGATATTCTATAGCATACCTAACAATAACTCATTGTTACAAAAATGGAAAAGATTTTCAAGTATGACTCTAAGTGAATGTCGGCATGTTACAGCTGTCTAATTCTGTACTACAGCTCGACTCGAGGCTGCTGAATGGCTTGGATGGCTTACGTTTACCTTCAGAGTCTAAAGATTTAAACGATTGAGACCTATCCTATCGACGGTCGCATAGACTCTGAGCGAAATTCACGACCTATTCTCCAAACTGCAAGATCAATAGAGAACGGGATTCGGTACTTTCCTAGAATTTGATCCCCTCATATCATCATATCATGCCACATCATATCGCTAACATTCTAGACCATTCTATTAATTAATTCCATCATTATTCCAGGTACTTGGTACTGCCGCCCTAGTACTTGTTTCCGTCCAACTATCTGAACGGTTCGGATAATTGCAGCAGTCGATCAATCTGAATGTTAACAGCAGATAGAATATGATGCGTTATGATCCTACTATATAATAAGCTAAACCCAAGCGATGTTTGTCATGGGTGGCTCATATGGGTCCCGCCGCGATTGCCGTTACCGTACTCCCAGGGACGCATTTCATCTGTTCAGCTCGCCGTCTTTTGCTACATGCTATTTGCTCATCGTTTTATTTTAAATCTTTTTTTGTTGTATTTCAAATCTTTATCTCAGTCCATGTATTTTTGTTCTCAGTGTGTATTTAGCAGCCGCTTGTCGACCGACAGGCCGCTGAATGGCTGGTGTGGTGATATGAGAGGAACGGATCAAGTTCTAGGAAAGTACCCGGGACTCCTTAGCATCGATGATGTCCACCTTGGTCATTGGCACGAGTTCATAGACCGGGGCCAGTCAGCCAGTTGTTGCAGTCGCTGGCTGGGTCGTGAGAACATTCCACAGATGGGCGGGGCGAAGGTGAGAAGGGCGTGATTCGGGTCAGCAGCTAACGAGCATCATCAGCAGCAACGGTGATCCTCCTCTTCCAGCAGCAAGCCGCCGAGGGGGCGGGGCTGCGGTGGGGTGTGGTCGCGCCTGCTATATAAGACGGCTGTTGGCCGGCCAACTCCACCCAGATTCCTTCTGCAAACACTCACTACACTACAAACCACACAACATGATATTCGAGGTGCCTGTGGACCATTTTCCCGTGCAAAGGACTCGTCCTCAACGGCCGCCCACTATTGTTCTGCCGCAACTTTCCGTGTTGCAAAATCGAGACGAAATCTCGGCCGCCACACTGCTCAGTCCGTCAGGTTCGTCTACCTTCTGTCACCATTTTATCGTTTATTTTTCGTTAAATTTCGAATGTTTAAAGCTTAAATTTACGTTACTTATTCTATTCTTTTTCAGTGAATCGATCCCAGTTCACATTCTCCGCTGTTCCACGACGGCTCTCATCTGCCGAATCCACATCGTCGTGTACGGTCAGTAGAGCTTCGTCGATGCCATCGTTGGCTCACCGATCATCCGTTCCGACGTTACCAGTGATCGCCATCGCCAAGATCATCTCCAATCCGCTACGATTGCTCTCAAATGCGTTTTCAACACCGCATTTAGCCTGACGGGACGCCTATTCGCTGTTCTCGTACCTCTGTTGTTCTTTCCTTTTCTTCTTTCTTTCTTTCATTCCTTGTTCTGTTTGACGATGGTGGCGAGTGCGCGAATTCTTCGTAGAGAACGTCCCTCGCCGCCTGAAACTCTGAAGAGAAACTGTATCATAGCGCGTACTGTATCATTCATTCTCATTCGTTCATTTCTCTCTTTCTATCATCAACAAACACACTCTCTGTGATCTCACTGACGACGAGTACCCAGCCATTCATGCTTTATGCTCTTTGTGTTTCGTGTCGTTAATAAATCATTCTGTATTACACGGTCTTCCATCACCTTCGACACCTGTTCCCATCACATCACGTCACTATCGACGGTTCCTGTAGCGGAATATTCTAGCATACATCGGCGATGCTCATTTCAGAAGCATTTCCCAGGGTTTAGGGTCTATTTTGATTTTCGTGAATAAGGCCACACACACACCGCGAAAGCATTCTCTTAGTCAGCTCGGCTGTAAAACTGAGCGGGACCACCGATGAAGCTGCCAAACCTGTATAGGTGTGGCATTGGTCGAATCGAAAACCGCCAAAGACCTTGCCGATGAAAAGCGCATCGGCGGTGTACGGTCGACGTCACAACGACCTATTCCAGGTGGTACCACTGACCGAGGTTTAAGTTTACCCAACGCAAAAATAAAGAGAACGGCGTTGATCATCCCTCTGAGGACGAGCCACGCACTCGGCTTCCGTTAAAAATCCTAGAGGCCACTTGCGCCTTCTAGCCGCTTTACATCAAAAACATCGAGAGAAAACAAACCAAGTCGGGTGGGTAAATTCCGTTTCGTCCCTAAACCTTAGACGGTAAACTCGAGGAATAAAGCCAGACCTGGACTCGTTGGTGGGGTGGCTTTATGAAAGTATGAAACGGTATGGTACGCGCCGTGTATTCGTCTTCCATTCAGAATCAGAGAGGCATCCCACACCCTATATTTTTTAATAAATGAGTATTTGGCCTATAAAATGATATTCAGGTAACCAGCTAACCAGCTGTAGAGGTCATTGTATTTACCTTACCAGACGTCTCTGGCCCCAATTTTCCCAAACCCGGTAAGATGGAGAGCTTGGTTAGCATAGGTGTAATAATCAGACTGGAAGTCTGGGAGTTTATCGCATCGCAATTAACGAGGTCTAAATCTACCCAAATTGTTGACTTCTGTGTCAACCAGATTTGGAGTTCAAAAATGAAATTCTTGTCGTAAACAGACTTATAGAACGACTAACTTTGTGTAGTAACGTGTTGTTGTCTAGTTTTGTTGTCTTCAACAACCACGTGCTACGTACCGTAACTATTTGCATTTGTTTTTCTGCCACTAGAACCCATCAATCGATTGAACTATTTATAGCTACTTGCATGACTAGTTTTCCAGTTACTATTATTATTAGCTAGTGGGTGCAGTTACTTCGGTGGTTAAAAATAATAGTAACTGGATAGTTATACCGTTCCTATAAAAATGTAAGGGTAAAGGTGTCAGCGTTAATCAGTCCCCGAAGGACGCGCCGCGCACTCGTGTTCCATTCAGAATCGTGGAAGCATTGTGAATGCGCATTTGGCTTACACAGTGGCTTGCGAGGGCCAGCCGCTATACCAAGGCAAAGTGCTTACCTTCGCAGACAAGCCTGGTACCAATTTACCCAACCCCAGAGAGAGGATTAACCCGGGCGGTGATCGATCGACCGTGCGGGTGTTAGCAGCGCCTCGTACAGCTGCACCACGCGCGCCCTATTGCCTTTTTTTCAATCAATTTCAAATCTTTAGTCGAGATCGGACATGAAAGGAAAGAATAACGCGGATATTTAAAAAGCAATTTAAGGGCTGGCTGAGACGAGCCTTTGGCTAGAACAGGGACCTTTGTGGTGTTGATTGCTTCAGCCAGCTGATCGTTGACATCTGAGCCAGTTTACCTAAGGCAGAGCTCTAACGACGGGTACAAATTAATGGTGTTTTTTATTAGTCAAAAAAAATCGCCACAACACCGCATTACTCTTCGCTCCATCGATCTTTAGCCAGACTTTCGAAACAACAGGATGACTACACTTGGGGTTTGTTTTCGATGAATGGCGTAAGTCCCATTAGTCATATGTCCATGGATGGAAGGATCTCTTCATGTCACGTGATTCTCTTGGGTACAGTAAACCCCGGTGGGAAGGAATATGTTATAATAATCCTGAAAAATTTAATAATTTATTAAAGTTCGTTCTACCAGACTGTAAATTGTTCTGGATGATCATTGGAGTTTTTCGACTGTAACATCGGAGCATTTTTAGTCTCCTAACAAAAAATTGGGTAAAGTACGGTGTCGGTGTTTATCAGTCCTTCAAGTACGCGCCACGCATTCGTGTTCCGTATAGAATCGAAAAGGCACGGTAAATGCGTATTTGGCTTATACAGTGACTTGCGGTGAACAGTCGCTGTACCAAGACAGAGTCTTCACTTTCCCAGAAAAGATAGGCTCCAATTTACCAGACCCCGGAGAAGAGTACATAGAGGTAACTGTGCCGACTTTGATTGGTCCCATGAGGACGCACCGCTATACCAACTCGATGTCTTTGCCTTTCCAGATAAGTCTGGTACCAATTTACACGACTTCGGACGGATGGAATGCTTGGTTGGCTTGGGTATGGAGCGATCGCTCGACCGTGCTGGTGTCAGTGGCGTTTCTTACCACTGTACCACGACATAGGTGTAGCTCCACAAAATGATTAAATTCGCCTAGAAACCCTCGACTGGCCATAGCTACCGGTATATTCTCGGCGCTGGTTCTGTGGCGACCACGTGTGGTGCATCACGCCAGCGAGCATGACCTGTCTGTGGTGTTGTTTGTTACTAAATATGTACGGACCTGTCTCTTCCAGTGGGTTTGAAAAAGAGCAGATGTACCCTTTCTAATTTAATATTTAACTGTTTAAACAGAAGTTTCAGGTACTACGGAATCAGGCGCTCTTCGAAAGCTCCGCAATGTTTTGTTTACATAACTACCACAAAATGTAAATCCTGTTAATATTAATTAATACAAACTAATCTTAAATATTAATTCTTTACTCTTCACTATTCATACTCTTACATCGCTACGTCATATATGAAATATTAATTTAAAGGTGAATATAAATAATAAATATTAATATAAAGGTTTATTCTTAAAATAGAAATTAGGAAAAGGAAAAAGGAAACGAGCCGACAAGGGAAAAACCAGCACTGGAAAGGAGTAACCACGTATGTTACATACCTTCCTGCTGGTTGTGAGACCATCATAATTGACATCCCGATTGCCTGTGTATATGTATAAATGCAGTCACCCATTACTTTTGCAGGTACACAAATATTTACGAAAGAGTTTTTAGTTGTCGAACGTACCCTAAATTGCTTTTCTTAGTTTCTTACCTGGTTTTTTTTCAAGCATTCACGGCTAAAAAACATGAAAAGGAAAGCTTATGTCGTTTTCCTGCGGAATCGATTCTACCCCGCATCATACCCATCGTCAACCTGCTGAGCTGCCAAGCCGCTTTAGAGAAGTTTTCTCTGGGTGATTATGGCTCAGCTCCACTCACAAAACGCAGGGTAATTGCCTGATTTGCTTACTTGGTGATTTGGTCGCGATTTTTATAAGACTACTCTTTGCAGATGAGAAAAACCGTCTGCGTATGTATGGAACGCCATAAATTTGGCGCATGTGGTGAAGTGATCAGAAACACTACTGGCATCCGTACGGTCGAGCGATCGATCCCTGCCCGGGCTAACCAGACCTTCCGTTCCTCGGTAAATTGGTACCAGACCTTTCCGGGAAGGTGAATGCACTGACTTGGTATAGTGGCTGGCCACCGCTGAATTAAACACGAACGCGCGGTTCGTCCTTAGCAGGCTTGTCAACACCTTTACCTATACCTTAAAAGGTAAAGGTAAAGGTGTCGGCGTAAGTTAAGGCGCATTTGTGTTTCATCCTGAATCGTAGAGCCATGGTGAATGCGTCTTTGGCCTATACAATGACTTGCAGAAGCCAACTGCTATACTAAGTTAATATCTTTGCCCTTCCATTCTAGTGTGGTACCGATTTACCTAACCCCGGAGGAATAGAAAGCTTGGTTAGCCCCGAAATAGATCGATCGCTCGTCCATGTGGATTTCAGTAGCGCCTCCTACCATTGCACCGCGTGCGCCCTCAAACCCGCTACATACCCGAAAATTGTGATTCATCAAGGTGTGGTATTCGTACACCTGACGTGTCACAGTCGCCACAGGCAAACTAAAATTGTGTGCCAATTGCCGCGACAGGGGCGCACTTGATGAATCACGTTTTGTGAGTCATACGGGGTATGTTTCAAGGTATAGGTGCACTTGGAACTCGAATCTTTAGCTATCTTCAACCTGACCATCATTGAAGACGATGACGGTGTTCAGATAGCAAACTGTGCTCGTGATTACACTGGCGTGGGTTAATCTTCTAAAATTGTTTACGAGTCCTGCAGCAAACATTTCACACAACAACCGTCGCCACAGCATCCTACAAATCCGCACCGCCAGCATCCTAAGCAAGGCATAGCGATGATTGCAGTTTTATGGCTGATTTATTTACACGCAGCGAGCTTAGAGGAGCTTCCCTGGGTACACTTAGTGTCATGTCTGGCCTCCTTTGTTGATAAAGGTCAGAGTTGCCACAATCGAACTTCCTATGGGAGAAGTACTAGTGAACTACATCACTGGGTGATTCACTCTATTGAGATACCAGCCATTCAGCGGCCTGCCGGCCGACAAACGGCTGCTAAATACATAATAAATAAAAACAAAAACTAACCACTAATAGACTGAAATGAAGATTTGAAATAAAAGAAAAGTTTTAAAGTAAAACTATGAACAAATAGCAAAAGACGGCGAGCTGAACTGATGAAATGCGTCCCTGGGAGTACGGTAACGGGCAATCGCGGCGGGACCCATATGAGCCACCTATTACAAACATCGCGGTCTCGCTTATTATATGATAAGATTCCAAAAACTAGGTGGTCCTTCGAAAAAACATAACTTTGGTGCCCTATGAGAGAGGTGCCCACTCCACTGGGAGATTTAGTCCGTTAAAAATTCGGTGGCCCAAGGAGCGGATCTTTTCTAGCGGAGAATTGTTTACCTTTTACCTGGTGGCTTTACCCAATGACAGCGATGGGTATGAGGCCGTATACTCTTGGGTATGCTGTTCGTTTAGCCGTGGTGAACATCATACCCATGCTTAACGCCTCAGAAGCTAATACGATTCAGGTACATAGGTGACAGCCAGCAGCTAAAGATAATCAAGTCATTTTCAATATATTTGTTAGATGGGTGCGCGTGGTGCAGTGGTAGTAGGTGCTGCTGCCACCTGCACGGTGGAGCGGTCGATCCTCGCCCGGGCTAACCAAGCCTTGCGCCCCTCCGGGGTCGGAAAAGTCGGTACCAGGCTTGCCATGGAAGGTAAAGACACTTATTTGGTATAGCGGTTGCCTCTCTCAAGTGATTATATGGGCTAAATACGCTTTTACCATGATTTTACGAGTCTGAATACCATACGAATGCATGGCGCATCTTAGAGGGGTGATGAACACTGACACTCACTTTTATACCTTTGCCTAGCGGATCGAGAGCCTGCGTGGTGCAGCGGTAAGAGACGCTACTGACACCCGCACGGTCAAGCGATCAATCCCGGCCCGGGCTAACCGAGTTTCCATTCTTCCAGGGTCGGGTTAAATGGTCCCATACTTTTCCGGGAAGGTAAACATACTGACTTGGTATAGTTGGCGATCCGCTAGTCACGGTGTAGGCCAAATACGCATTCACTATGCCTCTACGATTCTGAATGGGGCACGAATGCGTCGGCGGGCCCTTCGGAGACTTTCAACCCCAACCAGTTCAGATTTTTGCCCACACCAAGCTGCTTAAGACGTTGACATTTGCTGGAGTCTCATGGCTGCATACCCCTGAATCTACTAGAGCCAACGATCGCTATTTCGTCGAGTTTAATGCGGATGATGTAGGTGAATAATCGCAACAACAACGATAAACGGCTCTATAGGATGCGATGAAAAAAACGTAAACAAGCCATCAACAAGTTGCTAGTGGGGAATATCGCTTTATTTGCTAGAAAGCAGAGATTTTAATACAGTTCATCGCTGAGATACATAGTGGCTGGAACAAGCTTAGTGGCTATTATAGCAAGAGAATAATAAGGCGATTGGTGCGCAGTGGTAAGAGGCGCTACTGAAACTTGCACCGTCCAGCGATCGATCCTCACCTGGGCTCGATATGATTTCTTCCACTCCGAGGTGCCATACTTGTTCGAAAAGAATGACACTTTTACTACTTAACACTACCCCTGAGAATTATTGACCTTTCTGGAAGGTGTCCTTGGTATATCTCGGTAATCAAGCCTTCGATCTCTCTCGGGTATGATGAATTGATACCAGACTTGCTTAGGAAGGTGAAGACCCTGGCTTGAACTTCGCCACATGAAACTTATTGTATAGGCCAATTTCGCGTTCACATGCTTCTACGATCCTGGGTAGAACACGAGTGCATGGCGCGTCCTTGGAAGTCTTATCAACGTCGAACACTAGAAGTTTATAATTATCGAAAATGAAAACAGTAATAATCACATTTCTTACTTGGACAGTTTTGAAGATGGACCGGTGTGGTGCAAGGGTAAGAGGCGCTACTGGCATCTGCACGGTTTAGCGATCGATCCCGGCCCGGCTAACCAAGTCCCCTACCCTTCCGGGGTCGGGTAAATTGATACCAGACTTGTCTGGGAAGGTCAAGACACAGACTTGGTATAGCGGCTGGCCATTGTATAGGTTAAATACACATTCACCATGCCTCTACGATTTTGAATGAAACACGAGTGCATGGCGCGTCCTTAGAGAACTGATCAACGCCGATACCTTTACCATTAGCTTACCTTCACGATTTCGAACGCATGAGTGGTTTGAAACAACGAATTCCTATGCCGATGACAAATTATGTGCCTTGTGCGTCTTAAACATTACAAAATATATATTTTTGGCAAAAATTACACCGGATGCGGCCGTCGATCTACGTAGGTAGCGCGCACTTCTGCAATAACAGAGGTTCTTCGTTCCGTCAATGTGTCGTTATTCTCTGTCGATCACTTTATCACTCAGTTGTGTGTCGAGCATTTTAACAAAGAGTGCACAATGATCATTATAATAGAAACTCGTTTTTTGATGTATGAAACAGTACAAACAATCGTTGGGTTGCGTCATTTTTTGGAACGATGAGCTTTGCACTGTATAGTAGGGATTTTCTCCCTCTATCGATTGATACCGTACCCGTTTTGACCGGTCTCCTCATAAATCCCTTTAAAAAGGGTTATGTAATGTCCGATTACCTATTAAGGTGGAACAGATTTCTCAGTGACCTGGCAAATGGCAAAGCGATGTAGCCGACGAATTAAGCTTCCAGGATGATCTCTTACAGATCATATTTTGTAGGTAGTCACATGGGGGTCACCCAAACTCTGTATATTAGACGAACAACTCGAGTTCCATTGTCCATTCTATTTTCTTTTCTTTTTTTTTTCCGATAAGAAAACGAATAAAACTGTAATTGTACCTTAGCTTCGTTGGGCTGTCGCAAAATTAATTTCGATTTCTCAGTGTGTTCAACCCATTGACGACCGTGTGTCCCGCCGGTGGGACACACCTTTTGGTCCACAGAGGACTGTGTGTCCCGCGGGTGAGATACATTGTTTGCACCGCGTGGACCTGTATAATCCGGGCCATGTGGGCAATGTTACTACCCATGTAGCCCTTCGGCGAGCCACACTTTAGGGTCGCGTGGGACATGTAGCTCAGTGACGGGCTACACTTTTAGGTGTCGTGGGACGTATATCCCAACGAGGGGCTACGCGTCCTCCCTCTTGGGGAGACACTGAGGATAGGAGTGTCCATTTAGGCATAGTTACTATCCATTCTAGATTTTCCATTTTACCAAAGCTTCAAGATATTCATCAAGTAAACGGCCCTTCAGCAAGCTCAAAAAAGGGTCTGAAAGTCGTCTACTTCTAATGGTTACATGAGGAAGTTTCAAAATCAACAATATACGCAAAAAACTATTCTTATGAACATCTTGAAAACAATTAATGCCGCTGAGGCACTCTCATCACTGCACGTGCGCACGTTCCATCGCGCGAGACACACAGGGAGTGCGCGGTCGTCAATGGGTTAGAAGAATACCTTTTAACGCCCCATTATCCCGTCTCAATGAAAGCCAAGCATACTATAAGGTATCGCGAAGCGCGAGTTCGAATCTTTAAGTCTCATTTAGGAAAAAAAAAATACGTGCGAACAATACCTACGTGCGAGCCGATGCATACGTGCGAAAATTTAGATCAAGATGCCTGGCCCTGGCGGTCGGTATAAAAAGGGGGGACCTTCTAGAAAGATGCTCATTGTTCTTCTGCTTGTCTCCCACCTTGGTGCCTGGACCACTTAGTTGCGACTCCAAGCCCCTTGCGACGTCATCTCTACTGCCACTTACAGTGTTTCTTCTGTATTCGTTTCTGTTGCTGACTGATAGCTATTTACTGCTACTATTGTAGTTGCGTTATCTAATAAAACGTTGGATTGATTGGATTCGAGTATGCGTGGCAACAATCAACTTATAAGGTAAGAGTTTATCCGCCCTATCAATGTGTACATTACGATCAATCTAGTTTATGTAGAAATTTTTCCAGGGCTTCATTCGAACATGAACCGACGCGACTTTCGAGTGCCTTATGAATATAAATTCGTATGCTTTATGAATTTATATGCTTTATGAATATAAATTAGGACATCCCGCGGCAGACGTGGCACATAACCTACGCAGCTTTTTTGGGACTGATTGTCCCTGCGAACGGACAGTGCAGCTCTGGTTTAGAAAATTTGCTTTTGACGATTTTGATCTCGAAGAAAAAGTGGTCTTTGTCGCAATTGAATTTACAATCCTTAATCCTTGATGAAGAGGATTTGAGGAGACAATCGTTCCAGCAAATCCAGCAAATAAAGTTGCGTTTGAGCTGAGTTATTGAGGTTTGAACTGAGCGGTCCATTTCCGAAATTAATTTTGCGACAGCCTAAGGGCCCTTACAGACCCTACGACGACGACGACGAGCATTCTCGTCCAACGCGGCCGACCGCGAGTTGCAACGCGGTATCGATTAGAGCAATGCGGCCGCCGCAAACGTCGCGTTGGACGAGAATGCTCGTCGTCGTGTGTTTCGCTCAATTTCACGCCCAACGGCTAATTCGTCGCTCAAACTGCACGTCGTCGGGTCTGTAAGGGCCCTAATACTTGTCATTCAAAATTCCAATGAAGGGTAAGGATTTCGTGGTCGCAATTGGCTAATCTCTTGAAGACGCGCCATGCATCCGCCTTCCATTTACAACCATAGAGTCATGCCAAATGCGAATTTGCTAACATGCTGACCACCTGACGAAAATAGTAAGCTGAAGCTCTAGACGTGTAACGACGCTGTTTATGGGCTTAACTACGTCTGAGGAAGCATCATAAACATTGTCTGGTGAGCATCTAGGCCGTCATAAGCTGTTTTTAATATGCCTATATGCCTAAATCCGTCATGAATACCGTTAAACCGACCGGAGTCATGCAGCCAGCAAACGACAGTCAACATGCTGAAGAGAACTTCGTTAACGACTAACTCATCAACACAACAACTTTAAAAGTTGTGTTCGAAGAGAAAATATTGTTGTAATTAGCTTGGACACCGTTGTGCAAACAAGTGAGATTTTTCATTCGACGAATAGGCGAATTAGGATGGTTAGTTGGGGGTGGTAATTAGGATGTATTTTGTGTTTACAATAGGATTTATTGCAGCAAATGCAACCGCAGGGGTGTTTTCCCAGGAGTCGATGAGACACTTGTTTGCAAACTTTAAAATGAAGGACTCTCCTTAACAATTAAGACAGTCTTGTGAAAGCAAGCGGGTGAAAACATAGACTTCTCAGAAGTAGAACGGTAATGAATAGGGGAATTATAATGAATAGGTGGGGGTGGTAATTAAGAGGCATTTTACGTTTACAAGGGGGTTTATTGCAGCAAATGCAACCGTCCAGACTTTTTCCAAGAACTCGATGGGACGTCCTTTTGCAGAAAAAAGGGAGAAAAGCCTCGCCTTCAAAATGCTAAAAGGCTTGATTAAGCAATGCGATTTCTACACAATTGTCCCATCTCATAGTAGAGGAGGAGTTCAAAATACTAGAGGCAGAGTTCAAAATAACTACTTCTCTCAGGGATTTTTTTTCAAACACGTGATCAAGCACATGCTAAGCGAATAAGAAGAGTCACCATCGCGAACATTAACAAATCAACGAGAGAATAGAAATTCCACACTACAAACTAGGCAGGAAGCATATAAGAGAAAGAACATTTAATTGCGGCCAGGCCAAAAATTTTTACAGTACCGGCCATAAGCTTTGCATTTATCACAAAAAAACGAATTTCCGCGGCGTTTTCGTCTTTTTCGAATAACTTGCTCAGAATTCAACATTCAGCGAAACCGAGCACATGACTGAGCTCAACAGCTCAAACTCTATCGAACGGTATATGAATCGTACCTGAAATTCTTTTAGTTAGCCGAATATTCGGCTATTTTCGCGAAACAAAGTCGCGTTATCTAGGAGTTACAGAATGTAGTTACAGAATTCGCACTTATTTAAATTGAGTTCTCCGCTCGTCCAGTTGGACCCTGATTCATCCAACTTTTGAAAGGCATGTGACAAAGTTCCTTGTTAAAGTTCTTAAACTCTAAATTCGTATTGAAGTACTTCACTGACTGTTATTCTTACTTATTCGATGACTGGGATAGTCGATTGATGCGTCTATTTTTTATATGCGCTGTCGCACTTACAATGAATAAATAAATTAATTAATTAACAAATGAATAAAAATCTTTCCCCAACAACAAAAAGTGTATTATGGGAAACATGGCAGTGAAGCTGATGTGCCAATTTACTCTGAGTTCCCCACGAATCCGTTAGCAGTAAACTCAAATAACTGATGATTAGAATCCTTTCGAGCTCAAGCACGAAGCGAAATCTGCAAAAATCTACTGTTCGTCATCAACTCTGCTAGAAAACCAACACGTAACCATCGAGGGTATAAGTAGGAGGATTATGTGGATAAACTTCTTTGAAGAAAAATTATCCAGTGATGCTCAGGCTAGAAATTTCAATTGCGTCAGCACTGGAAACCCAGTTTGAATTACAGCCTTGTGCAAGCCGACTATAACCTGTTGCGTAAGCGTAGGTGAGCAATCGACGAGATGCTGCCGATTTCACCCTTTAGGGTAGGGTAGCTTGGCATGGTATTTATTTATTTATTTATTTATTTATTCCAGCCAGTAATTGAATTAGGCGTTAGAGGAGAGATCGGAAACAGAACAATCAATTGGCCTTTCCAGAAAAAATGAGCATAGAAAAAAGTCAAAAGCGTAGGAGATAGTGGCGGTACAAAAACTGTTGCGCCTACTTCCCATCAGTTCGAAGAATAACTTCAAAGGAAACCCCTATTCATTCAAGATATTTTTGTAAACGAATATAATTTTTTTCGCAAATCCAGAAACAAAGAACAGTTAACCGAAAGAAAGAAAGAAAGAAATGCTTTCATAAATATCACAGAAACTGTGCGTTCGGCAGCAGGAAGGATGTTGGGAGGTTGGCTACGTCTTGGGTGGGATGGTGAAGACACTTACTTGAGGAAGCACTGCACGAAGTCTTTGTATAGGTCAAATACGATGAATCAAACGTCTGCGATTCCGAATGGAAGACAAATGTGTGACGCGACCCGAGGGACTGAGCAATGTCAGCCATGCTACCTCCTCTTTTACCTAATGGAAAGGACTAGGGTGACCCAGAAATCGGTGTGCATTTCAGATCCTGACTTTATTTATAAATAGCTAAAGAAAAAACAAGCCAATGATCAATAAGGTATTTACCATGGTTGAGTAAACCTCCTTGGCTGCAATCCGGTAAAACATTGGCATCTCGTCTCCTGGGCCCAGATTCATCAGTGTAAACCCCCTATAAGCCCGGGATATGTATAGCCCGAACGGCGCCCACCTTTGTCTACTTATCCTAAACTTCCTATGTTAAAGGCAATTTCTCATCGACTCTGCCGTCTGGTTCTGGCTGTGCCGCGGTTTCGGACACCGCTCTTCCGTTCATGAATCTGTGCTCTGGAGCCCGCTCCGCGATTTAACCCAGACCTTCACTTGGGTTAGTGATTTATCAAAATTGATGGCCCGATGGCCAGTGGGTATACCGCTAGGCGCAGGGATTCCGTATCACCGTTTGAACGATGTTTTGTGATCATAGCGATTGGAGCGCGTTATCCGATGGTACACGCTGAGATTGGACCCGCGTTTCTGCCCTGAGCACTGTTCATAAGTGCTTTAAATGATGCTGCTTCTGAAGAGATCGTTTTGCTCAACGTCCTCATTGATTGGTCGGGAACTCTACCAGGTGGGCTGTTGCATGACGCAATTTTTTTTTGATTTCTTCTAATCATTTTTTTGAAGTTTCTGGAGCATGAGGTACCAATAGTGCAGGAATACGTATTAGTCTACTTGTCAAAACCACCACAATTTCTTTAACAAAAAGTTTCGTAGCTCTGTTTAGATGTAAATCTTCAGGCTTGTATGCTTTTCCGTTTACGTTAAGCTTTGGCCTGAAGGGTTCGGCCTGGGGATCCCCTTTTCGGAAGAAACAAGCATACGGCCTGAGCAAGGATCTAAAAACTATAACGTATAACGCTTGGATGGTACTAGGGTGTTGAGAAGGTCTAGAGATGGTTTGCTCGGAAGTTTCAGGTTTTTCTATTGCCGGTATAAACGAAGTGACTTGTGGTACTTGTTAATCACTTTCGAAACCTTGTGTTGACAGGTAAAAGGTAAAGGTAAAGATGCTGGCGTTGATCAATCTCCGGAAGGCGTTACGGGTATGAATTGGTAAACAGCCTTTATTGCGTTTGATTACAATGTGAATCCCGCAAAATCTCTTTTGAGCCTCTTGGTCCCATTTAACTGAAAGTTGCCAGTGGAAAGCTGGGCCCAGATTCAAGATCGGACCAGCGGTCTCCGAAACCGCGGAGCAGCCAGAACCAGACGACAGAGTCGATGAGAGATTGCGTTCAACATAGGGAGTTTAGGATAAGTAGACAAAGGTGAGCGCCGTTCGGGCTGTATCTCGGGGTTTATCGGAGGTTTAACAATGATGAATCTGGACACTGGAAGAGTTGAGCTGAAGTACGGTTCTGTACCAAACTTATTCCCCACTTGTATCGAGCTTAAGACCTTCTTACCCAAGGCCAAACTTACCCAAGTAGAGGGAGTTGTAAGGGTGGTCAGCGGATCCTCCTACTCTCGGCTCCTCACTTGCTGGAAAAGAAATCGCTAATCTTATCATTATGAGAACACTGTTATGGCCTGCGATGGTAATTAGATTGTTGAATAAACTACAACGTATGCAAAATCAAATCAAAAAGAGTAGTCAGACAAAGATACTCCTTAAATTTTTGAAACATTCCTAAGCATGGTGCTCTAGATTTATTTTCATAAGGGCACATTTACCCATTCTTCATGATAGTGAATCCACCTAGGTGATTTAAAGCTTTATTAAATTGAACACTGTGATCAGGAAGTGGCTCTTCGATTGTTAAAATCGCTAAGCTCAGTTTTGTTCCACCAGTTTTTGAATATTCTGTTGCTACATCTTCCCTGACTTTTGTAGTTTTTTTTTTCAAATTCCGTTACTAATTTTGATTGCACTGAATACCCATGTGAATAGATTAGTAAGTAAATAAATGAATGAATAAATGTGTATAAGTGCCTAATTGTACATTTTTAGGGCGAATCAGTGGTCCGACTCATACTGAAAGATTCCAAACGCAGAAATGCGCTCTCTCTGGAAATGATTGATGAACTATCAAAGGAGTTACGTGGGATAAACTCGATACCGAAGGTATTCTCCTTGCCATAGATCTTTTCGCCCCTTTTTTCATTATTTTTTTTACGAAATCCTGCTGCCACAGATTCGTTCGGTCATTATTGCATCGGAAGGACCAGCATTTTCATCCGGTCACGATTTACGCGAACTAGTGAGTTGATACAGTACATTGTCTGTGATGTTGTTCTTCGATTCTAAACTGGACTGTTTTACGAAAGCTGAAGCTGGAGCAGATCTTCATCAGAGAATATTTGATCAATGTTCGAAACTCATGCTGTTCATGAGAAGTATGGAGCTGCCTGTCATTGCTGAGGTGAGTACTTTTAAGGCGAAATGAACGATCGAAGAAGCAAAACCTAATGTCTTTTTTTGTGTAAATTTGTACCGAAAGGTATAGACATTGAAGTGGAGGGGTTTTCCTCACCTTTCATATCCTAGGAAGTCTATTACCAGGGAGTCTTCTAGTCTTTATCTGTATCTATAAAAGCAAGATCAGTCATTAATGACCGGTCTTTTCAAACTATTTTTCAAAAATTGCATTGGAATAAGTAGCTGATGGCGCTGCTTCTCATTCAATGAGTTAGTTTCTTTATGTTGTTTTGATGTTTCGACTATTTCAGGTTAGAGGAGTCGCCGCTGCG